>CM038724.1:24708779-25178779 GCA_021613375.1 Megaleporinus macrocephalus
CAGAGTTGGCCACTAGACGTCCCCCTGAAATGGCGGAGGTGTACTTGCAGGCTGTTATGAGGCAAAATACATGGCATCATGACTGGAAACTAAATACATGAAATTGAATTGTTTGTTGGAGAAGATATTGTGGACTATCTTGTTATGTACGTTGTTGCTGCTCCCTACTGGACAGTGGCTGATAGTGCTGTTACTAACGCATCAATGGTTCCATGGTGTAATGGTCAGCACTCTGGACTCTGAATCCAGCGATCCGAGTTCAAATCTCGGTGGGACCTGCAGTTTATTTATTTCTGAGAGACTCTCCTGATGAATGAAGATCAAAGACCTCTGAAAGAAGATAAAGAGCACTGTTAATAAACAAATACCTCATCACATCTCTTTCATCTTTTAATGAGAATTTTTTATTGTTAAAAACAAGGGCGTAGGAGCGGGCTTGACACTGGGGTGGGGGGGCACATTTGCTAATATGAAACAAAGCCCACCCTATCCCCTAAATATAACCTATAAGCTGATTCCACTGTAGGTAAGGTAGTAAATCACTGTATGTATAGTGACAAAGAATAACATTTGTGGAATTACAGTAAATAATACAGCAAATAAATAAACAAAATACAACATTATCTGTACGTCTGTTTATTATTAGATAAATCCAATGAAAGATTACTTTACAAACTAAACTAGATACTCCACATTACATGGTACTGTTGTCAGAAAACAGTATAAACAGTAAACAGACCACCTGCAGCATTAGCATGAAAATTAAAATAAACCGACACTCCTAGTTAACAATAACAGAATAAAGAGTGATCAGAAATATGGACTGTCTATGTGAGAAAGACAGCAGTGTATTGGTTCTAAGTGATAAAGCACAAAAATAATACTTTGCAAAACTTACTACACACACAACACCATCAATTACAGCACTGATACCATGTGCGCGCGCGATGCGAAAAGAGAAGCTGGATCATACCATTTTGCAAGGTGGGGGGCTGCTGTTCTTTCGTTGTTAAAATCATTGGTTTTACCATATATTGTTTATGGTTTTAACATTTCCAGCTTGTCAGAGATAACTTGACGAAAAAAATCTTTAGAAGTGCTGGGACTAAAAATCTAAACTAGGGCTAGCTACACCCCTGATCTGCAGTTTGGGACGTGGCCAGTAGCTTTACGTTTCAGAGTGTTTTCTGACTAAAGTTAATATAAACGTTAGCTAACCCAAACCCTTCTAGTCTGTTACCATAACAACACATTATACTAAAGCTGGTTTATTACAGTATATTTAGCTGTTTATTGCTTTCATCACTGATCTCGCGTTTAAAGCTGGCGAGCTACTCGACGCTCCAACGAGGTGAGAGCTCCGGTCAGCGAATCTGCCGACTAGTGATGTGCGGATCTATACTGAAATATCGATACCTCCGATACCAGATCTTTATGCTCTAAAATCGATTCTCAAATCAAAATATCGATCCTTTTAATACTTAAATCATTTGAGGTAATGTGTATCATTAACAGGAACACAGTGAAAAGTAACTAAACTATTGAGATCTCGTCTAAATGATAAGCAGCTGGTGGGAACTACTTTTTCTTCCACATGGGTAAGTGCGTGATTGGTAAGCGGAGCGGCGCTGCTCAGTCAGTCAGTCACTCAGTCTGGAGACACAATGGCAGAACGTAAACAGAGTCATATGTGGAGCTGTTTCAGCTGTTTCAGCTCCACAAACAAACAAGACGAGATCTGTGATGTTTGTGAAAAAACGGTAAGGAGTTGTAGCAACACCACAAATAAGTATAAACACATAAAATAGCACGAAAAAGAGAACTCCGAGCTACAAAAGAAACGAGGAGGAAAACCCCTAAGAGAGAGCCTTAGAGCGTCTAGGTAGCTCATATAGTGTTTAAAGTAACATCACCTCATGTCTCTGGTGTGGCTGAATATAATATATTTTGTGTTAACTGTGAAAGAGACGCTATAAACTCCTTCAAAGTTTGTAAACAAACGTGACGTCGTGGAGCTGCAAGCGCTGCTTAGCAACAGGAGGTTAGCGTTTTCCCATTGGCTCAGCAGCCTTGCGCTAGCACTGCGCTAGCAACAGCTATAGTTAAATGATTATTTCTCTTTAGGCACTTTATAAATGTCCTGCTTATGTGTTTACAGATGCTCAAATTATTCTAAAGATTTCTATCTGAATCACATCCTTTTATTTATAAAATAGAAGATGACGATGACTGCAGGCTACTACAGATTCGGCTCTGTTATTAAGTTTGTATATATTTTTTTTACGAAAATAACAACAATACAAATAAACCATACTATAATAATAATAATAATAATAATAATAATAAAGTAATAATGTTCATTATTAATATTAAATGTGATTTCATTATAAAATATGTCTGTTATTAATAATATAAATACAGTTGTTATTATAACAAATAGCTCGTATCTGCTACATGTAGGTAGGGTATACATAGACTTTATTTTCTTTCACATAGGTGATTCCCCCATGCGTATCGCTATTGGTATCGGTGATACTTACCCTGTAATTATTGGGTATCAGATTGGACCAAATTTTGCAGTATCGCACACCGCTACTGCCAACAGCAGGATATTTCTGAACAGGCAACTCAACAAAAACCTTAAAGTTAAAGACCACCTATCAACCAGAGTCTGTTGCTAACAACAAACACAACGCGTGAATTGCAAAGGCTGCCAAACGCGCTTTTAAAATAAAGTGTTTTTAAACAGTTTTCTTAACAATTTTGGGTGGGACAAATCTACCTGCTTATGATATTGGGTGGGACACGCCCCCCATGTATATAGACCCCTGAACAGTTCCTCACTCTGGCCACTGGGTGAAGTCTTGTTAGTCTTGTATCTGGTTCCATGGTGTAATGGTTAGCACTCTGGACTCTGAATCCAGCGATCCGAGTTCCAATCTCGGTGGGACCTTGTTTATTTAATTCTGCTGAAATATTCTATGTTCTATTAATAAACATAAAGACAAGGAACTTAAACGAAAACTGAAGAAAAGTTCTAATTCTGTCACTCATTAATACAGCAGTGACTGATAAGAGCTGTATAAATAATAAAGCTACAGCTGTTCATATGTAGAGAGTACTCAAGTACCAAGATACATATGTAGAGTATATACAGAGTACTGGGTTATTGATATACACATAGTAAGTAAGTAAGTAAGTAAATATTCATTTATATAGCACTACGAAACTATATGAAACTACAAAGTGCGGCACACAGTTATAAAAACATAATAAATAAAAATAAAACACAAACATCACAACAAACCAAAATTTAGTTTAGACACTATTAAAAACAACAAATCTAGCTATGCCCATCTGCAAAGGCTAAAGCGAATAAATGCCTTTTTTTAAAAGAGCTTTTTAGAACTAGAGAGCCGAATATCCAACAAAAGGTTATTCCAAAGCTTTGGAGCGCATACAGAAAAGGCACAATCACCCTTTCGTTTCACTTTAGTCCTAGGGACTACTAACAACCCTTTATTAGAAGACCGCAGTACCCTTCCATTAGAGCGGATTAGTAATAGGTCAGAGATATACTCTGGACCATCTCCACAAAGCGCTTGATAAGTTAAAACCAATATTTTAAAACAAACTCTATACGCTACAGGCAGCCAGTGCAAAGCGGCCAGAACTGGAGTGATATGATCACGCTTCTTAGATCCAGTAAGCACTCGTGCCGCTACATAGAGAGTATGTTCAGAGTACTGAAGTACTGAGATACATATATAGAGTATGAAGAAAGTACTGAAGTACTGTGATACATTTATACAGGATGTACAGTACTCTCTCGGTGGGACCTGCAGTGTGTTTATTTCTGAGAGACTCTCCTGATGAATGAAGATCAAAGACCTCTGAAAGAAGATAAAGAGCACTGTTAATAAACAAATACCTCATCACATCTCTTTCATCTTTTAATGAGAAGATGTATTGATGGATTTGTTGAAAAGGTCAAGCAAGTAAATAGAGGTTCTCTGGTTCTCCTGATGAATCTAGTGGCAGTAAGGTTCTAAGGGTTCCATGGTGTAATGGTCAGCACTCTGGACTCTGAATCCAGCGATCCGAGTTCAAATCTCGGTGGGACCTGCAGTTTATTGGTTTCTCTGTCGCTGCTTTATTAAACATTCTCGTTTTATGGTTGGATTATGACGTATTTACTTTACAGTATATACATATAATTATTCATAAGGTTCTTCATTCTCGGCGTGTCTCGATGTTGTGAATCGGTGAAATGTCGCCATCTGTCGGTAAGATGGTGCTATTGTGAGGTTTTAAGGTGGTCCGGAAAATCTAAATACGAAGCAGCTTCAGTCTCTTAGTTAATAAAGTATCTGATTATCTAAACACACCTCCTCAGATTCTTATCTTCTAACAGACACACACACATATATATAAAACCAGTGTAAACACTTCTTTACCCACTCAAACACGAGCTGCTCCTCAGTGCTGGAGCTGATCTGACAGTCGGACTGGTTTAAATGGTGTGTCTGGGAGGATCTGAGTCCACAGTCAGTCAGAAACACCTTCAATCAGACGTTAGTGGCTCGTGCAGGACCACCTTTAATCAGCGCTGCATCAGAAAGAAAGTAGAGCCAGTCTTTGATTTCTGATCATCTGATCTGATAAGAACAGTCACGTGGTCGGTCGACTCGTAGCGACCCTCATATTAAACTACATATGACTGAACTGGTTATGAACTCTGACCCTCTGAACTTTCTGACCTTTCATCACAAGATCTCTTCATCTCGTCCTGTACGACCTTAAATCAGCGCCGAGAAACAGATTCCAGGCAGAAGCTGTGATTCTGTACTTCCACAAACACAGACCCTAAACTCCAAACAGTAACTCCTAATCCTGGTCATGTGACCTGCTGAGACCAGCATTAGACTCGTCGCCGAAATAGCTCAGTTGGGAGAGCGTTAGACTGAAGATCTAAAGGTCCCTGGTTCGATCCCGGGTTTCGGCAGGAGGGGCTCCAGTTTTAACCCCTTCAGCACCTTTCAGTCTCACTAGCTTCATTCAAATCAGCTCTTTGAGAGAAACTCTTCAGTTAAAAGCTGCTTTAGTTTTTCTCTCTAGTGTTCCTCATAGACTTTCTGAAGAGACCACTAAAGCAGAGCTTCAGATCAGACTCTACATGAAGCTCTTCACCACAAACCACTGAACATCACACTCAGGACCTGCAGTGTGTTTATTTCTGAGAGACTCTCCTGATGAATGAAGATCAAAGACCTCTGAAAGAAGATAAATAGAACTGTTAATAAACAAATACCTCATCACATCTCTTTCATCTTTTAATGAGAAGATGTATTGATGGATTTGTTGAAAAGGTCAAGCAAGTAAATAGAGGTTCTCTGGTTCTCCTGATGTACGTCCAGTGAATTGAGCTCGTCTGTGGCACTAAGGGGTCTATATATACATATAATCTTTTGGTGAAGACCCCTGAACAGTTACTCAGTCTGGCCACTGGGTGAAGTGGTTGTGGTCTAGTATGAGGTTCCATGGTGTAATGGTCAGCACTCTGGACTCTGAATCCAGCGATCCGAGTTCAAATCTCGGTGGGACCTAAAGTTTATTGGTTTCTCTGTTGCTGCTTTATTAAACATTCTCACTTTATGATTGAATTATGACGTATTTACTTTATAGTTTATACATATAATTATAAGGTTCTTCTTTCTCGGCGTGTCTAAATACGAAGCAGCTTCAGTCTCTTAGTTAATAAAGTATCTGTTTATCTAAACACACCTCCTCAGATTCTTATCTTCTAACAGACACACACACATATATATAAAACCAGTGTAAACACTTCTTTACCCACTCAAACACGAGCTGCTCCTCAGTGCTGGAGCTGATCTGACAGTCGAACTGGTTTAAATGGTGTGTCTGGGAGGATCTGAGTCCACAGTCAGTCAGAAACACCTTCAATCAGACTTTAGTGGCTCGTGCAGGACCACCTTTAATCAACGCTGCATCAGAAAGAAATGAGAGCCAGTCTTTGATTTCTGATCATCTGATCTGATAAGAACAGTCACGTGGTCGGTCGACTCGGAGCGACCCTCGTATGAAACTACATATAACACATATGACTGAACCAGATATGAACTCTGACCCTCTGAACTTTCTGACCTTTCATCACAAGATCTCTTCATCTCGTCCTGTACGACCTTAAATCAGCGCCGAGAAACAGATTCCAGGCAGAAGCTGTGATTCTGTACTTCCACAAACACAGACCCTGAACTCCAAACAGTAATTCCTAATCCTGGTCATGTGACCTGCTGAGACCACCTTTAAACTCATCGCCGAAATAGCTCAGTTGGGAGAGCGTTAGACTGAAGATCTAAAGGTCCCTGGTTCGATCCCGGGTTTCGGCAGGAGGGGCTCCAGTTTTAACCCCCTCAGCACCTTTCAGTCTCACTAGCTTCATTCAAATCAGCTCTTTGAGAGAAACTCTTCAGTTAAAAGCTGCTTTAGTTTTTCTCTCTAGTGTTTCTCATAGACTTTCTGAAGAGACCACTAAAGCAGAGCTTCAGATCAGACTCTGCATGAAGCTCTTCACCACAAACCACTGAAAACATCAAACTCAGTTCACATTAATGTAGTAAACACACCAACCATACCCCATACAGGAAACTGCTTTAATACAAATCATACCATTCAAACATTAAACCATTAAAACAGAATACACCATCTGTCAACAGGGGGCAGCACATCACCACAAACACAGACCACTTATACCAATCTGATTATTAAATGCACATATACAGTATATGTATGTATATAACCAGGAAAGGTCGTCTTTTTAGCAAAGACCCTTAAACAGTTGCTGACTTTGTCCAGTGGGTGAAGTCAAGGTGGGTCTATAAGAGGTTCCATGGTGTAATGGTTAGCACTCTGGGCTCTGAATCCATCGATCCGAGTTCAAATCTCGGTGGGACCTACAGTTTGTTTATTTCTGAGATCAAAGACCCCTGAAAAAAGACAAAGAGCACTGTAAATAAACAAATACCTCAGTACATCTTTTAGATCTTTTAATGAGTTTGTTTATTTGTTTGTTTCTGAAAGAAGATTTGAAGGAACATAGATACTTCAGTTATATGTCAGCAAGGCGAATCACAAAAAACCTCCAAAACCTGTGTTTGTGGTGATGTGCTGCCCCCTGTTGACAGATGGTGTATTCTGTTTTAATGGTTTAATGTTTCAATGGTATGATTTGTATTAAAGCAGTTTCCTGTATGGGGTATGGTTGGTGTGTTTACTACATTAATGTGAACTGAGTGTGATGTTCAGTGGTTTGTGGTGAAGAGCTTCATGTAGAGTCTGATCTGAAGCTCTGCTTTAGTGGTCTCTTCAGAAAGTCTATGAGAAACACTAGAGAAAAACTAAAGCAGCTTTAAACTGAAGAGTTTCTCTCAAAGAGCTGATTTGAATGAAGCTAGTGAGACTGAAAGGGTTAAAACTGGAGCCCCTCCTGCCGAAACCCGGGATCGAACCAGGGACCTTTAGATCTTCAGTCTAACGCTCTCCCAACTGAGCTATTTCGGCGATGAGTCTAATGGTGGTCTCAGCAGGTCACATGACCAGGATTAGGAGTTACTGTTTGGAGTTTAGGGTCTGTGTTTGTGGAAGTACAGAATCACAGCTTCTGCCTGGAATCTGTTTCTCGGCGCTGATTTAAGGTCGTACAGGACGAGATGAAGAGATCTTGTGATGAAAGGTCAGAAAGTTCAGAGGGTCAGAGTTCATATCTGGTTCAGTCATATGTGTTATATGCACACATACACACACACACACACACACACACACACACACACACACACACACACACACACACACACAAATTGCTGACTTTGTCCAGTGGGAGAAGTCAGCTTGGTTCTGTAAGAGGTTCCATGGTGTAATGGTTAGCACTCTGGACTCTGAATCCAGCGATCCGAGTTCAAATCTCGGTGGGACCTGCAGTTTATTTATTTGTTTGTGAAAGAAATCAATGCGGAACTGTTGATACTAAAGGAAGTAGAGATTGTCTTTCCAATAATATTAGTCATGTGGTCGAGTTATGAACTCTGACCCTCTGAACTTTCTGACCTTTCATCATAAGATCTCTTCATCTCGTCCTGTACGACCTTAAATCAGCGCCGAGAAACAGATTCCAGGCAGAAGCTGTGATTCTGTACTTCCACAAACACAGACCCTAAACTCCAAACAGTAACTCCTAATCCTGGTCATGTGACCTGCTGAGACCAGCATTAGACTCGTCGCCGAAATACCTCAGTTGGGAGAGCGTTAGACTGAAGATCTAAAGGTCCCTGGTTCGATCCCGGGTTTCGGCAGGAGGGGCTCCAGTTTTAACCCCCTCAGCACCTTTCAGTCTCACTAGCTTCATTCAAATCTTTGAGAGAAACTCTTCAGTTAAAAGCTGCTTTAGTTTTTCTCTCTAGTGTTCCTCATAGACTTTCTGAAGAGACCACTAAAGCAGAGCTTCAGATCAGACTCTGCATGAAGCTCTTCACCACAAACCACTGAACATCACACTCAGTTCACATTAATGTAGTAAACACACCAACCATACCCCATACAGGAAACTGTACTGTGTTTATTTTTTTTTTCGATCCAGCACTGATTAAAGTCTGAAACTGAAGCTGCTTCGTATTTAGATTTTCCGGTCCACCTTAAAACCTCGCAATAGTACCATTTCACCGAAAGATGGCGACATTTAACCGATTCACAACATCTAGACACGCATATCTCACTATAACTTGTTTAGTCATAAAGTGAGAATTTGGCCTAAAAAATATGTATAAAAAAGGATTTAAGGCAGAAAGAATACTTCCACATGAAACCCACTGATGTTTCTGTATCCCGTTACTGAATATTATTTAAAAGAATATATATATTTTTTTATATACGACCAAATTCCAAAATCACATTTCGCTTAAACACCTACTTAATAATTCAGAAACATATTAAGACACATTACGTTCACAGTTTTCAAACATAAAAAATAAGTAATAACCCAATTATTTTTCGTTACTCTAATGGACGGAAAAAACTCGTTATGGTATTAATAGATCTTATACATTTTGAGAAAGGAGATTTCAGCATCATTACTTTAATCAATACAATTGTATTTAATTGTTTTAGTTTTTTAAATATTTATATATTTAGTTTTGAGTAAAAAGAACTTTTTAAGCACAACTTTTATTTTGAAGTGTGGCGCGCTGCTCGGGAAACAGCACTTCAGTAGCAGTAGCGCTGGTTTGTTTTGTTCTCCGTTTTAGTTCGTTTAAGATTGAAACTCTGTGGAATAAACGCGGTTTTAATTCATAGCTGTACCGAACCGTGCTAGACTGCTAGAACCCAGCTAAACTAACTGGAATAATCACCCGCCGCCGCTCCTCCAGCTCTCTCAGAGCTCCTCTCCGGAGAAATGCCGGCGTGTTGGCTCGTTAGTGCAGATGACCGACACGAACCCGTCCAGCTGCCCCACCAGCGAGCTCTGAGTCTGGGTCGAGGACCACAAACCAAGATTAAAGACCAGAAGTGCTCCAGAAACCAGGGTAACCTTTTACTTCAGCAACTGGAGACTGTTTACCGTTAGCTTCTTATTCTAACTCCCTGTTCCACCTTAAATGGACCCGGTATTGAGTGTAAACCTGAAGACGTGGCTGAACTTAGCTACTTGTTCTCATTCCCCGTTCCACCTTAAATGAACCAGCAGATATATATGGACTGGACCTGGTATTGAGCGTTATCCTGAGGTAAAACTTAGCTGACGTTAGCTTCTTATTCGAATTCCCCCGCTCCACCTTAAATGGAGCAGCAATTACGGTAACTGCTGCACTGTTTAAGGTGGAACGGGGAATTCAGAAAACAAGCAATTGATCTTTCCCAGCAAACGGACAGCGAATTTTACAGTAACCCCCTGTGTAGGGGCTATAAACTACAAAGCAGGGGGTCTTGCAGGATCTCCTCATACACACATATATATGTTTATATATATATAATATATATATATATATATATATATATATATATATATATATATATATGTATATATATATATATGTATATATATATATATATATGTATATATATATGTATTTATGTATATATATATATATATATGTATATATATATATATATATGTATATATATATATATATATGTATATATATGTATATATGTATATATATATATATATATATGTATATATATATGTATATATATATATATGTATATATATATGTATATATATATATATATATATATATATATATGTGTGTGTGTGTGTATGTGTTTCGATAAAAAAGTCAGAAAAATTGTGTGTGTATGTATGTGTGCATATGCAATTATAAATGTTTCCACTAAAAAGTCAAAAGTTTCTTTATATACATATATATTTTCTATATATATGTTTTTTTTATGTTTATATGTTTTTTGTGGTGCTTTAATGAAATAGTTGTGCATAAGTAATAGTGCCATCATTTCAACCATGAAAATGTACAAAGAAACTGAGTGATTGTTGACATAAAGCAACAGATGGTACTGAAATATGGACCTAGAAGGTTTTACAGTGATTAATGATCATGTGATCATGTTATCATGTTTCATTTCTGCACCTTCACAGTTGAACTCAAAGCGGACTGCAACCGAGGATTTATCATCGTGAAGCAGGTTAGTATGCGCTTTGGTGTTTAAGCACATGGAGCACGAAGCCTAAACGCTTCACGCAATGTGACCATAATTTGGGGTTGTGTTTAGCAGACGTGATGACTTGAGTCCAACTCAAGTCATTAAACTGATGACTTGTGACTTGACAACATCACTACATGGAACATATTCATACAAATCAGACAGAAGTATAATGCCTGAATGTAGGGACTCTCACTGAATCTGTGCTTGTGTTGTTTTCCAGTTGGGTGCCAACCCTACGAGTGTGGACGATGCCGTTGTGGGTAAAGGCAATCAGGTAAGTGGATGAGTCCAAGCAGACCCTGTGCAGCTGCAGACACTTCATCTACTCTACGTTCAGTTCTATGTCCTAACAGTACTTGGAGAATGGTGGGCTTGAGGAAAGAGCTCATGCTTGTGGAATAGTATTGCATGCCTGTGCAGTTGAATTGCTTCAGAGCCTGACCAGTGCTTTCCCGTTGTTTGCATAAACTGAAGTATGAGTTACATTCACTTTAATGGCATTCAGCAGACGTTCTTGTCCGGAGCGACTTACAGTTTATATTTACACAGGTAGGCTAAGGTAGTGTTAGGAGTATAATAGTCTTACCCATTATATAATATTTTATAAACCACTCTATATGTAGTGGTTAGCACTGTCCCTTAACAGCAAGACGATCTGTTGGTTGGATTCCCGGTCCAGGCTGTTCTGTGTGGAGTGTGTATGTTCTCCCCGTGCTTGAGTGGGTTTCCACCGGGTACTCCGGTTTCCTCCCACAGTCCAAACACATGCATGTTGGGTTGATCACTCACTCTATGAACTGGCAACCTGTCCATGGTGTACCCTACCGTCCCCAAATGAGGCTGGGATTGACTTCAGCCCCCCCCGATTAGCGGGATAAAGTGGATAATGGATGGCTGAACAGCTGCTCTTTATATCCTGTGAAAGTTTATATTGAATGTACCAGTTTACCTACAATAAAACTGCTTTATGATAACTTTCACTGATGGTAAAGAAGGTGTGTGTGTGTGTGTATGTATGTATGTATGTATGTATATGTGTGTGTGTGTGTGTGTGTGTGTGTATGTATGTGTAAATTAGTGACTAGTGGTGCAACTGTGCCAATTTATCAGTTGTCAGTCTAAGTAACCTATTGTCTTCCCAGTGGATAATGTGCCAACATGTTATCTGTCAGAGAATTTTCAAGATTCTAGAGTTTTATTGTCATGTGTACAGCAGAACAGACAGTTACACTGTACAATGAAATTCTTACTTTGCTGTTCCTCCATTCACCAATAGATAAAGATAACAAATAAAATAAATAATAAAAATATATACAAAAATATACAAAGTATAATAATGTAGGTTGAAGTAAATAAAAGTTTTTTTATAGTTAAAGAATAAAAAAAAAAAAATAAGTTTTATTTATTTATTTAGGCTGTGTCTCAAAACCTGTGAATGTTAGGTAGATAGTGAATGTAAGGCTGTCTAGGTAGCATCAGCGTTCTCTCCTCATCTCTCCTCATAAACAGATCACTGATAAACTCTAGTTAGAGAGAGACTGCGTCACGGCTTGTTCCCGCCCACTGCAGCACGCGACCGGTGGTTTAGTTGGTTGCTAAGTTACCAGCCGGCATTCAAAACAATAGCCCGAGGCTTAAAAATCCGCTAGCATAAATGCTAACGGCTCGAGTATGAAACTGCAAAATGGTCAGAGACTCGTTACAGAATTAATAATAAAATGCTGTTTTGTGTGATTATATGACAAGAAACACATTAAAACACCAGAGAGAATCAAAATAACTTACATTTTAAAACCACTTCACTGCTCCTTGATTTGCCTGCGTTGCTTCATGAGATTGTCTTAGCGGCTGAGGAAGCGTTCAATTCCTTAAAATCAGGTTAAAATAAGGTTCCTCAGTAGACAACATGTTTAAAGTATCTAAGAATTGGCACAGCCTACATGTCGGGAGTACATACTACAATGTCAAATGCTGTCTTTTGAGACACACCCCTAGTTTCAGTGTTTCTAGGCTTTTCTAAAATCAACTAAAGAAGTTGGGTTGCGTGACATCCTCTCAACTGTCCAATTCGATTAGTGGTGTTAAAAGTCTTTACTCTTGCTTCCCCTGTGAGGAAAGTTAGTTGTACAAACTTTACAAGTAGCATTAGCTGATTCAGAGTATGAGTATGAGAATGGGGTTGCTGCAGCCCCCTACAGTTTTAGTTCAGTAGTCAGCAATCAATTTCCACCCAGTGTTTGAAAGAGGAACCACAGGGAACTGTGGCTAAAGGGCTTAGCGGAGGGATACAGCAATCCTTGAGAAACCCAAAGCCTTTATGTATTTTCTTGCTCTCCTGTGATGAAACATACAGAGTAACCAAACAGTGATATTTAGAGTCTAACAGCTCGACCTATAATCATGTACCCCAGTACGTCCCTGATTGGTCAGTTGCACTGAAACAATGATGTACACAGATTTATTCACTATGCTGTTCAGTAATTGACGCTGTTGTACAGGTTGCTGGCCGTAACAGCCTACCAACGACATTTCCCTCACCTCCACAACCAGGTGCCTCTGAAGCCAGGCCAGAGGCTCTACATGGTCAACCAGCTCTATCCATACACGGTGCGGTTCACTGAAGAGACGCCCACACCTGAAGGAAACAGACCAGTGAAAAGACCCCACCAGAGAGATTCCCACGGAGATAAAGCAGAGAAAGAGAGTCCAGCCTCTAAAATGTCCAGAGAACAAGCATCAAACGGAGCACCTGCGGCAGAAAAAGCAACGCCGCAAAAAGCTGTGAGTTCCTTCGGGTTGACTTCCTAAGTTTAAAGCCACTAAACCACTTAAACTCGAGTTTAGATATCTTTCTTTATAGGCAAGCAGGAGGTGTTTAAGGCACGTCAGTGCTCTTTAGTGTCACCACTTTAACAAACCGAGCAGCTGATTGAATAGATAGATAGATAGATAGATAGATAGATAGATAGATAGATAGATAGATAGATAGATAGATAGATAAATAGATAGATAGATCTTTATTGATCCCTTTGGGAGGGTTCCCTCAGGGAAATTAAGATTCCAGTAGCATCACAATAAATTACAATAAACACACAAGAAACATATGAAAGGAATATAAATAAAAAAAACCAATGTACAAAATAAAGAAAAAAGAAAGAAAAAGAAAAATCTAACTGCGGAGGTATTGCACACTATTATTGCACTTGTTTATGTTAACTAGTGTTATTGCACTTAGTCCGGTTGTGTTATTATCAGTCTACTGCTCCATCCCATCCTCTGTCCTCCTGTGACCCCTCCTCCCCTGCAGAGAGGAGTTGTACAGTCTGATGGCATGAAGGACAAAGGAGTTTTTGAGTCTGTTGGTTCTGCACTTGGGTAGGAGCAGTCGGTCACTGAACAGACTCCTCTGGTTGCTGATGACGGTGTGCAGAGGATGACTGGCATCGTCCATAATGTCCAGAAGTTTGTCCATTGTCTTCTTCTCTGCCACCGTCACCAGAGAGTCCAATTGCAGGCCAATCACTGAGCCAGCCCGCCTGATAAGTTTGTCCAGCCTGGATGTGTCCTTCTTGGATGTGCTGCCTCCCCAGCACACCACGGTGTAAAACAGGACACTGGCCACCACAGACTGATAGAACATCCACAGGAGTTTCCTGCAGATGCCAAAGGACCGCAGCCTCCTCAGAAAGTACAGCCTACTCTGTCTTTTCCTGTACAGGTGCTCAGTGTTAGCAGTCTTGGGAAGTCTTGGGAAGCTTGGGAATTCACCATCTATAGCATTAACATCACTCGATTGGTCAGCAGCCTGGATTGGTCAGCAGGATTGAATGATAAATGTTTTCAGTCCGGCTGATCTTGTGAAAAATTAGATCCCTAGTTTAACTGCTATAGTTCACTCTCCTGAAGAATCATGATTTGATTGATGCATCATTTCCATTTGCATCATGAGAGTGACTGACTCGAACAGTGTCTCCAGACTGTTTACAGGAGATCTGTATAGTTTTATATCTCTGGATCTTGTTTTCCAGCCGGAACCTGCAGGCCACTGGAGTCAAGGTCTAAAAGTCTCGATGCAGGACCCCAAGATGCAGGTACTCTACAGTATAAGATTTAAATGTATTGATCAAACTTGGACTGTCCTTTTAGTAGGGACTGTCCAACACTGTGCTGGAAATCAGGTCATAACCCAAAGTGAAGGTGTTTCCCGTCAACCACAGTGATTCCCAACCATGAAAAAGTCTCTACAGCCTTTAGGTACCAAGCTTGAGAGCTGGAATCCAACATAAAGTTTTAAATGACTTGCAAAGCCATATAGATATTGTTTGTTGAATATTAGTAGTGTAGCATGGGTCACAAACTTATGCCGGGGAGAATATAACGAGGATAGTTTATGCAGTTACATAGCCAAAGTAGTATGTGCAGTTTTGCTGTTGTTTTAAAATTAAATCTTTATTATTTTATGCATCCTACAACGGGGTTGTAATATACAGAACCATTCTGAAGCATATAAGTGATTAACAGTAAGAGTTGTCAGGGCTAAAGTACAGCCTTCACACAAAGGGGGTTAGTTTTACCATGTTTTTTTCCAATATGTGTGTATATATACTGTATATACATATTGGGTCTTACCAGGCTTAGAAAAATTTTAAAAATATTTTTGTACACAGACACCAAATTCCCTATTTACACTCTTCTTTTAACACATTTAGATCAAAATATATTTATAATTATAAACATATGTTCAGCTAGGTGTGTCTAAACTTTGGACCTGCAGTGTAGGTATTTTCTGTTCTACTATTTACCTGCCACATTTGCTTGAAATAATTAATATACATGGTTATTAAGTATTATTTGTGTTTTGCTTTGAATTCACAGGCTTTCACACAATGAATCCCACTTTTGGCTGCATTGTTGTGTTAGTGTTAGTTTCTTTCTTGTTGTCGTTACATTACTGGCGTCTACAGGCCTCTGGTGTCGTGGTCCACAGGTGTATAAAGATGAGAAGGTGGTGGTGATTAAGGATAAATACCCGAAGGCGCGCCACCATTGGCTGGTGCTGCCGTGGGAGTCGATCTCCAGTCTGAAAGCCCTGCGGCCGGAGCACTGCGAGCTGCTGAAACACATGCAGAAAGTGGGGGACAGGATGATACAGCAGTGCCCCGACGCCCAGAAGCTGAGCTTCCGCCTGGGCTATCACGCCATACCAAGTATGAGGTCAGTGAGGGTCCAACTTTGGTGGCATTCGAATTAGTATTTCAATTAGAATACCGAGGAGAGACCCTGATTACAGTTTCCTCTTAGAAGTGTCTATTGAAGCACAAAGCCTAAACGCTTCACGCAATGTGACCACAATTTGGGGTTGCGTTTAGCAGACGTGATGACTTGAGTCCAACTCAAGTCATTAAACTGATGACTTGTGACCTGACAACATCACTAAAGACTTGTGACTTGACTTAGACTTTACCTTTACTGACTTGGACTTGGGATCGGAATCAGACTTGAGCTTTAAGACCTAAAAAAGACTCGCCTATAGCTTCAAATTAATGCCAAAACTCCAGCACGCAAAAACTTGCTATTGGCTGATGGCACCTGGTTTCGTGACTGACTGCTCATTTCAAAACACCTCTCAAACTACAGCAAACATGGTGGACGCAGAGGAGCCAACAGAAGAGACAGCTTAGACAAAACTCTGGTTTATCACACTTACAATAATGACTTAATAGTCTTATCACTTCTTATCAGCACGCATTCACTCGTTCCCGCTGCGGCTCGCTCAGTTAGGCTCATATATTCACGGATATTCGCGTTTCGCCGCTGCTGTAGCTCACAAACAAACAAACAGCCTCCCAAATCTCTGAAACAACATTTTGTAAGTGGTGGTGAAGCAGAGAACAAAGTACGATCACTACATTTTCCCCACAGTTTCCCATCTCTAACAGGTTGAAGCAACACTGAAGACGGTAAGGGACCGTCTGTAAAGTGCGGTACTCTTCCAATACCGTACTACTTTCAGAGAAATGAGGAATCTGTATATGATATTTGATACTTGAAACTGAACGTTAATGTTATATTAATGTTAGTTTAATTCACTACTAATCAACTGAAATGACGTTACATCTGGTGACTAGGACTCGAAGTTTAAGACTTGGGACTTGACTCGAGACTTCCTTGTATTGACTTGGAACTTGACTTGGGACTTGATTGTCAAGACTTGAGACTTACTTGTTACCTGCAACTTAGTGACTTGGTCCCATGTCTGGTGTTTAGGCCCCATACAAAGCTGATGTTCCACCAAGCAGTGTTGGTCATTACTAGTAACCCTCAAGCTGCCAATGGAACTTGAGAAACTGGCAACCAATTCAGTCGTAGATTAGATTTTAGCCTTCGGACCTAGTATTTGCACGTCGTCGTGACAAGGTTGTCTTTCTCTTCTCACCCTCGCAGTCACATCCACCTGCACGTGATCAGCCAAGACTTCGACTCGCCTTGTCTGAAGAACAAAAAACACTGGAACTCGTTCACCACCGACTACTTCGTGGACTCTCAGGGTGAGCGAGAGCGCCGCACTGTCCTCAGGGCTGTGTAGGCCTGTATTCTGAAACCCATCACACTGACACGAATACCTCCTTCACAGAAATCATCACTATGCTGGAGCGAGACGGGAAAGTAAGTGTGAAGGAAGGCACCGGCGAACTGCTGAAGCTGCCCTTGCGCTGCCACATCTGCCGCAGAGAGCAAGCCACCATACCGAAGCTGAAGGACCATCTCAGAACTCACCTGCCCAACTGAACCGAAGTCAGGACGAGAGCGGAGAGGTTTACAGCAACGCACAGTTTGCTTTATAGATAAATGGTCACATACCTGCAATCTACAAAAGCTCTTCTACTAAAAGAGGTTTTCAGTAAATAATTGGACATGAATTGAATTAAAATGCCATTCAAAAGGTTTTTTGCATCATGACCATGTAAGAAGATCGGAAATCTTATTTAGCTGTTTGTTCTTTTTCTTGTGAGCGTCATGCTACGAAAGACGAGATTTGTAATCTTTAGAAAAACACAGACGTCCATAAAGTTTTTTTTTCATTTTCTCGTTCATTTCCATACATTTTAAATAGGACAGTGTCTGGAGGCCGATAACTGAAGCCCCAGTTTCTGACCAAATAATGATAATACAAACATTTCAGTCCTAAGCTAATATTCAGACTAATCCATACGATTGTACTGCCGTTGATCCGGTGCAAACAACTAAACTCTGCAGGACTTGCACTGATGTAGATCATAAGTCTTGAACCACTTGAACCAACAGTCTCACTTTGTAATAGAAATGAATGAAACCTTACAGAACCTTCTACAGCATCCAGTTTGGATTCAGGGTTTCGAGGGTAAAACGTTTTTTGTTTCATATCTACACCCGAACACACACACACGACATTAAAACCACCTCCTTGTATCTTCACACATTGTCCACTGTATCAGCTCCACTGAATATTTAGGAGCTACACCTACAGACTGTAGTTCATCTGATTCTCTGCATACTTTATTACCCTGTTCTTCAATGATCAGAATCCCCACAAGACCACCACAGAGCAGGTACTATTAGGGAGGTCAGTCATTCTCAGCACTGCAGTAACCCTGACATGGTGGTTTTGTGTTAGTGTGTGTGTGTTGTGCTGGTGTTAGTGGATCAGACACAGCAGTGCTGCTGGAGTGTTTAAACACCTCAGTGTGACTGAGAATCGTCCACCAACCAGCAACATCCAGCCAACAGTGTCCTGTGGGCACTGATGAAGCACTAGAGAACACAAACTGTGCAGCAGCAGATGAGCTACTGTCCTGCAAGGTCGGTGTGTCTAATAGAGTGGACGATGAGTGGACACGGTGTTTAAACACTTCAGCAGCACTGCTGTGTCTGATCCCCTCACACCAGCACAGTCCTGACCACCAAACAACAGGGTAATAAAGTATACAGAGAATCAGATGAACTACAGTCTGTAAGTGTAGCTCCTATATAGTCAGTGGAGCTGATACAATGGACAGTGTGCGTAGATACAAGGAGCTGGTTTTAAAGTGATAGCTGATTGGTGTACATATATATATGAAATTAAAACTTAAAAAAAAAATCTATACGTATGTATAGAACCCTGTATATAACCGACCCTGCTAATGTGCAGTCATTTTTTTTTCTAGAACTGGAAGCAAAAGAGGCCACGAGGGTAACAGCACTATTGCTTGCCTGTGATTAGTATAAGAACAAGAGCTGCCAGTGATGTAAGGAGTGACTCATATATGGCTTAACTAGACGAATGACATAAACAAATATATAAAAATAAAACATACGACGTAAAGGTAACAGACCTCCAACTAAAAACCCCCGAATTACAAAACGACTTCAAAAATATACAAAATGTTCTTACTATCAAATATTCATGTGTACAAAAAAAGGCTATCGAGAGAAGTATGCATAGACGTCTCACAAGTGCTTAATTACCAACACGCAGTGTAACTAAGCATACAGTAAGATAAAGTCCCTGGAGTGAAGATCGGGAAGCGTTCCTCAGTAGCACCTGATGGGAGGCATAATGGTGTCGGGGTCCGCGATCACGCCAGCGTCCCACCTCGAGTCTGAAACACACACAGTATCACACTTCACACTCTGACACACCTTTTCCAGAGCATTTCACCGATTTACAGCGACGTCCTCTCACTCTGAATTACACTGCCAGTCAAAAGTTTGGACACAGCTGACAGAATCTATATGTTTATAATTATCAAGATATTTTGATCTTAATGTGTTGAAAGAGTTTAAGTAGTGATGTCAGGGCCCCACCTATAACAAGATCTTCTTCAAAACTGTTAGAAAAGCAGCTCAACATTTTTAAACCACAGCCAGACGCTTTATTCTGCTCCAGGAATTATTACATAAGTGTTATTTTATAGTTTTGATTATTCACGAATATTATTACTATTAAAATAGTACAAATAAGAGAGGACCTGGGTGAGTGTCAACAAACACATTTGATAGTGTATATTTAATAATATTAGGTTTAAAATAACTTAAAAAGAGCTGTTGTGAACACACACACATTTTTTATATATATATATATGATATAGACACATTTTTTATATATATATATATGATATAGACTGGGGAAAGAATTCCACAATCACTCACCATTGGTTTCATTTCCCTGGCGTTTCCACCTGCAGTTCGTTTGTCCTCGGCCGCGGCCCTCTTACTGCTCTCAACAAACTCCTGTACAGTAGAACCACAACAGCTTTTAACACTCTTTAACAGACACGCCCACAACTTTTACAATGGGGGGACTACAAAGTGCAGGGGGACAAAAAGATTTAATAATAAAGCATCAAAAAGAGCTTCTAAACACTCACTCAGCACCTACTTTGTATCAACTTAGCATATAGGAACACATTGTAGTTCTATAATTACAGACTATAGTCCATCTGGTTCTCTGTATACATTGTTACCCTGTTCTACAGTGGACAGGACCCCACAGGACCACCACAGAGCAGGTATTATTTGGGTGGTGCTTCTTTTTTTAACATTGCAGTGATGCTGACTTGGTGTGTGTTGTTCTGCTCTTTTGTCAGTGATCACCAACCCTCCGACTGGAGATCTACTCTCCAGGTCCAGGATGGGTGATCACTGATGTTATAGGGCATCGCTGTAAAGAACACTCTGGCACTTTTATTTGTAAGAACGTGTGTAGAAGAAAGGAAGGAATACTGAAATATGCAGGGCAGCGTTTGTCAGGAGTTATAGTCTTGAATATTTGGAACTTGCACTTGTAAAGCAGCTCAGCAGATCACGAATGATCTATCAGACTGACTAGACAGTTCAAGCGAAGGTTTCTACCAATGTTCTAGCCTCGACCCATCTTCATAATGAAGCTGTACAGATGAGAATGAAGCTAGAACTAAACTGACAAGTGCCCCCAAACTTTTGAAAAATAGTGTATATATAGAAAAGGAGGTCTTATTACGTGTCAGTCGGAGGTTGAGCTCAAGTTAAGGAGCTCCTGGAAATTGGCTAATGTTGGGAGTTCTGGAGTTGAATAAACCCAATAGCTGTGTAGACAATCAGTTCAGGTTACCATTAGTTCCTTGTCCATGTAGTACTCGCTTCCAGGGCTGCCGTCGTTGTATTTGGTGTCGATGGCGAAGCAGAGGAACAGCACGTCCACCACCATCTCGAAGATGGAGAGGAAGCAGTGAGCCACCAGGAAGGCAAACAGACACACGATGATGAGCGGCAGCACCCACACCGTGTACTCTCGCTGATAGTTGAGCGCCAGCACTCCCGCAAACGCCGTGCACGACACGATCAGGACCTGGAACCCAAACCCAGAATATGGTACAAACAGCCAGTCTGCCTCACTGCCTTCAATTCAAACAGCACAGACTCCAACAGAGTCAAAGAACAACATTCGGTGTGTAATTACATATGAACAGTTTTCAACAGTTTACTTGATCAGCCAAGAAGCGTTTGGTCTCTGAAGTTTGATTTGAGTGTCTGGCCCTGGAGCTGTACAGGTGGAAGCATTTACACGACCTGGCCAAGAAAAACGTTGCACACTCGAATATTTTGTGGTTATGGTACCCATTTGTTGTGGCATTGTTTAGTTCCAGATTTCTCCTGGATGCCCCCTAGACATTGCAATCTTGATTTAGCTTCATGAAGGACTCAGAAGTCAAAGCAGGTGTTAGATGATCACTGCTAATAACTTGTCACAAGGAAAACCTTGGAAAGGAATATATAAAACACACAGACTGTCCAAAGGAAAACAAGTGTCTCCAAAATGGGAACTACAGTAGAGGCCAAAAACCTCTACTTTTTTTCTTTTAATGCAAGTTAATGGAACCAGAGTTCTTTCCAAGCTATTTTGGTCCATTCCTGTTTTTCTCTGGACAGCAACAATATGCAAAAGCACTTCTTACTGTATTAACACTATTTGAATATTTTAAGTGTTTTGCTAAGCAAGTAATATCTATAATCTTAAATATAATAACGTCCCCAAGTGCCTAAAAGCTTTGCACAGTACCATATGTCATGTCTTGTTAGTCCTCAGTGTTGCTATCAAACTCAACTTACTGCTACTACCAGGCTACGAGGCTAAAGAAGCATTTACACGGCTTGGCCAATAAAACCGTTATACAGTCTAATATTTCGTTGCAGCACCTTTAGCTTTGATTATGGCTCTTGTTTGTTGTGGCATCAGCGGTCTTGCAACAGGAGAGTCCAGCACAGTTTGGTGAAACACACCAGCTGAACCTGATCATTTAACCAGTGCTTTGGGTTTGAGCTTTAAAAATAACCAAACTATGCAGGACTGGAGTTTCCCACCATTAGGCCAAGCATTCAGTCCAGGCATTCAGTCCACTATCCCGGTCAAACCTATAGCTGTCCATGGCTGGCCTTGTTTTCTTCTGGGTTGGCAGGATGGATCTCACTCACCTTTACCTTCACCTCCACCAGCAGCTAACAGTCTCTTCTAAGCATGTTGAGCTGTACAGTGATGCTGATTTAGCATCAGTTTTAAAGGATGGGGTGGTTCTTGACTGGTGCTTTACTCTACAAGCTTAGTAGCGTAGTAGTATATAATAGGAGTCCCAGCTTGCAGGTGGGACTTGACTAATTTTGGTGGTGTGTGGGGGGTTATCAGCTAAAGACAAAGCAAACTTCAGATACCAAAAACCTGTCCTGGCTGACTTTGGGGTCAATTAGACTGGACAGCTTAATGTGCCGGTTTGAGGTCATACCTTCCCCAAGAACAAGACGAAGTCTCCGACGGAATTGATGGTGGCCACGCGGAGCGCGTTCTCAGCAAGGATGAAGAATGCATCTCGGGCAGACGTGCAGAAGCTGGTGCTGTTAATGGCCGTGGCAACATATGCATTCTTAGGGAGGGAAGCAAGAAGAGTTTCACTCCAAACATGGTCAAGATAGCTGCAGTTATTACAGACATCAGTTTACAAACTACAGTCTGAACATGAAGGACTAATAACCACAAGGGGCAGTCGTGGGCTGGAGGTTTGGGAAACTTGGTCATGTGACCAGAAGGTTGTTGGTTCGATTCCCTGAACCGACAGGACATCATCAAGGTGGCCTTGAGGAAGATACCTCACTGCCCGACTGCTCCCTGGGTGCTGTGGATAGGGCTGCCCCTATCACTCTGCAGTGAGTAAGTAAACTCAAGCTTCGTTTGCCTACCTGATTCAGGTAGCTGAGGCACTTCTCCAGACACCACAAGCAGCAGATGCAAGCTTTCACCATACAGCGGGCGCAGGCGTTCTCCTAGAAGAGACAGCAGTACAACCACAGGTCTTAGAGTAGTGCAATATAGATGTTGCTATGGGCGGCTATGGAATGAAGAGCCACTGCAAGTTAATGTCACATTATTATGACCAGCTAATATCCAGAGTAACCGCTCTAGACACTGCAGACAGTAGCTATACGAGCTGGGAGACTCAATGGTAGGTTGTCATGGGTATCTGGAGCCATGCTGACTGCAGTGCATCCCACAGCTGCTGGAAAATGTATGGGGGAAGGATCCATAGAGCCAACATGATAATCAAGGTGGTCCCACACATGCTCAGTTGGGTTCAAGTCTGGGGAAATAAGGGTCCAGGGTAAGCCTTGGTCAGCTCTTCCAAACAATGTGGGACATTTCTAGCTTTGTTTGCTTTGTTTCTCGTTGTCTTGCTGGAAGATCCCATCCTTCCCAAAGAAGACAATCAGCGTGTATGGTGTACATGATCTGTAAGGATGGATTCAAACCCAAATCGAGAGTTGAGAGTGTCGTCCACATTGATGGGTGGGCTCAGAGAATGCCATGAAAACATTCCCCAGACTTGAACCCTGCTCCCCACTTGCTGTCATGCTGGTCATAATAATGTGACTAAACTGTGTAGGATGTTTATAGGAGTAGTGTGTTCAGTTTAAACCAGTGGGGGCTAGACTCACGCTGCCTTTCAGCTGGTTGTGGATATAGGTGAGGATGAGGCGCGGTATCTCCACCAGAGTGATGATGAAAGCTCCTTTGGCCACCGTGCCCAGGTGATACCGCATGACCGACATGACGGATGTCAGGATAGGCGTCAGGGGCAGCTGAGATTTATCTCTGCGGTGAGAAAAGCATCATGGAACCATCTCAACTGGCTATATGAAGATGTAGAATACTATACAAAGTCTTAGACCAGCCAAGATGATGATCTCTCTGGGCACGTGAGATTATATATATATATATATACACACACACACTAAGTATCCTAGTCTAAATCCGTAGACAGTTGGTCCCCCTTTGGAAGCTCTCCAGTTATCCAGGAGAGCAAGTAACTAGCATAGCTAACTAAATAGTATAAGGACGGAGCTTATTTACACAGAGGATCATTTTATTTTGTCTGCTTCGACGTTGCGTCTGCGTGATCTTCACAGTGTCTCACTCTCACCAGAAAAAAAGGAAAACAGCTTATTTCATTGTAGGACCAAATCAAATTGTGTAAATGGGTGTGTAAAGCTGTATTTAGGCATTTCTCACTACAACCAAGTCATTTCTCTTCTATATAGACATGAAAGAACAATGTAAAATGCTAAGCATATGCATTTTATGGCTTTAGACGAATAACGTTGATGTCTAACCTGGTAAAGTAGTATGTGACGACCGCGCCCGCTACAGCCATCTGCTGGCAGGCCAGGATGAACTCGCTGATCCAAATGAGACCAACCGCATGGTACCACACCATATACTGCAGTGGCCCGTCCATCTGGAACTCCACCAAACCAGTTTGGTTATTCTTTACTGGACTTCCTGTGGGTGCATCATAACATAGTGCCGTAATGATGGATGGCGTTAATGCACACTTTCAATAAACGACTCTCAATTTACTCTAAATATATATATTTTTTTTAAAGCTTGGAAAGAACCTGGCCTGAAAAAGAAATGTAGGGGTATGGGAACAAACCTGCGGTCCCCAGCAGAAGGAGTACAGTGATCCAGTAGACCCAGAAGAGCATGAGGGTCAGGAAGGTCCAGAACGGCTGCAGCACCAGCAGAGGCAGGTGGCCGAACACTTTACTGGCCACTCGGAACAGGGCGATGGTCAGAGCCACCCGCTTCCTCATGAAGAACATCAGCAACAGCAGGACCAACTGGAAGATTAGGGGTGGCCATGAGTATGTATAATAACTAAAGTCCTTACAGTCTACTAAGCTATGGCCATCGTGTGGGTGAAACTTCAACAAAACCCAACTTGAACTTTGCTTTAACAGGAGAAAAGGCGGTACCGTGAAGATTGTAGCTGCTATGGCGTAGATGAGCAGAGCCTTCTCGTTATCTTTAGCCACCTGCAGTTCATTAGCGGGCAGAGTGCTGTTGGCAGATACCCTGTGATCCACGTAGAGCCACCAGAGGACTCCACTTCCACCTGACAGAGAGAGCGAGGACATCATTTTCGATGAATGTGTTGAGCCAACCATCAGACACAACTTGAAGAACAAGGAATGAGATTATGGCATCATTTGTAAGCAGAACAACGGCCTGAGTGTAGTAGTGTGATGGACGTCTGCACTTCCCAGTACACTACACGCTTAAGAGGTTTATAGACAACAGCTCATCCATTTCTTCTTCTGAAATTACCTTGTGACAGCCTCTACTCTATATTAGATATTAGAACATTTCTGTGAGGATTTGATTGTTTTCGGCCATGTGAGCATTAATGAGGTCAAGCACTGATGTTGGATGATCAGTTCACTCCAACTAATCCCAGATGTACTGGACGGAGCTCCATCGCTCTTGCCCTACAGTTCGCAGTTTCATTGACATTGCAGACAGTGTCTTGTTGGTAGATCCAATGGAAAAATACTGAACGTGCTAACAAGTTTTTCAAATGGTGTCAATTCTAAAACTAGTTTGAATGAACAATTGATTAGTGAGTAAATCTAGTTGAATTGCTTGTTACCATGTGAAATCATCGTTTTAGGTTCTACCAATGAAGCACTTCTTACAGTGTAGCTTCGTTGTGTTTTTTTGTGCTAAGTAATAAGTTCCACCCTCCATCTGTCAAGATTTCACACCACTGAACGGTTCTAGCAACTTATTCCACCCATCCACTGGTTCTACCTAGCATGCCCATATCATTAGCACTGCGTAGTAACACTGTTTCAACAAATTTTTAATGTTTATTCAGCTCAAACTTTCGCCCAATAAGCTAATGTAAAGAATTAAAACATTCTTTAGCTTCATGTTGGGGTTTTCCCGTTCCACCTTAAATGCCACCTTGGACACGTTCTGATGTACGAGGCGTTAAAATAACTGCCAACCCATTTAAGGTGGAACATAACGATTCAAACAAAATGCCTGGCGAGAAAGAAGCTTAAAGGTCAGCACCAGAATGCAACTGCTGCACCATTTAAGGTGGCAGGTAAGATTATCCTCATAGTTTTAAAGCTGGTAGTATTTGTGATGAGGAGATTGAAGCCATCAACATATACGACCTAGTGTTTTATGCATGACGCTACAGCACCACCGAATTCAAGCTGCTGCTTCTTTCTACACCCAGTGTGTGGTTTGTCTGCTCTGTAGAAACATGATGGCGGCAGCTTCTGCTCATACATAGACATGAAGGTCTAATTCTGAGCAAACAAAGACACATCGTTATGCATTGAATGGTAATTATACACTAATTATTCCATTTCTGATCATAGAAATCTTACACACTGCACCTTAAAGGAATTACTCCACTTAAATTGCTGAAAGTGGTTAACAACACAGTAGCTACTGTTTAGTAGAAATTTACATGCTGCTAACAGGTGGCTATTAAAAAATGTGTTTAAAAAATAGATTTTTCGATTAAAATCAATCTTCATTTGAATAATCTGATATAAACCCGAGATTGATCTTTAAAATTAGCATTCCAGATCCCCCCCAACCCCCTTCCCGTGCCACCTTTTCATATAATCCACCCACTGTGTTATTAACCTTGGATGAGACATTGTTGTCCCATTGGAAATTCTAATTGTCTCTTTGGTCTCCTCCCATGTAACTGTATTCATTTTGGTTAGCTGAGCGGAAGTTCTAACACAAAGGCACACAATTGTACATTTAAATCTCTTTTTATATTCATTTACATATTATTGTAACTGAAATATCCCTAAATGAATCGATATTGAATTGAATTGAATTGAATCGGAAATCGAATTGAATTGGGACCTTTTGAATCGGGATCAAATTGCTCTGGGAAATCAGTGGCGATACCCAGCCCCACTTTTAACCCTTTACTGACTGTCAACAGCGTTAGCTTTTAACTTCATCCTTTAAAAACACAGACGCTAGAACACAATACCTCGTTTTGGGGCTCTCTGTGCACATACACAACATTAAACGACAATTAATACGTGTATGTTAGTTTACCTAGAGAGCCGAGCACCACGACAGCTGTCACAAGCCACACCAGGAGCGCCGAGATGTAGCGGATCACTCCCATCAGGATGATGGACAGAACTGCAGAGGACACGAGAGAGAGTGAAACAGCGATACAGCGACACGGCAACACAGCACGCCCTCCAGATCAACCGAGCTAAACAGAAACACACACCTAGTGACAGCAGACACAGCCCCATGATGATCTCCTTTGAGGTCATCACTCCGGCGATGACCCTGTGCAGCACGCTGTTGTCACTTACGAAAGTGATGAGCGCCTCCGCAAACTTGGCGTAGCAGGAGATATCCGCCGGAGTGCAGCGGTGGAAGACTGGCAGAGACTGACTACACCGGGAGAGAACAGAAGAGCAACGCCAACGAATGAAATCTAAATTTCTTAAAGTCTAAAACACGTTGCCAGATTTTTAAGCTTTAAACGATTTTAAAGAAGCTGTCAAACTTGTTTAGAACGAATAAGATAAAAGCTGCGGATCATTTTAATATTATACAGAAAGCTCTACAGCGTGGAATGTTCTAATTTAAAGGAGCAGTGTGTAACCTCTAGTGGCGAGTTTGCGTATTGCAACCTACAGAGATTCCTCTTCCTGAGTTTTTTTTGTGCCTAATAATAAAATATGATCAAAATTTGGATTCTCAAACTTCTCCCAACACATAATGGTTAGCCAGCACCGGTTCTAGCTACTTATCCTACCCATCGAGCGGTTCTATGTAGCACGTTTAATTCATTACTACAGCGTAATAACTCAAATGATTTTATTGTTAATTCCGTTCAGACTCAGATTAATAATTACTGCTTCTCCCTGATAAGCCGAGTTAGACTAATTATTATTTTAATGCTGCGCCATTTAAGCTGGACTGGGAAAATTTAAACAAGAAGCCGGCAAATAGGAAGCTGATTTTAGCCTCACAGTTACGCTGGTAATATTTTTGATACATCATATAAAAAAATCCTGGAGTTTTATGTGTAGAGGTACTGATAAATATTTGCTACAACAGCACATTTCTATGCCTTTCAGTCCTTCCAAATTCTAATGGATATATAAAGAGCTTGTTCTAAGATAACGATAACACAATGATTTGAAGTAACAGGTAATGAAACACTACTGAGAACATAGTTTTGTATTTTGTGTTATGCTTCAGCCAGCAGATCAGCTCCAAATCTTACACACTGTTCCTTTAATAGCGCTAATATCTTGAATGCTTCAAGAGTTTCAATCAAATCTTGGGACAGATAACTTGGCAATTCTTTTGGAATGATAATTATAGTATAAAACTTCAGAAATGACAACGGATCCCTAAAAAATTAACATTTAATTAAATATTTATATATTAAATATTCAGTATATTTACCTGGGAGGAACTGGAAGCTTGGGGCATTTCGAAGCCCTGTTCGGGTCATCACCGTATCTTTCGGGCGTCAGATCGTAGGAGCACAGCTTAGAACCTTAAACGAGCAAAATCAAGTTATTCAGTGTTTGTTACAGGTTTCATGTGCAAGTGTGAAATATTTGTATAATCGCCGTCCAAAGAAAAACATGTAACTTTACAGGAGAGACCAAAAACAGTCTTCAGTTTCAATGTAAGTCAATGGAACCAGAAAAGTTTCCAAGTGTTTATGGAGCATTTCTATTGGTCCACTCATCATGAAACTGTCACACAATGTAAACGGCAGCTGTCAGGTTCAAATGACCTGGAAAAATAAAAATCGACTGGATGTATGTTTTTCTTTGGACAGCGTTGATATTAAGGGTGTCGGCTGAGGATTTCCAACTTTATAGTAATTTCCATTCACACATGCAGCCACAGCTGCTTTTGCACCTTTAAGTAACGTGAAGTTTTGCATTGATTACTAATAAAATGAGGTCTGATTAGTGTCTGAGTCACAGTTCTAGACAAACACAGTCCAACTATACTAATAACACACCTACTGTTGTCCTGTTCACTGAGCATGTTAAGTAACATCCACAGTGCAGGCCAGGAACAGTAAAGGAACCTCCCAAACTTAATAACCTGTAGATTCTCTGAAGCAGCATCGCCTCCACTAACGTTTCCAGTAGTTGTATACAAGACTTCCTCAGCATGAAAGAAACAAAATGTCTTGCCTGCACAGCCCTCTTCAGGTCACAGCATCTCCAGGTGGTTCAGGTCAGGAGTTTACTTGGTTTACTTGTGTATTTTGGGTCATTGTCTTCACGAACATCCTTTCCAGCTTGCACTGCTGCTCTTACGTTCTCCTGTAAAATGATCTGATGTAGCTTGGAATTCACTGCTCCCTCAGTGATAGCACGGCGTCCAGACCCTGAGGCAGCAAAGCAGCCCCGAACCATGATACTCCCTCCACCATGCTTCACAGCTGGCGTGTGTTTTTTAGTATTGGCGTGCATTTATGGGTCCACTTTTGTCTCATTTGTCCATAAAAGATTTATCCAGAAGCTTTGTAGAACATGCAGGTGCTGGACAAACTTGAGACCTTCTTGGTGACCTATGAGCACCAGTCTGGTTCAGGGTTTATCTAATAGTAGACACATGAACAGGTTGCAGAGTCTCTGTAGCTCTTTCACTGTTAACGTTGGGTTCTTATTCTCCTCAGTCAGGAGGGTCTGATGTGCTTCTGGAGTGATCTTAACAGGACGTCGTCCACTCAGTGGTAGACAGTTGGATAGACAGTGGATTGATGTACACGCAGGTCTTCAGCAGTGCTTTTGTAGCCTTTTCCAGCTCCATGTGTCTCTATGATGTCTTCTGAAAGTTGTTGGTACTGAGGTTTGGTTCACACTAGGCTTTCTTGAGGAGAGCAGGTTTATCAGTAAACAGTCTTTAACGAGTAGAGCACCTGCGACTCTCATCTCGTTAACTGAAACACCTTCTACCAATCAGCTCTCAGAGAATCATTAACACGGAGGTTCACTTACTGTTCCTGGCCTGCACTGTGGATGTTACTCAACATGCTCAACAGAAGACATGAACAGGACAACAGTTTTAGTGCAGTTAGACTGTGTTTGTCTAGAACTATGACTCAGATACTAATCAGACCTCATTTAATTAGTAGCAATAAGTGCAGAGATCTTCCTTAACACTGTAAACACTGAAAGGAAGCCGAGGAGTCGAGTCAGTGCTGACCGTTGGTGAACGCAAACTTTCGGAGCTCATCATAAGTTTGGAGTTCGGCCTCGGGGCACCTGAAGACGCAGAGGGCCACGGACTTGATCTTCCTCCTCACGATGTCGATGTTGCACGGATCCAGGAAAAAGACGTACCTGCAGCACAAACAAGGTAACAGTGGGTCAACCAGCTTCACTGACCATGTAGGAGCTACACTTACAGACTGTAGTTCATCTGATTCTCTGTATACAGTATAATGGTCAGGACCCCCACAGGACCACCAGTGTGCAAGTGGATCAGACACTGCAGTGCTGCTGGACTGAGAACAGTCCACCAACCAGCAACATCCAGCCAACAGTGTCCTGTGGGCGGCGTCCTGTGAGCACTGATGAAGAACTAGAGAACACAAACTGTACAGCAACAGATCATCTTACATCTCTGACTTTACATCTACAAGGTGGACCAGCAAGGAGCCACCATCCAAATAGTACCTGCTCTGTGGTGGTCCGGTGGGGGTCCTGATCATTAAAGAACAGGACAATAAAATATACAGAGAATCAGATGAACTACAGTCTGTTAGTGTAGAACTACAAAGTGAACTGAAAGTCCAGTTTGATTGTATATATATATATATATATATATATATATATATATATATATGGTATTAGGGTATGTAAGTATTTGAGTATCCTTTTTGTAATTAAAAGCACTCACAGTCACGCAACCGTAGGAGTACAGCTGTCACCGCCTGACCCCCCGTGAGGTAATCCATTAACCTGGTGACCCCCATCGGATTAAACCACTTACTTCATTAAGCAGAACACGTGTCTAAACCAGTGACCCACGACACGCAGCAGATGTAGCAGCCTTTTACCCCAGTAGTCCAGCTAAGTAGGTTTTTAGACCTGCTTTGTTTACTTTAAGGGCAAGTACAAGAGAAACGAGAATTTTATCAGATCTGACTAAACGAGAGATAAGACTGAACCAGCTGCTCTTACTGAAACTGAATGTAAGTCAAGGTTAATGCAGGGGTTCAGTTTATTAACCACTTCAACTCAACCGCTGATGATCAGGTCCATCGTGCGCTGACGTTGTGTGTAAAAACATGTTATATATGTATATATTCTGACCGTGTTGTTAAATCTGATAACAGTAACTTCACCTCACAAGTGAAGTTCCAGCTGCCATGTTGCAGGAATGGTGGCCACTTGTAGTGTAACTAGTTGGGTTTTTTTTGGAATTTTTTACATGATATTATCAAGCTGTGAGGGTAAAGGCCAGCAGGAGCTTCCTCCACCTGCTGCTAACACATCTCTGGACGGCCTAATTCAAAGGAGACCACCTGCTATATATATATATATATATACACTACCGCTCAAAAGTCTGGGATCACAGTGAAATGTTCTTGTTTTCAATGGAGTATCTTCTTCCTTAACACAACAATAAACTGACGGGTTTCTAAAGGTCTCTTTCTGGTCATTGTGAGTCGGTCAGCAAGCCAACAACTGCTGATGCTTCAGATCCTAAACTAACCTAGAATGTTGTTCCCTTTTATACTCACTTATTAGTAGAATGATTTTCAGCTGTGCATCACAATTGAGCAAGAGTGTCCTAACAACCAATTAGTCCAATAACATCCTTAACTTGGATTGGCGGCCGTACCAGGAGATTTAGACAGAGGACTGAGAATTACTGATAATAGAACTATATGCAGAATAAGCCTCTATACAAAAATACTTTTATACAAACATTTTTATTCTTTAAAAATCATCTGATACACTTACATTAATTGTGAAATGGACAGTAATGTTTGTGAATTGCATGAAAACTGCATGAAATGAAATTCTAAAGGGATCCCAAACTTTTGAGCGGTAGTGTGTGTGTGTGTATATATATATATATATTTACTTACTTGTTTAAAGTTTGGTCCCGACCGCTGAGCTCGATCCCTGGGATTTCGCTGTTCTTCTGACCGCAGATGTTCCCGTAGCTGTCATAGCCTGAAATCAGTCTGGAGGCTGCTCCCGTTGATATCGCGAAACCGCAAATGAAGAGCTACAGAAGACAAAAGCACACATCCGGTCACATCTGCACCACAAGACAGCCTCAACATATATAAAACATTTTCAATTTTTATTTGTCTTAATCATTTGAAGACATGATGTTTACATTATGTGCAAATCTCATGATAAATGGACCAATAGAAATAGAAATGCTCCAAAATAGCTTTGAAATGATTCTGGTTCCATTGACTTCCATAAAAAAAAAAATATATATATATATATATATATATATATATATAAAAATCAGTGGTGTCTGTAAATCGAAATCCAGCATAATTCCTGCTCAAACATACCCGACTCCACTTATCACTTCATAAGAAATCCAATGTGATGCAGCATTTGACTTTCTTAAGGGGATACTTTGGTCAAGAACCCCTCTTTGGATGGCATATCTTGAAGGTGGTAGGATCTTCTGTAACCCTATAACTGCTCTGGGTGAGTTTTGAGAGGTGGTGGTCTACTGGAGGTACTGTACACGTGGAACGAAGCCAAATGCCACCAAAAATGTGCCCCAAAAGCAGCTGTAGTTTCAGAATACAACCCTAGAAGAGGCTGTCCTTCTGGTTGGAGTGTCTCAGATGTGTGTAACGACGTCTCTGGTGTCTATACGCTGCTCGGTTAGCTGTAGACCTTTAGAAATGGCATATAATAAACAGTGTGGCCATCCAAAACTGGTCAAAGACTGTTCATCCCCCTAGGACCCGAGCTGGACGCCCGAGCTCTACCCAGCACCCGTGCGCTCACCATTCCGATGTTGAACAGAGCGAAAAGAATCAGCCATGGTATGTCCGTGCACCTGCGGTCCTCCAGAGGCTTCCAGTCTTGCCGTTTCTGCCGGGAAACACAAAATGACAAGTCTGTAAAAAGTGCTTTCCAATCCAAAGCAAGGTCACCGTCCTCACCAGTTCCTCATAGCAGTGACCAGATTAGGCCTAAACTCTGGCCTGAGGTTGTTTAATAGCAAGTGTTGTAGGTGATTCAGCTGCTGACAGTACAAAATCAAGCACATAACCCTGCAGTCAGAGGCACAGTCTGGCAGCGGAATGAGTCATAACGAAGACCTCAGTGGCCGGTGCGGTCATAGGATGCCAACCCTGCCCTGCTATAGTGCTGACGGGTGTCGCATTGATCGCAATACATTTCTAAACTGTAAGCAACAGTAAGGATCTTGTCTTTAGACGTTCTATTAGTTGTACATAGAACACTTTTTTCAACAATGATCCAACATAGCATCTTCTTAGTCAGTCACGTTCTTTGAGTATTGATGGTTCTAAACAGACTAAGGAACCCTCAACGAACCATTAGATTTGCAAACCACTAAACAGGGCTCTTCTATTGTTACAAACTTGACATCATAACTATAGCAGAACTCTTTTTAACACCAGTTCAACATAGAACCATCTCAAGCAGTCTGAGGAACCACGTTGATCATGTTCTTTGAGTATTCATGGTGCTAAATAGAATAAGGGACCCCTGAGGTGTGCATAACAGCAAAAAGGGCCCGTCTATTGTTACAAGCTTAACTTTGTAACAATAGCAGAACCCGTTTTGGTTCTACTTCATAATGCAGAATCATGCTGAGCGATCTTTGGCTGTCCATGGTTCTACATAAAACCATTTTCTATACTGAAGAACCCCCTTTTCCGGTGTGTATAGCACCAAAAGATTATTCTATTGTTACAACCTTGACATTATAACTACAGCAGAACCCTTGTTGGTTCTAAGTATAACACTATTCAACATAGAGCCACTTCATCCTGTTATTTGAGTATTCCTGGTTCTAAACAGATTTAAGGAACCCTTCAAGAACCATCATGTGTGCATACCATTAAATTGGGCTCCTCTATTCTTACAACCTTGACATACCACTAGTGGAACCCTTGTTGGCTTACATAGAACCCTTTTCCAACACAGAACTATCTAAATCAACCTGAAGAACCACTTTGATTTCGTTCTTTGAGTATTTATGGTTCTAAACGGACTAAAGGAACCTTTGAAGAACCATCTTTGGTCCACATGGGCTGTTGTTTTGAACGTGTGGGCGTGGCCACGCCCCCTCGCCACAACGTCGCCCTACAGCGTTTTCAGAAGCGACCAAAATGATTTTTTTTCTCTTTTTTTAAGATGTACACGCACAAAATTGTTTTTGCTAACCGCATATTTTGGTTGTTATTTTGCGACCGCGTTTTAAAAATATACAAAAATGCAGCACACGAAGTTTCTGGAACTCTACCTCCGTTTCCGGGTATGGGGGAGAAACAAGCCCCCCTTCGACCGACCAAGCTTAGGTTTTGGGAGAAGTAAATAAGGGGGATCTGTTTTAAGCAGCTGTAATTATAAAACCGAGCCTACGACGTGAAAATCCGCTGAATACTGGAATTTCTCCCGTTCCACCTTAAACGCTGCAGCGGTTCCATTTCTGGCGCCAGAATAAAACTGCTGCACTATTTAAGGTGGAACGAAAAAATTGCAACAAGAAACTGGCGAACAACTTTTACCTCGCATTCGAGTTTAGTATGCTTACCTCTGTGCTTCCACAGCATCCCATCTCAGGAAATTCCTAATCCAATTCCAGATCAGAGAGGAATCAGCACATATAAACTAACCAACCAGGGGAGTTACCCTCGGATCTGAAATGCTAGCCAAGGATATAAACACTAATCCCACCTAAAAAAACGGCGTCTCAAATAAAAGGCACACGGATCTCATATCCAATCCAGCCGAGCTTCCCTAAAAGGATTAACTTCAGCTCGTCTGTGTTTTTTTCTGGATCTGCCCAGCAGGAATAACTTCCTGGTGTGGCTGTGAGAAAGAAGGCAGGCGGAGGAAGATGGTGCTCATCGGTTGCTGATCCTGGATCAGGGAGTCGTTTCCAGTCCAGGTACACGGCAATGCGGCTTCTGGAAGTCTACACTGATCCCCGGTCGGTTTGTTCTCACTACAGGAGGACTGGCGGCAGATTTGACTGGCAAAGCGTCAGCGAACCGGTTTGTGTGGTGGAGCTACGGTGGCCCGGAGGTTTAGCAGCACAACAACTATCCATATTTTTTATTAATAGTTACATTAATTTGAGAGAAATTAACACATAAAAACGGGCTGGAATGTTTCCAGTATCTCAGGTTAAATAACATGTGCCCTTAAAGAAGCAGTATGTAAAAGGTTTCAGGTTCAAATGTTTGTGTGAGCTCATATTAGCAACTGAATGTGTTGCTCTCCAAAGAAAAACATCACCATTTTCTATTTTGTTTGAACACAACAGCTGCTCATTATATCCTGTGAACGTTTCCTGAGGAATGGGCTGATAGCAATGCTCTCAAGTCACCTGTAATAAAACCTCTGTACATTAACGTACATTGAAAGTTAAGAAAATTGTTCGTCCTCTCCTGTGAAGTTACTAATTTTCAGATATGTGCTTTTCTTTGGACAGCGAAAAGATATATTGTTGCAGAGATTCCTACTGAAGTTGGCATGCTAGCTAGCCCTGTCCTGTGTTGTAATACCACATTGTAACTCAAGAGGCATCAGTGAGTATATGTGTCAGACCAACATTAGAGGATGAAGATGTAGCCGCTACCACAGCGGCGTATTCTAACATCTTAGTTGGGAGAATGGCTAGTGTCTCCGAACACACTGTATTCCGTGGATGACCCACTGAATCAGGAGACATTGGCTGCATCCAAAATCTCCTGCTTAGTCAGTAGGTACTAGACTGGACCCCGTGGTCACTGCTGGACAGGTAAAGCAGCCAAGCTCTTTCAATACCTGAGTGTTTTATTATGCACACAACCTCGGATTCACTATGTCAACGCTCGTACCAACATCCTTTAACACAAGACCACCACAGTACTATTCATTAAAAGCTTCATTCAGACATTACTTTAGATACCTTCTGTAGGTATCTGTAGCCACTGACCTTTTTTTCACGTACCCTTAATCTGTACTCAGATGGCGTCAAGTTGTATCTCAGAGAAGATGAACCAGGAATTTAGTCAAATGTAACTACCGCTAACCCCTGTAGCAGCAGTAACTTTAGGCCTACTAACTATAAATCTCATTTGACATGTGATTTAGCTAGCTGCCTACCCAACAATGTGGGCCCCACATGGTTTAAAATGGGCTGCCATTAGGTAACCCAGCTGAGGCCCACAAAGATTTCTCCATTGGCTCTATATGGGCTTTGTGTGTGGACTGCAATTGGGGCCCATGTTAACAATCACCCACTGGCTTCACAGTCAAAACAGAAATAACTGTAACCCTATTGGGACTACAAATGTAGGCTATCTGGGCCCCACGACAGTGACCCAAATGGTGAGCTTAACTGGGGCCCATGATGGTAGCCTAAGTGGGTCCCATAACTGTAATTAGGGGCCAAGCAGTAGCCTAAATGGGGCCCACAACTGTAACCCAACTCTGGCCTGTGTATTATCAATCAAAAAGCCACTGCTAAGCCCACGTAAAACCCATACAGTCCAGATAAAACCCATACAGGGCCCCTGCTGACATGTTGGCTGGGTGGGTCAGTTTTATGTTCCTATGTTTTAATCAGGTACCTGTTGTTTTGACAATACTTGACCTTGTATTTTGTTGTGTGTGGTTCTTTTCATCCCCTCTAGATGGCGCTGGTGTCCCATGGTATTCCAGCACTGGCTTTCCGTGTAAACGGGGTGAACTTTTAATGACGGTTCCTTTTGTTTGGGAACACAATGTGCTCAGAGCGACCTTGTTGATCACAGAAACTAAAACCATTTAAAAACGATTCAGTTGACTATATGGACTAGTTCTGGCCTTCGTTTCTATTCAACTATGACTGAAGCGTGGAGTAAAGTAAAAAAGATGGTTCCTCAATTGCTCTCCAGTAAAGAGAATGGTTTAATTTAGAACCACGAGTCATATGTAGACCAACTTATGGTGGATGGAGACCATGTCGTGTATGGTTTAGCACAGAACCTTTGTGTAAATGGTTTTATGTAGCGCCAAAACGGGTTCTGTTATTGTCATAATGGAAGAACCCAATAGAAGAACCCTTTTCCATGCTATATAGGTGCATATACATGCAACACATTTTCCATCTGTGTTTATTGTTCACTCATAGACTGAAGAACCCTTGAAGAACCATCCTCATTCAAACCCCAGCACCCAGCATGTAAGCATCCAATAAATAAAAAAATTATATATATATATATATATATATATATATATATATATAATAAAAAACCTATAGTACCAATTATATTATTTTATTATTTTTTAAATATTTTAATATTCTTTTTTCTTCTCCTCATCATTTGTTAATAATGAAGCTTGCGACAAGCAAAAGCAATAGTTGGCCGAGGAAGGGTGCGTCTGCATCCCAGCAGACTTCAGATCAGCACTTTCTGTTACTTCTAATGGAATAACACTCTCAGTGACTCACATACCAGCTCACCACATGTGATATTTCACAATTCCATGAACCCCCCTGTGCGGACAACTTGGTTGGATGTCCTTTGTAAGCGAGCCTACAGTGGAAGATACCAGGTTTTGGAGGTCAGAGGGGGAAACGTCTTCCCTCCAGTCACGTGCTGCCCGTGAAGTGTACACGCTCTCCCGGTCCCACCGGATCAATCCGTTTCCTGCTCTGCTCTGTTTTTAGGATACTGCTTACTCACCGTGCACCGCTGTGTCCTTCTCACAGCTGTCTGCCGCCGCGCTCACTCTCTCCCTCACACGGCTGGAGATCTATATGATGTAAGTTCACACAGTGGCTGTGGGTGCTCCTCGGCGGCCCTGTTCAATACAATGTCCACCTCACCTTCAGGTTTTTTTCAAGGTCAGCACGCTCAGGAGAGGGGTCTCGCTTATGAGTTCACCTCCTTGTATCTACACACACTGTCTACTGTATCAGCTCCGCTGACCATATAGTAGATACACTTACAGACTCTAGTCCATCTGATACTCTCTGTGTTCTTTGTTACCCTGTTCTTTAGTGGCAAGGACCCCAACAAGACCACCACAGAGCAGGTTATTACTTGGGCGGCACTGATGAAGCACTAGAGGAACACAAATTGTGCAGCAGCAGATGAGTTACTGTCCCTGACTTTACATCTACACGGTGGACCAGCAAGATAGGAGAGTCTAATAGAGTGGACAGTGAGTGGACACAGTGTTTAAACACTCCAGCAACAATATAGTACCCATGTATACTAGCAACATGCCCTGTATGTGTTATACATGTACAGGGGTTGGACAATGAAACGGAAACACCTGTCATTATAGTGTGGGAGGTTTCATAGCTAAATTGGACCAGTCTGGTGGCCAATCTTCATTAATTGCACCAGTAAGATCAGAGTGTGAAGTTCAGTTAGCAGGTAAGAGCACAGTTTAGCTCGAAATATTGCAATAACACAACATTATGGGACACACCAGAGTTCAAAAGAGGACAAATTGTTGGTGCACTTCTTGCTGGCGCATCTGTGACCAAGACAGCAAGTCTTTGTGATGTATCAAGAGCCACGGTATCCAGGGTAATGTCAGCAGACCACCAAGAAGGACCAACCACATCCAACAGGATTAACTGTGGACGCAAGAGGAAGCTGTCTGCCCAAATCACGGCAGAATTAAATGTGCACCTCAGCTTCCTGTTTCCACCAGAACTGTCTGTCAGGAGCTCCACAGGGTCAATATACACGTCCGGGCTGCTAAAGCCAAACCTTTGGTCACTCGTGCCAATGCCAAACGTCGATTTCAATGGTGCAAGGAGTGCAAATCTTGGGCTGTGGACAATGTAAACATGTATTGTTCTCTGATGAGTCCACCTTTACTGTTTTCCCCACATCCGGGAGAGTTACGGTGTGGAGAAACCCCAAGAAGCGTACCACCCAGACTGTTGCATGCCCAGAGTGAAGCATGGAGGTGGATCAGTTTGGTTTGGTTTGGGCTGCCATATCATGGCATTCTCTTGGCCCAATACTTGTGCTAGATGGGCGCGTCACTGCCATAGATTACCGAACCATTCTGGAGGACCATGTGCATCCAATGGTTCAAACATTGTATCCTGAAGGTGGTGCCGTGTATCAGGATGACAATGCACCAATACACACAGCGAGACTGGTGAAAGATTGGTTTGATGAACATGAAAGTAAAGTTGAACATCTCCCATGGCCTGCACAGTCACCAGATCTAAATATTATTGAACCTCTTTGGGGTGTTTAGGAGAAGCGAGTCAGGAAACGTTTACCTCCACCAGCATCACGTAGTGACCTGACCACTATTCTGCAAGAAGAATGCTTAAAATCCCTCTGACCACTGTGCAGGACTTGTATATGTCATTCCCAAGACCAACTGACGCTGTATTGGCCGCAAAAGGAGGCCCTACACCATACTAATCAATTATTGTGGTCTAAAACCAGGTGTTTGAGTTTCATGGTCCAACCCCTGTAAGTACCTGTGTAATATGAATGTTTGAAGCCCACCTATAACTCTTACACTAAGCTGACCTTAAGAAATGGTTTAAAAGTGAAAAAGTATTAATAATAATAGTAATAGTAATAATAATAATAATAATAAAGCTTATACATGCAGTTTAAACTGTCAGCATATGCAGTACAATGGTGTTAACCTGACACCTACAGTGCAGTGAATACTATAGAACTGTATGATATACGCCGTACGTGTAGTAAGCAATCTCAGAGACTCTGTGTATGTGATGAAGTGATGACTCCTCCACATCTTAACTAGACGCTTGATTGAATTAGACTGAAGTCAAATGCTGAAACCATGTGTAACTGACCACATCTTGTTTGCTCTGAAGATGAAAGGGGTGCTAGGAGCGATGAATTAAACCTAGTTTTCACAGACCCAGTGGATTTCACTGTCCTGGGCCCACCAAGCTAACATGTTTCAGGCCAATAAAACTGGTTTCTGGATCAGTGTCAATTAGACGAGGTAGGAATCGTAGTGTAGAAGGTTCTATGTCATGGCATTGCAACACAGCGCGCTGACAAACTGACTGTGAACTTTGTAAGCAATGGCAGGGAACTCATGAGGGGCCCAGTGACTCAGGCAAGGCCGTGTTTTGAGAGTACACTGGCCTTTGGCAAGATGCTTCCGAGACTGTGGCAGCTTTTACCAGGAATTAGGCAAGAGTTCTACACAAGAACCTTCCACACTTACAGGAATACCAGGGTTCACCAGTGGACTGTCCATCCTAGGGGGTGGGGGGGCGGTATGGTATGGTATATACTGGTGTATATATAGTGTCTGATCCACTACATATCCACTATATATAGTGAAAAACATAGACCTTTATTCTTGTCGATTTTAAGTTCTCTACATCAATTGAACAACAATGGCCATTTACACTGTTTGACAATTTTATGGTGAATGGACCAATAGAAGTGCTCCAAAACGGCTTGGAAAAAAATTCTGGTTCCATTGACTTACATTGGTTTTTAGTGTACATTTTTGGTCTCTCCTGTAAAGTTGCAATTTTGGAGATAACTTTCATTGGACAGCGATGATATATATATATATATATATATATATATATATATATATATATATATATATATATATATATATATATATTTAGCATCACTTTAGAATTTCATTTTATGCAATTCATGCAATTTTCATGCACTTCACAAACAATACTGTTCATTTCACAATTAATGTAAGTGTATCAGACGATTTTTAAAGAATAAAAATGTTTGTATTAAAGTCTATTTTTGTATAGAGGCTTATTTTGCATATAGTTCTATTATCAGTAATTCTCAGTCCTCTGTCTAAATCTCCTGGTACGGCCGCCAATCCAAGTTAAGGATGTTATTGGACTAATTGGTTGTTTGGACACTCTTGCTCAATTGTGATGCACAGCTGAAAATCATTCTACTAATAAGTGAGCATAAAAGGGAACAACATTCTAGGTTAGTTTAGTATCTGAAGTATCAGCAGTTGATGGCTTGCTGACCGACTCACAATGACCAGAAAGAAACAACTTTCTTTAGAGACCCGTCAGTCCATTGTTGTGTTGAGGAAGATACTCCATTAAAAACAAGAACATTTCACTGTGATCCCAGACTTTTGAGCGGTAGTGTATATATATATATACATATATCAGCAGTGCTGCTGGAGTGTGTAAACACCTCAGTGTCACTGCTGCACTGAGAATAGTCCACCAACCAGCAACATCCAGCCTGTGGGCAGTGTCCTGTTGTCTCTGACAACTAATAGAGTGGACAATGAGTGGACACAGTGTTTAAACACTCCAGCAGCACTGCTGTGTTCGAATGAATGAATAAAACCAACAAAGCATGTCCTATTAGCAGGGGTGCTCAAGATTTGCCTACAATTGATTTACTTTGCAGTCCGAATTTAGTATATTGAATGTTATTTGAACATTTAACGTTTATCCCATTATTCACTGTCGTGTTGGATCATTTTTGAACCTTATTTCTGTTTATTCTGTCTGTTTCAACTGAACAAAGCAGCTTTGTAATAGAAGCCAATTGGCAGGTGTTTCAGCATCTGCCCACAGGCTTCTGTACTAGTTCTGCTTTTTCATTGTATTCTACTGTGAGTACATGGATTTACTGTCGTGGGCGTCAACTCTACCACTGAAACGTATCAAATAGAGGACATACAGGTTGAAAACCTGGTTTGTTCCTTTAAAACTGGGTCTAAATGACAAAGTAACACAACAAAAGTTCTTTTCTCGCCACCACAGGTGTAAAAACCAGCTCAGAAACATGCCCACCCTGACCCTGCCTGTGACTGAGAGTGAACCGTGGAGGAGGCCATGAGCAGGGCTTTGTGCCCCATAAGCAGTTTTGCCTAGCGGAGGTCCGGCACAGGGGGCAGTGCACAAAACACTCCTGTTCAGGAAACCCAGCACTGAAGTTCACAGAACGCTGGCAGGCAGAAGAGCACTGTCACGTGGGTCCTGAGGGCAGCCCACTCCCCACCAAAACCCCCCCACGGTTAGCGTGAAATGAAACCGGGGTGTTCCTACCAGCTGTTCCCCTCAAAGACCCTCTGTGGAGGAGCAGCTGCACCGGCATTCAGCAGCAACAGGAAGCATAGAGGCAGGGCAGCCGTGCTGTCGAGGCCTGCAGTGCTGAACTGAGACCAGTTCTGTCTTCACTTAGCATGACGGACATCTGAGCTTTCGAGAGATGGAGGGTCTTTGTTGTCAGGCCATCCGGATACAAGTGGGCAGCCCAGTGAAGCAGTCTTACTCCAGGGTCTTGGAGAAAAAGAACCACTGCTCCCCAACATTCACAGAAGTATCCAAATGGTGATAGTTAAAGGGGAACTCTACGAATTTTGCTCACTATTGGCTTAAATACACTGATGAGTAAACAGTACATTCTAGAAATGCTCCCTTCTAGAAATGCTTTTTTTCTAGAAACACTCCATCCTAGAAAATCGAATCTGATTCATTCACAATGGTTTTGATAGGAACCAGACGTCTAGAGTGTTCAATGCCTCTAAAAAAAATGCTGGTGCCTGAGACCTTGTTTTACAATATTTCTGAGAAGGTTTTGGGATAAAATGTTAAGGCGCAGGGGTACCTGCTGGGTGCTATGAGGCAAAATAGTCCCCACTGTCCCCAATATTTGTGTTGAAGCTATGGTGACGTCTGGTTACCTTCAACACCACTGTAAAGAAATGCAGTTCTTGTCTGCAAGTTTCTCTACAACAGACCATTTCATGCTGAACCACGCTGAAGGACACTGGTTACCAGTCAAACATATCATATCATCATTGCCCAAAGAAAAACAAGTGTCCCCAAAATCGCAACTTTACAGGAGAGGCCTAAAACTGTGCTTCCTTTCAATGCAAGTCAATGGAACCAGAAATATTTCCAATTTATTTTGAAGCACTTCTATTGGTCCATTCATCATAAACATTTCAGATGATATAAAGATCAGCCGCCGTGTTCAGATGAAATAAAAAAAGCACCAAAAATTGAGATGCATGTTTTCCTTTGAGAACGACGATATATGTATACCAATAATTCCCCTTTAATGGCACTTGTGGTACAAAGTTAATTTTGATACCAAATATACACAACTTCTTTGAAAAAAAACTGGTCTTAGATCAGTAATAACAATATTATGTATCACAACTGTATAACAGCAATTCCCATATAGTGCCATTGCTTGTAGTGACATCATCAGTTGCATCATTGACTTGAGTGGAAGGCTTACAAACACTGGGTGGTGTCACTGCAACCTGTGCTGGCTTTACATCATGACTTCCTGATTAATTTGACTCTGTATTCAGTAAGAAGGCGAATATGCCTAGGATTCTAAAAATCATGTGTTCGAAATGTTCATTTACCGTTTCTTTAATTGGCTGCCTGTTTTTAAATGAGCTAACAATTCTGCTGACAATTTTAGTTTAATTTGTAATGTTTGAAACTTAGAATTTTACATACTGCACCTTTAAAATGAAAAAGGCTGTATATTAACATCCAAAGTGGCAACTTTCCAGAAGAGAAAAAACATACATACATTTTAATTGGTTTCTACCATATGGGCCCTTTAATGTACTTGAAAATATGAGCTTGTGAAAACAATAACAACACAAAGAGAGCAGAGCTGCTTTGGTGATGCCACGTGTCATAAAAGCATACAACACAAGGCTCTTCAAGAAGTGGAGGGTTACCATATGAGCCCTTTAATGTTCTTGAAAATATGAGCTTGTGAAAACAATAACAACACAAAGAGAGCAGAGCTGCTTCAGTGACGCCGTGTGTCATAAACATACAACATCAGGCTCCCCAAAAATGTTTTTTTTTTCCATATGGGACCTTTAATGTACCTGAACAATAACTACACAAAGAGAGCTGAGCTGCTTTGGTGATGCCACGTGTCATAAACACGTACAACACAAGGCTCTTCAAGAAATGGAGGGTTACCATATGGGACCTTTAATGTATCTAAAAAATGCGAACTTGAGGAAACAATAACAACACAAAAAAGGCAGAGCTGCTTCAGTGACACCCTGTGTCATAAAAATGACCAACATCAGCTTCTCCAAAAAATGTTTTTTTCCATATGGGACCTTTTATGTACCTGAAAATGTGATCTTGTGGAAACAATAACAGCACAAAGAGAGCAGAGCTGCTTCAGTGATGTCACTTGTCATAAAAACGTACAACATCAGGCTCTTCAAAATATGGGGGGATTTTTCCATATGGACCCTTTAATGTACCTGAAAATATGAGCTTGCGGAAACAATAGCAACACAAAGGGAGCAGAGCTGCTTCAGTGATGCCACGTGCCATAAAACGCCCCCCAGATAGCGAAGCTGGTCCTCAGGACGAGACCTCACTAACATTGTTTTTTAGGTTTCCATACATTTTCCCAGCGCGTGTGACGTCACGCGCCCTTTCACCCAGTTCGAGGCTGAGGCGAGGTTACTATCGGTCACTGAGGGAGCGCGAGCGAGCGATGGAGGAGGAGGAGGAGGACTTTTTTCTCTTCTTCTCTCCTTTCATTCTCCTAAAAGCAGGATGTATGTGCTCCACTGGCTCAGGTGAAAGCCGACTGACACACTTTACCTGAGAGTATGTGTCGTTTTAACGTGTTCGCGGCGTAACGAGTCCCGGGTTAGCCTGTTAGCATCGCTGCTATAATACAGCGCATGAAGGAAAATAAAAAGCAGAACTCGTGTCAGTTTTAAAGCTGAACGAGTGAAAATAAAAGAATAAAACTGCTATTCATACGATGCTGCTGTGTTCGCTATTTTTAGACCCCCCTCCTCCTCCTTCTCCTCCTCCTCTCCAACTCCAGCGAGGTTACTATCGGTCAGTCTGCTCGCTGAAGGCTGAACGGAGGGTGGGGGGACGGGAGGGGGGCACTCATCTGTTTTTCTTCTTCAAATCCTCATTGTTTCGTCCTGCTGACTGTGAAAAGCTCAATGTGGGCCAGCGGGCAAAGCCAAGCAGCCTTAATCTGAAGTTAGAAAGGCGAAATTCCTCTGTTTGGGTTTAATGTATTAAAAGGGGAACCCCACCGAAAACATACTCTGGTCTTACAGCGGTGGTGAATGGAAGCAGGGGTCTTCCTGTCTGCAGCCAACAAAGGCATAATATTTCATGTATTTGAGGACGTCCACCGCGAATGGGTTCAAATGAGCGTTTCCATGTGTTAACTGTCTGTGGCGTATCTGTTAAAGGCGCGGACGTCTGGTTCCATTCACCGCCACTGTGAACAGTTCTGACTTGCCTAGAAACAGCATTGCACACGAGACCCTCTCTGAATGACTTTGATTAACTCTTCCTTCGTGTAAAAATCGATGGGGTTGCAATAATATGAATCCTACATGCGCCACAAACCAAACCGGTGAAGGGCTTTGTTTTATTTCACTAGATTTGATTTCAGACTCGGTGAGTCAGATCTCAGAGAGCTATTCTCTCCACACGCGGCGCTTTACTCTTATTTTTTCACCGTCGTCGTCCAAGTTGTTGTTTTTTCGCCGTTTTGCTGCAGCGCTCGAGCCGAGCCGCTGTCTTAAAGGGGCAACAGCGCTGCGCTGACGTAATGCACAAAGCGGGCTGCATCACATAGAGCGGACCCCACCTGCTGTACATAGAGCTTGTATTACTACTGCTGCTGCTGCTGACTGTATGAGTAATGAGTCAACTTGAAATCTAGAATTTGGGTGGATTAGTGACCGGGCTACTGGGGTCTGAATGTCCAGGGCCTTTAAGCTCCTGGGGCTTCAGGTCACTATACCTGAAACATACACTATAGATGAAAGGAATGTGTACAAACAACAAAATTAATTTAGCTTTAATGTGTGTTAGTGTTTACGCAGTGCGCAACACTGTTGTTATCTGATGGTGTGTCCTTCTTCTTCTGCCAGATTTTTGGCCGCTAACTCGTCCCACAGTAAGATATTGACACCGTTCCAGCCCCAGAATATTCAGTCTGATCAGATATGGTGTGCTTGTATACAGCTTTCTGATCGGATGTACGTTTTTCAGACAATCAGTGTTGTTTCATACAAACAATTGTGATTTTTTTTCTCCCGGAGGAATGAATGGAGTGCAACAGTGCACTACTGTTCTCTATGTGTCTAATCCACAGCTGTTCTGACCCTCACTCCTCTATGTGTCTAATCCACAGCTGTACTGACCCTCACTCCTCTATGTGTCTAATCTTCAGTTATACTGACCCTCACTCTATACAAGTCTAATCCACAGTCATACTGACCCTCACTCCTCTAAATGTGTCTAATCCACAGTCATACTGACCCTCACTCTTCTATGTGTCTAATCCACAGTCGTACTGACCCTCACTCCTCTAAATGTGTCTAATCCACAGTCGTACTGACCCTCACTCCTCTATGTGTCTAATCCACAGCTATACTGACCTCACTCCTCTGTGTCTAATCCACAGCTATACTGACCCTCACTCCTCTATTTGTCTAATCCACAGTCATACTGACCCTTACTCTTCCATGTGTCTAATCCACAGTCATACTGACCTCACTCCTCTAAATGTGTCTAATCCACAGTCATACTGACCCTCACTCCTCTAAATGTGTCTAATCCACAGTCATACTGACCCTCACTCCTCTAAATGTGTCTAATCCACAGTCATACCGACCCTCACTCTTCCATGTGTCTAATCCACAGTCATACTGACCTCACTCCTCTAAATGTGTCTAATCCACAGTCATACTGACCCTCACTCTTCTATGTGTCTAATCCAGTCATACTGACCCTCACTCTTCCATGTGTCTAATCCACAGTCATACTGACCTCACTCCTCTAAATGTGTCTAATCCACAGCTATACTGACCCTCACTCCTCTAAATGTGTCTAATCCACAGTCATACTGACCCTCACTCTTCTATGTGTCTAATCCACAGTCATACTGACCCTCGCTCCTCTAAATGTGTCTAATCCACAGTCATACTGACCCTCACTTCTCTAAATGTGTCTAATCCACAGTCATACTGACCCTCACTCCTCTAAATGTGTCTAATCCACAGTCATACTGACCCTCACTCCTCTAAATGTGTCTAATCCACAGTCATACTGACCCTCACTCCTCTGAATGTGTCTAATCCACAGTCATACTGACCCTCACTCCTCTAAATGTGTCTAATCCACAGTCATACTGACCCTCACTCCTCTAAATGTGTCTAATCCACAGTCATACTGACCCTCACTCCTCTAAATGTGTCTAATCCACAGCCATACTGACCCTCACTCCTCACATACAAATCTAATGTAACTGTAATCAGTGTTTAACTGTTAATATCCATCTGTTTACTGAAACACTAGCAGCAGGTACAGATCTAGCTGGATGCCCTCGTCTCACCGCAGTGCCTCCGTTTCACGTCTCATTTTCCTTTCTCGTACATTTAACTTACATTTCAAGTTCATCAGCTGTGTTTCAATAAAAAGATATTATGTTATTGTAAAAACTGGTCAACACAGCAGTTTCAGGTGCCCTGAATTGCAGAGTTTAATGTTTTCCCTGCTGAAGCGCTCGATTGCACATACGTGCTGCTCATAAAGCCCTTTATGGGTCTGATCAGCGTCTGCAGGGGCAGCACTATAACCCCAACCGGCTTCATCCAGCAAACAGTGATGCACTGACACAGCATGGCTGCTACTTACAGGTCACTGTTGGGGTTGTGAGGCTAATAAAGGTGGAGCTGCGCGTCTCTTCAGTCTTCACTCTCTTCAGTGTTAAACGTTAAGTTAAAGCTGTTCAATACGGTACAAGGTTTAAGAAATTAATTATCTATTCCATCTATTCCAATGGTTCCACAGTTGAGTGAGTGAGTGGGTTTCCTCCGGGTACTCCGGTTTCCTCCCACAGTCCAAACACATGCATGTTGGGTTGATTGATCACTCTAAACTGCCCGTAGGTGTGAGTGAGTGAGTGTTGGCCATGTGATGGACTGGCGACCGGTCCATGGTGTACCCTGCCTTCACCTGATGATGCTGGTATTGGCTCCAGAGCCCCCCCGTGACCCTGACTAGCAGGATAAAGCTGAAGATAATGGATGGATGTTTAAGAATCTGGCCAATAGGAAGCCAACACCAGCCTCGCTTAAAGATGAACATGAGCCATGAACGTTGGCGTTACCGTGTGGTTCGTTGGGAAGGTTCGTTGGGAAGTGGAATGATAAAAGAGCCGCCATCAGCCTGGAGGACTAGATGTCTTCACTCTGTTATCGCTGTGATGTAGTGTGTAACGTTGGGGGTGTAAATATTAATGAGAGATTGTTATGTAACCGTCTATGTTTTTTTGGACTCGGTCTGTTTGAACGTCCCTCTTTTGTAAATGGTTTGTGTTTGAAGAAGGAACTACACTGTTTGAGGTTCCCGGAATGTACAGGTCTATGTATTGAACTACCATATATTTCAGTTCTATGGGGCCCTTTTAAGAGAATCCATATTCCTCATACATTTATTTCCTATTACTCAGCGTTTCTCATGGACAATGGGGGGCTTTTCAGTGGGGGGGATCATTACCACATCAGTGCACAATGAGACAGTGGGCTGCAAAAACAGGATGCAAGCACAGGTCACGTGATCAGACATAGAGAAAACCTCAAGGCTGTATATGTACAGTTGGCTGATAAACTATAAGCGTATGCGCTGTGAGGCGAGGCTGTAATCAGACGCACTCAGACGCGGCAGATCATGGCTGATGTTTTCGTCAGGGTTATCCAGTAAACTCTGTCCGGTCACCTAGTTACCCTTTACCCCTCAAATCCAGGACATTCAGCATCTTCTCTTATACTTTCACCAGCTGTGAGATTATAAACATCCTCCTATAAACAGAGATTACACCTGGCCAAAAGTATGTGGACACTCGACCATCAACAACTATATGAGCTTACTGGGCATCATATATATATATATATATATATATAAAACAATCATCTGAACGTCCCCTGCAGAGGACAGGAGGAGACCCTGTAACCGAGAGAGAGAGAGAGACTTGCGCTGGTTTTACTGCTGACCAGCATACCAGCATCAAAACACAACACATACTGGTTTTACTGGTGACCAGTATATTAACTTTTATTACTACTGACCAGCATACCAGCATCAAAACACAACATATACTGGTTTTACTGGTGACCAGTATATTAACTTCCATTACTGCTGACCAGCATACCAGCATCAAAACACAACATATACTGGTTTTACTGGTGACCAGTATATTAACTTTTATTACTACTGACCAGCATACCAGCATCAAAACACAACATATACTGGTTTTACTGGTGACCAGTATATTAACTTTTATTACTGTTGACCAGCATCAAAACACAACATATACTGGTTTTACTGGTGACCAGTATATTAACTTTTATTACTACTGACCAGCATACCAGCATCAAAACACAACATATACTGGTTTTACTGGTGACCAGTATAATAACTTCATTACTGTTGACCAGCATCAAAACACAACATATACTGGTTTTACTGGTGACCAGTATATTAACTTTTATTACTACTGACCAGCATCAAAACACAACATATACTGGTTTTACTGGTGACCAGTATATTAACTTCCATTACTGCTGACCAGCATCAAAACACAACATATACTGGTTTTACTGGTGACCAGTATATTAACTTCCATTACTGTTGACCAGCATCAAAACACAACACATTCTGGTTTTACTGGTGACCAGTATATTAACTTCCATTACTGCTGACCAGCATACCAGCATCAAAACACAACACATACTGGTTTTACTGGTGACCAGTATATTAACTTAATTACTGCTGACCAGCATCAAAACACAACACATACTGGTTTTACTGGTGACCAGTATATTAAATGAATTACTGCTGACCAGCATCAAAACACAACATATACTGGTTTTACTGGTGACCAGTATATTAACTTAATTACTGCTGACCAGCATCAAAACACAACATATACTGGTTTTACTGGTGACCAGTATATTAAATGAATTACTGCTGACCAGCATCAAAACACAACATATACTGGTTTTACTGGTGACCAGTATATTAACTTAATTACTGCTGACCAGCATGAAAACACAACATATACTGGTTTTACTGGTGACCAGTATATTAACTTAATTACTGCTGACCAGCATCAAAACACAACATATACTGGTTTTACTGGTGACCAGTATATTAAATGAATTACTGCTGACCAGCATCAGTACAATATAAAGCGTGTAGGTGCCCTGACCGTCGGGGTGGCTCGTGCTTGTCGTTGCCCTTTTAAGAGCTGTTTTGGTTTCGCACGTGCTCGTGTTGCGGCGCGGGCGGGGCGGAGTAACACAGTATGCTCGGCTCGCGCTTGACCGACAGTTACCTCGAGCTCGCGGTATAAAAGCGCGGAGGAGCGAAAAAAACGTCCAACACAACAAGACAAGCCAGCCGAGAGGAGTATAACGGTTTTCCTCCTCTGCCTTCATTTTCTCTCTCTTTCTCTGGAGGAGTTACAGTCTATGAGAAGCAGGAGTGACAGCTGAGGGTGAGTGGGCTCGTTTTGGGGGCTGTTTTTTGGAGAAGTGCTGTTGAGTGTTTTAACTGAAGACTAGTTCAGCTCCGCGTTTAAACTGTAACTGCTGCAGCGTTTAAGCTGGAAACCGGACTGAAAAGCTGGAAAACAACGAGTCAAACTGTTGTTTTTATATCTGCAGATGATTAAACTGAACTGTTACCTGTTTGTATTTGGGCTTTAAGGTTATTTTCTAAACGGACGGGTTGCGTTTTTTTGTTTTTGTGTGTTTATGTTTATGTTTGGTGGTAAACACGATGCTAACCGAGAGGACAGTATCTGTCCGTTTCCGTTAACTTCTCACAGAATTCAGTTTTTATAAGAGCGTCGAGTCGAGTTAAGTCTATTAACTGACGCTCACCGTGTCCAGTTGTGTCCAGTGGTTTCGGCTGGACCTACAGAGGTTCTGCACCAGCGGACTGTTCTGCTGTGAGGGGTCTAGAGCAAAATGACCGAGAGTAACCCCCCCTCTCTCTTCTTTTCTTCCTCTCTCTCTCTCTCTCTCTCTCTCTCCTTTTCTTCCTCTCTCTCTCTCTCTCTCTCTCTCTCACTCACTCTCTCTTCTTTTCTTCCTCTCTCTCTCTCTCTCTCTCTCTCACTCACTCTCTCTTCTTTTCTTCCTCTCTCTCTCTCTCTCTCTCTCTCTCTCTCTCTCTCTCTCCTTTTCTTCCTCTCTCTCTCTCTCTCTCTCTCTCTCTCTCTCTCTCACTCACTCTCTCTCCTTTTCTTCCTCTCTCTCTATCTCACTCTCTCTCCTTTTCTTCCTCTCTCTCTCTCTCTCTCTCTCTCTCTCTCTCTACTTCTTTCTTCCTCTCTCTCTCTCTCTCTCTCTCTCTCTCTTCTCTCTCCTTTTCTTCTTCTCTCTCCTCTATCACACCCTCTCTTTTCTCTCCCTCTCTCTCCTTCTCTATCTCTCTGCCTTTTGTTCCTCAGTGACTCTCCTTTTCTTCCCAATTCTCTCTCTCTCTTCATCTGTTTCTCTGTGTCTCTTCTCTCTTCCCTTCCTTACTCACACTCCTTTCTCTCCTTCTCTTTCTTAGTGTTCAGTATCTCTTTCTCTGTGTCCATCTTTTCCTCAGTGTCTCTTTGTCTCTTTCTCTCTCTCCCCCAGTCATTCCCTATCTCTCTTTCTTTCTGTCTCTTTGCCTATCTCTCTCTCTCTCCCGTTCTGTGCCTCTTTACTGCTCTGTCTTTGTCTCTTTTTCTTTTCCTCAGTGTCTTTTTTTTGCCTGTCTCACTTTTCTCCCTGGCTCAGTCTTTCCTCTCTCTTTCTCTCTCCCTCACGTGTTCTTGCTGCTTTTTTTTTCTTCAGCAGTGTCTTCTTGCCTACCTCGCTCTCTCTTTCTCTCTCTCTTCCCGCAAAGCTACCCTGAAGCTCAGCTGTATCCTGTTCACTGTTCTCTCGTTCTTTTTTTCTTTCTTTCTTTCTTTATTACCTGCTTATAGAGCTGCTCAGCTCCTCCTGAACAGTTATTGTTGTTTGAAGCACTTCATGGTAAAGTCAGGGTTGATGTTACTGAGCGCACTGTTCGTTTACACCAGCATCAACACTGCAGGACTCTAGACGTCCATAACTCTTTCGTTTATTCTGAGAACGAATGAACACCGTGTTCAAGCAATGCTTCTTTCTCTTACTCATCATGTGTATCTGCGCTCCAGAGCGAAAGGCATCGATAGCAGTTCATCTCCTGACCCCTGTGTTCGTCACACTCTTTAGAACAAGCCTTATACGTCCTTTACAAGCCGAGCAGGTACCACATACTCGCTTACACGGCCAGTGAAGACCTGGTTTAGAACCCACCATGGACCACAGCAGCAGTGCAGGCAAGAAAAGTGGTAAACAAAAGGAAAACTGCAGTTCAGTCAGAGGACCACTAGAGGCGCCACCCTCGTTATATTGTGTGGTCATGCGCCTTCTTTTGCCTTCGAGTTCAAAGAGCTGCAGGGATAAAAACGTGTAAGGAGAAACAGATTCATCTGTCCTCCTTCTCTGTCCATACCGCCCCTCCAGCAGTGGTCGTGAGCGGCAGGTGGATTTATGGGTGGTTGTTCAGAGAGGAAATGTCATCAATCATTAGTCTTCATGAAGCAGGTGGTCTCTGGGTTCGCTCTCGGTTTCAAAGTGGATATGAAAAAGGCCAAACGCGTCCAGTGACCACACACACTGGCCGGCCTGTATAGTGCAAACCTGACAGCTTCCAGTAGCCGAACCTGTCACCTTTATTAGGAACATGTTCATCCTAATGCAGGGGCGTAGCTAGGACTTTTAGAATGGGATGAGTAGAAAGAGAACGGATAGGAAAGATGAGCAAGGATTAAAAAAAAAAAAAAAAAAAAAATGACTGGAAGCTAATTAAAAAAGAAATCAAAATAACAAAAGCATAAAGCATCTGAAAATAATTAAAAGGATCTTACAATGAAATTAGCATCTCAATTAATGAGGAATCTTCTCAAAATAATGTCTTAGTATTCCAAAATAATAAGAAAACATCTCAAAATAGTGGCCTAATATTTTAAAGTAATGACGTAGCGTCTCAAATTGACAAGTTAGCATCTCAAAATAATGACTTAGCATCTCAAAATAATGACCTAATGTCTCAAAATAATGACCTAATGTCTCAAAATAATGACTTAGCATCTCAAAAAAATGACTTAGCATCTTAAAATAATGACTTAATGTCTCAAAATAATGAGATAACTTCCCAAAATCATGGTTTAAAATAAAAAAAATGACTTAACATCTCAAAAAAAAGACCTAATGTCTCAAAATAATGACTTAGCATCTCAAAATAATTACCTAATGTCTCAAAATAATGACTTAGCATCTCAAAATAATGACTTAGCATCTCAAAATAATGACCTAATGTCTCAAAATAATGACCTAATGTCTCAAAATAATGACTTAGCATCTCAAAAAAATGACTTAGCATCTTAAAATAATGACTTAGCATCTCAAAATAATGACCTAATGTCTCAAAATAATGACTTAGCATCTCAAAAAAATGACTTAGCATCTTAAAATAATGACTTAGCATCTCAAAATAATGACCTAATGTCTCAAAATAATGACTTAGCATCTCAAAATAATGACCTTATGTCTCAAAATAATGACCTAATGTCTCAAAATAATGACCTAATGTCTCAAAATAATGACTTAGCATCTCAAAAAAATGACTTAGCATCTTAAAATAATGACTTAGCATCTCAAAATAATGACCTAATGTCTCAAAATAATGACTTAGCATCTCAAAATAATGACTTAGCATCTCAAAATAATGACCTTATGTCTCAAAATAATGACCTAATGTCTCAAAATAATGACCTAATGTCTCAAAATAATGACTTAGCATCTCAAAAAAATGACTTAGCATCTTAAAATAATGACTTAATGTCTCAAAATAATGAGATAACTTCCCAAAATCATGGTTTAAAATAAAAAAAATAATGACTTGGCATCTCAAACTATTGACCTGGCTTCTTAGAATAAGATGTTACCATCTAAAATAACGAGGCATCATCTCAAAATAACGACGTGGTACTTCAAAATAATGAGAAATCATCTCAATGTAGTGGCTTAGAAAGCCTTTTCTCAGGTGGTGCTTTAACTTATGGAGTGAATGTTTGACCTCTGTTCAAATATAAACCTATAGTTTTCTGAATGTAACTCTTTTTCACCGGAGCGAGTGTGGGTGGTCTCTTCCGACCGCTGATGTTTACCGGTTCTAAAGTCTCTGTTGACTCTCTTGGTGCTGGTTTTGGACGCCGTCCCATCACTCATCTTCTAAATGCTCAGATAAGGGTGGCGTGAGTCTCGTCCAGCAAATAGAAACTTCCAGTCTCTGCTGGGCGACCGGATGAAGCGGTCTGTCAGTTGGACGTTGCGGCTGGTGCGCTGAGCTAACAAGACTTTTCTTTTTCGGTCACTCTTGTCTTTGCAGGTCCAGAGAGGCGGCACGGACGGGCAAGATGGCCGTCTCCACTCAGTTGGGTTTGCTGTTGTGGAAAAACTTCACGTACCGGCGGAGACAAACCGTAAGCTCCAACCCTTATTATCCCTCACGTCTGACTTCAGGGATGCACTGCTGTAGAGGATGGACGAATGTACTCACATAGGGATAAAAACATTGATCATTCTATACCTTTAACCACTTCTTTCCCAAATTTGGTACCATGTACTGAAATGCAGCTGGTGAAAAGAAATGATAATAGATTGGAATACATGGTTTTTAATTATATGAAACCAATTGGGTGGCAGATAAAGACAGGAGAAATAAAAGGAGGTCAGGAGAAGTTTCAGATGTGCTCATGTTGATGAACGAAGCTGTGGATGATTCAGAACTGAGTGATTATGCTGTAGAGCGTTGAGATGATCTCAGTATATGTTTTATGCTTATACATCTAAAACATATTGAGTACAGAGCCATTGAAGTCCAGCGCACTCTCAACTTCTGATTCGCCAGATCAGTGAATGACCAGGTCTCAGAACATATAGTCCACACGTTCTACATCTTGAAGGCCCACATAGAAGCATCTGCTGAGGTCTTGGGGGTCTACCAACAGATGTAGAGGGGCAGTTGGGAACAGGCTCTCCTATTGAAAGGAGGATTGTCTCAAACAGCTGATCATCTGCCATCACTGTTAAGCCCCTTCAGATTCAATAGACTATGTTTTTCATGTGTGGAGCCTGTTTTTTGTGTGTGTGTGTGTGTTGTCCACTTGTTTACCGTGTCTTTGTGTCACAAGGTAGACAATTCTTCAGGGGCATCAGCAACACAGTAAATGCGGCTCATGCGAATCGGCTGACCAGGCTTTGAAACACTGTGGTTGTAACCACAAGGCAGTGAAAGAGGACAATAATAGGCTGTGCAACACCAAAGCCCACCTACACGCTCAGCAGACTTGATCAGTCAGGTCATGTTAACTATCCAAAAGCTTTTGTTTAAATGGTTTGGAGAACCAAATACAAGTTGTTTGAAAGCAGGTAGCAACCAAAGACCCAGCATAGTTGGATCTTCTTCAAGCCTGGGGAGGGTGGGCTATCTTAAAGACTTCAAGGTGCTTTAATTAGCTTTTTTTTTGGTTACTACATGAATCCATATGAGCGACATAGCAACATAGCATCTATAGTACTCTGTGAAAGTCAGAGACCACCTTTCTTTTGTTTCATTTCCTGTGAAAACCCACATTTTTCAGGAGGTCTGAACCAACCGCTTGCATACAGAAGGTCTTTCCACTGTTGGTAAGCACCTGAGCGTTATTGCAGTATTAAGAAGAACATGTGTGAGAACTTTGGATGGAGGTGTGGAAAGCGAGTGCTTTGTGCTTAACGGCCGTTTTGACTGGAAGTGATATGAATGAAGGGGGGCTCTGACTTTTGGACAGTTCTGTTAAAGCGAGAAGGAACAAGAACAGCAGAAACTGCGTCAACAGGTCGAACAGACAGCGGATCAATTGTCAGCCAGGCTTTCACTTCAGTTTTGAGTGGCTACGTAGTCTCAGTTCTTGAAAGTTCTTGTACAGGAACTGTAGGCGCCCGCGATACATTGTTGGCCTACCCTTATCTACATATAGGCCTTTGGCCGCAACGTGCAAATAAGGCCTCCAGGCTGTTGGTGTTTCTGCTCTTCGTGGTGAACATCCTCGGTTTCTGAGCTCGTTTGCTGAATCGGGGTATCAGCCTCGTTCCTGGACGAAGAACCGCACGGCAATCTTTAACCATCACACTGTTGACTCAACCATGTGTCCTTAATACACTGCTGGGTGAAGTGCAATCACAGACGTGTAGCAATACACTTTCATCCAATCAATCAAATCAAAGTTTATTTGCAACAAACAAAGCCATACACAGTCAACTAGCAGTGAAAAAATAAAAATGGGAATAAGAAGGAGAGGAAGAAGGAAATATGTAAACATAAAAGTATAGAATACACATAAACTGGTGTCTAAAGCCTATAGAGAGAAGATTCTTGTGCACAGGTAAAATACCTGAGCCTATCCACCAAGATTTTAGACGCTAAACTAAAGACCAGGCGGTGATTTCTCTTTCTTTTTTCTCACAGATTCAGCTTCTGGTTGAGATCGTGTGGCCTCTCTTCATCTTCTTCATCCTGATATCCGTGCGACTCCATTATCCTCCTTACGAGCAGCACGAATGTAAGTGCACCATGACACACAATGGAAACCGAAAATCAAACCAAGTGCTCTGTTCCAGAACCTTCTGCCCACTCCCAGTTCCTCTCTCTCTGACTTGCGTGAGTTGAGGAGCATGAGAACCGGTCACAAGCTCCTGCTTTGATTGCAATCAGGTGTTGGCTTGTGGCGTCTGCGCTGCACAAAATGATCTCTGCCCTGTAAAACAAGAAGTCTTTAACCATCACATCACCGATTCATGGCTTTTATTATATCACTAGACTCAAGAGTACAGTGTGTGTATGTATGTAGTACCTTCCAAATGTAGGCAATATGTCTAATTTTATGTCTAATATGTCGCACTAAAAAATTAAAAGCCCACTACAGATTCCGAAAATATATGTATAGGAAACACTGATTTATACTTAGATTAGATTTTTGATATTATAAGCTTGTATGAATATTTAAAGATTATACAAGTCATTTGTGTTGATTTAAGCAGTGCTGACAAAGAGTTGTACTTATTTTTTACCTGAAACAAGCAGAACAGTAGTAAAGGAGCAGTGTGTACGGGGATATATATATATATACACTACCGCTCACAAGTTTAGGATCACTTTTCATGCAATTCATAAACAATATTGTCCATTTCACAATTAATTTAAGTGTATCCGATGATTTTTAAAGAATAAAAATGTTTTTATTAAAGCCTATTTTTAAAGCCTTTATATATATATATAATATACAATACTGTGTTTTCATTAGCTTAGAATAAGCTAAGTTTATTGGGCAATCTTCTAGCAGAGGCTGCCACCACCATGTTTCTATAGAAGCCCAGAACAGATCACAGAACAGTTGCAAGATGTAGATAGAAATAAAATTATTTGAGATGTCGTAGTGCATATATATCAGTAGCTCCGTGAATAAAATTCCAGATAGGATATTCTGATAGCTTAAATCTCTTCATCAAAATTACCACCAGTTTCTGGTTCGCCAGCTTCTTCTTTCTCATTCCACCTTAAATAGTTTCAATTGAGCTTCTTATTTGCCAGCTGTGGTTAGTTATACTGCTGCCCTGGATGCTGTATACTGGGGTTCGATTCCCCAGCTGGGTAACCACCTTACAGTATACCAATACAAGTCACTACCTTCACCTACCCGTGTACAGATAATGTACCAGACGTTCCACTCTGGATAACAGTGTCTGCCAAATGCCATACATGTAAATACATGTGGCCTCTTGTTCTAATTGACTAGTTCTGCCTTAAATGGTGCAGCTTTTATTATAACTCAGGTGGCAGATTGTAATTGCAGAACCATTTAAGGTGAAACGGGACTGTTCGGTAGGTTGCAATAGGCTGGTGTTTACATGCTGCTCCTGTAAAATAAGTATTTGTTACAATATGCTTACAATCATATCATAGCAGGATATGTTTGCCTACATTTCACTGATATTACATCAGCAAATCCCAACCAAACGTTGCAAAATCATCTCACTGAAGTGCAGACGGCAGCTTGTATTGTAGCCAAATAGTTAACATTACCTAATACAGTCACATGTCACAAGCTGATCGATCATAATCGCCCACAAACTGATCTGTAAACGTAGGACTAAGTGAAACGCACAACATATTTTGAGCCACGTAGAACATATAAACAAGTGGAAGTGAACTTCGATTCATCTCTCGCAGAGATTTCCGTCTCAGAATAATCATCATTTTCATGACTTTGTACTGATACACATCAAAATTTCAACTTTCATAAGCAGCCAAATCAGTCTGTCTATTCTATCGTTCTTATCATGAGCCATTCCTGCAGTTACCACCAGCAATTGTGACCAATGTAGGTCAGTTTACCACAAACTCATTTTTATACGCCGATTGGACACAGTGTTGGGTATGAAGTTCTTTCCATAGATAGAAATTCACACTAAATAGTGGTGTTTCATCAGTAAGTCGCCAGAATACGAGCACAAGTAAACAAGCTCTGGCTGAAGTCATTGAAACAACTGGAGTTATGACCATAACGGTTCTTTATTTACATTAGCCTGAACTTGTAGCAGTCTGGTCTTGTTGAACCGTCAATGTTTGCTGTGTATGTGGAAAGTGTACAAAGCCCCAAAGGAGGTCAAACTGTTAGAGCAGCTCCAAGAACAGCATGGAATTCCATGAATTAACTCCAGAGCTCTGAAATCTGAAACGCTTCCAGGATTTATTAGAGCGTTTACCTATGTGCTGCTCATCTTGTAACATATACTCATTGTTGTCGTCCAAAGAAAAACATGTATCCCCATTTCTTTACGTAAACTTCCGTGATGGGCCAATAGAAATGCATTGAAAGATTTTGAAAAATTACAGTTTCATTGACTTCCACTGAAAGTAAAGAAAGTTTTGTCCTCTCCGGTAAAGTTGACATTTTGAAGATACTTGTTTTTCATTGGACAGCTTGTATACATGTCTATTTGACAGTTATTAAATCAGGCCAGGATGTTTTTTCTGCATGTAGCTGTGGCGAGAACCTGAAAAACGCGTTGATGGAGTTACACAGGTCGGAATACAGTGAAATTATTTGCTTTGGCAGTGATGTTCCTGATAACGTCTTTCAGTGGATCAGGTCGCAGCCAAAGGAGGAGAGTTTTGTATCACTTTGAAAAGAATTTGAGGCATTACTGTTTTATATATATATATATATATATATATATATATATATATATATATATATATATATATATATATATATATATCTTACTTGTGTTTTCAATGAATTGAGTTTTGAAGGTGCAATAAAGACGATGAACTTTGTTTTGCTGTTTCAGAAGTGATTTTGATGGATTTCAAGAGACCATGCACTAATTATCTGGCCAAAATATCAAAATATTGTGACTTTTCAACAAATCATGACATAAAATCGAGTAATGGTGAAGTTTAAGAGTCCTAAAAGCACTGAATTGTGATAGTGAGTTGGATAATTCTTTATGTATTGAATCAATTCTTAAAGAATCCTTACCTAATTGATCTAAATGCTTTAAGCCAGATGTTCCACAGTTCACTGAATCATTTCCTAAAGTATTCAGATCTGAGTGAGTCGTGCAAAGACGAATGTTGCACAGTTCATTGAATCATTTTCTAAAGAATCTTTAAACTTGTGCTCTGCTAGCATGGACCACGCTCGGAAGTGAGCCGAAAAAAGAGGTGGCGGGGAATGAAGTGAGAATGGGGTTGTATATATAGTAGGTAGAGGTAATCAGGGCGTGGTCCAGCTCCCAAAACTAAGTTACATGGTAACTCCACATGTTGTTTTACGTTCTTTGCTGACTGAAACTGTCTCACCCCCCCCTTTTAGGCCACTTTCCCAACAAGGCCATGCCTTCGGCGGGCACTCTACCGTGGGTGCAAGGCATCATCTGCAATGCGAACAACCCCTGCTTCCGCTACCCCACTCCTGGAGAGACGCCTGGGGTGGTGGGCAACTTCAACGACTCCATGTAAGCCCTCCATAATCCACGCTTTAATAGAATCCAGTTTTCAGGTCCACTTCAGCCAAAATGAAGCCTTTAAGTCACAAAATGAAGCCGCGCAGCTTCTGATTCGAGGATGACGTCAATGCAGCACATGATTCCCAGTAAAAACCCCAAAATGAGGTGGAGATGGAAGCAGTGAAGTAAACACGGCTAAATGAGCTTAATTAGTTTCACCTTCAACGTTTACGTAACCGCGGCTGACTCCAGCACTGTATCTCCTACAGAATCTCCCGGTTGTTCACCGATGCCAAGAAGATCCTCCTCTACAGCCAAAACGACAAGAGCTTTGAAGGGTACAAGGGACTCGTGAGGGCTCTGAGGAAGCTGCAGAGGAACACTGCCGGTATGTTTTACTCAGTGTTTTACTCAGCGCACATGTCTGGCCTTGTGGAACTGCTTCCAGGTGGCCTCATTAGAGTGTCCCACCTTCTTAGTGTGGCTTAGAGTTTCCAAACAAGAATGCTTAACATCGTGAAGGATTAGGGGGCGAGGTGGTGGTCCGTTAGAGTTGCTGTAGTGTTAGAATTTAGGACTATTTGCCGCTTGTGTTGCACATGGCAGAATTTAACCTCCCATTCATGCAGTAAAACATACAACCCACACACACACACACTAGTGCACACACTAGGTGGGGGAGTGAAACATACAACCCACACACACAAACTAGTGCACACACACACACACACTAGTGCACACACACTGGGGGGGGTGAAACACCCACATACACACTAGTGCACACACGCACTAGTGCACACACACACAAGGAGGGGAGTGAAACACCCACATACACACACACCAGGTGGCAGTGAAACACCAGCATACGCACACACACACACTTGGGGGCAGTGAAACACACATAAACACACACACACTAGTGTACACACGCTAGGGGACAGTAAAACATCCCCATAAACACACACTAGTGTACACACGCTAGGGGACAGTAAAACATCCCCATAAACACACACTAGTGTACACACGCTAGGGGACAGTTAAACATCCCCATAAACACACACTAGTGAACACACACACTAAGGGCAGTGAAACACCCACATACACACACACTAGTGAACACACACACTAAGGGCAGTGAAACACCCACATACACACACACTACTGAACACACACACTAAGGGCAGTGAAACACCCACATACACACACACTAGTGAACACACACACTAAGGGCAGTGAAACACCCACATACACACACACTACTGAACACACACACTAAGGGGCAGTGAAACTCACACATACACACACACTACTGAACACACACACTAAGGGGCAGTGAAACTCACACATACACACACACACAAACACACACTAGTAAACACACACACTATGGAGCAGTGAAACACCTACACACACACGTGCAGCACCCATATACACACACACATACACACGTGCAGCACCCACATACACACACACACACACACACACGTGCAGCACCCACATACACACACACACACACACACATGCAGAACCCACCTACATACACACAGTATCTTGTTTGAATTCTCCTATTCCGTCTTAAACAGCTAGTTTAAGGTGAAACAACAACGTTGGCGAATAACAAGCTGACTTCAGCGTCATGTGGTCTCGGTGTGTTGAGTTTAGTGCAAGTCATCTGTGGGTGGGTGTGCGCTTAGATTTAGAACAATAGAAGCAACTTATACTTAACCCAGCGTTAACAGTTACACAAGAAACAGACTAACACAACTTAACCTGACGTGCAGCTACAGCGAGCTTCTCTATCTTGTTTCACGATGATCCGTATCGTAGGGCCATGCGGTTAGACCTTTGAGAGGGTTAATCTATGTTTAGTGAGCAGCTGGAGTGTAAACGTGGAGCGGAACCATATGTTACTCAGTTAATCCACAGGACAATGAGAAAGCAAACCAAATGACAGCCATTGTGGAGAACCATGTTACCCAACCTCTAACAAACAAGCTGATGTAATGGGTAGAAGAACGTCTACAGGATAATAATAATAAATAATATTTAATAGACATTTTTTTGTTTTTAGAGCACTTTTCAGCAGTTCCATCACTCTTAATAAGCCTAACATGTTTCAATTCATTAGAATTTACTTTGAGTTTAATTTAATTGGACTGTCTCATGAAATTGGAACTGGGTGGTTCTGTGTGGAGTGTGTATGTTCTCCCCGTGCTTGAGTGGGCTTCTTCCGTGTACTCCGGTTTCCTCCCACACGTCCAAACACATGCATGTTGGGTTGATCACTCACTCTAAACTGCCCGTAGGTGTGAGTGTGTACGTGAGTGAATATTGGCTATGCGATGGACTGGTGACCTGTCCATGGTGTACCCAGCATTCAACCGATGCCGCTGGGATTGGCTCCAGCCTCACCGTGACCCTGACTAGCAGAATAAAGAGGAAAATTCATCATCACAGCATAAAGATCCCGCCCCACATGGTTCTGTCTTTCATAGCGTAAAGATCCCGTCCCAGAATTCAGTTGAATTCATGGTGTTGTTTTCCAGCAAGTTTGAAAATGGAATGGTTTCCTCTATTAAGCACAGCTTTGCTGCTGTTCTGGATTCAGAAATAAACAAACAACCATGATCTGAATTGTGTCTCATGTACATGTTACAACATTACATATGCCCCATATCGACCACCGCTAATGCAGCACCTTCCACTGTAACGCGTTATCTGTGCAGGCGCTGCTCTGGCCAGAGACAGATAACTGGCTTGCCCGGTACAGGGCATTAATTAAAGGGAAGTATGTGAGGCCCACACCCTCCGAGAGCCGCTCGCTGAACCGCTCGCCGCTGTTTGAAGATACCACGACTGCCTGTGTCTGTTTCCTGCCGCGCTTCCTGGCTGCGTGCAAATGTTCTAGAACACGCCGCTCGAGTCAGACAGTGAGAAACGGAAGCACTGGATTCACTCAGTTCAACACTGCCGTGTCTTCACATGCGTCTATATAACATAGTTCTCGTCTGTTCATCAATGAGGCTGCCGGCCGGCCCGGCTCGATAGAGCGCAGTGCCTCGCAGTGCTATCTGCGCCAGACGGTTCCACTAGACTGCGGGCAGTGCATGCTACACACGTACACACCGCCAGCAGACACGCAACAGGCAGCACTTACGCTCACACGCCATGAGTGTACTGTTTACACACCGCTCAGTTTGGAAGGACCCTGAAGGTCTGTTTTTAAGGAACATGGGGGCTGAATCAGTGTGGCCTGTGGGCTGCAGTGGGTTTCACTGACATCCCTTTGAACCTTATGAGAAACTGTAGTGCAGTGGCTTTAGCAGAGTACAGAAGGTGTTTATTTTGTGTGTGCGTGTGTGTGAGATCACACTGTTAGGAGAGAGCAGATTATAGCTAAAGCAGGCCTCAGTGACTGAATGGTCTGTAAATGGTCTGTCAACGTTTGCCAGAATTTTCTTAGAGTCTGGCTTATTTGCTCAGGAAAACACTTAATTTTTTAAATATTAAAAAGTATTAATACAGTAAGTAATGCTTTTACATATCAGTGTGTTTATTGAACCATTTCCAAGCTTCTCTTTGTGGAAACAACCCAGTATTATTTACATTCTCATCTAATAGCTGCTTTGACTGCTCAGTACTTCATTAAGCTAAATGAAGATTGCTGCTGAAGGAACTGAATACATTCATACAATGCCTGGGGCGTCCAGGAGAAATCTGGAACCACATTTTGTACTTGAAACTGGAGCTCAATAAGATATCCATGTTACTTTGTATTGTGTTTATGTTTATTTACATCTCTTCTAATAATATATGCTGTTCTTACTGTTGAAAATTTGGAAGCTGGTGCAAATACTTTACTTCTAACTAGAAGACAGTTCTTCATTAAACTTCATACCTATAGTGATAGTGATGGAAAGCAATCCCTTGTTTTGTTTGCTGGCAAATGTGGTTTCTTGCCAGGAACTTGAGCCATTGTTGCATTTACAGATTATTTAATTGGTTTCTTGTGCTTAAATGATCAAACCATGACTGGTGAAAGGTTATAATACTAACCTAACAACATACTAGAAACATACTGTATATATATATATATATATATATATATATATATATATATATATATATATATATATATATATATATATATATATGTAATGTTGAAAAATAGCTGTCTAGCAGTTGCTGAAGCTGGTGAGCGTCCCATTTAGCTTATCAATCAATCTTGATTATACAATGTAAAACTATGTAATCTCCCCTTAGGGCTGTAATCGGTCACTCATACACAAACTAAACATCATTTTATGTTCACATTGCACTAAAAACCTACACACTTTGATACAGATGCTCTATAGGTTGCATAGATTTTTGCCAACGTTTGATAAAGCTCGTCTAACTTTACAACAGGAGATAGGAAAGCCTGATTAGGCCAGACTTAATGTCTTGTTTAGCACTGGAAGTTGAGGCATTATGCATGTTCCTGTCATTTCAAAGTGTTTGATATGTTTGATTTTCCAAATTTGCTGGACCTCTAAATAAATAGATGCCACACAGCCACACCGCCTGTTGTCCCACTGCTGCTCCGACTACTAATTTCCTGCTCTCATTCTACCAGAGCCGATCTTCTTGGGCCGTCGCCCATTCCTCTTTCAGTTCCTTTGAGAAGAGTCTAGAAAAACTCACTGACCCCTCCAGTTCATTGTAACACTTCCATGTGTGCTTGCGCGAGACCAGGCCCTACACAACGGGGCGCTCCCCATCATTAGTCACTCTCTGTCCTCTGATCTGATTCTGCCGGACAGCATTGAGGGTCGGGTTCTTCAGATGTTTTGAGGTTCACGAGGTTCCATTCACAGGCTCTGACACTGAGCTCAGGCTTCAGCGTTCAGTGTTCAGTGGTCTGTCAGAGGTGGAAGGAATGGTTTAGCCCAGATAACTTTTTTGATTGACAGTCCAGTTTTACTGCAATAAAAATGATTGAAGTGAGATGAAAACCTAACCCCTTAAAGATCCAAGGTCCAACAGTGGGCCCAAAGTGTTACTACTTACTTGTATAACCTGAGAATAACCCAAGCAGTTAACTGTATAGTCTTTGTAATTACTGAGTTATGAGTGTCTAGGATTCAAAGGGGTTAATCTCATATAAGAGATGCTGACCGTGTTTTCTTTTGGAGACATAATTTGCAGTTTGAAAAGATAATAAATTGCAATATATCGCTATATGCAGTATCAGAGTACTCAGCATGTTGCAGTATATCAAGACTGCAGTGATATTGTATCATGGTAATACTTCATGGGGCCTTTAGTCATTCCCATCGCTACTTAGCCTGGTTTCAGCTCTCAGCCAAGTGCTAGAAAGCATGTCGGGAGCTGTAGCTTTCAACCCGGCGCTGGCAGATCTTAATTAATGGCCCCAGAGCGGGCTTTGTTTGCTCCTGAGACCAACTCTGCAAAGCGCGCAACACCTAGACGCCTTCAACACTGAGAGACTTGGCGTGTCCCAAAGGACCAACTCACGGTTAAACATTTCCCCTTTGCTCAAGAGGGACTTCTGCCGAGATCTATATGAGGTCATCGTAGAAGTTAATATTCTGGTGCTTTTCAGCATCATTGTTGATTATAATGGCATCATTCTAATATAGGCATATTGAGATGAGTTTGGAAAACGCCAGGCTTTATTCTGTGTTGCTTGAAAGCCTGTTTCTGAGCGTCCAAGCTGTGAAACATATGAGCTGCTGTGTTTTGGTTTGCAGTTTTAAGCATCTTCTGTTTTGGAAAGCACCTTTTCCGCTCAACGAACGTTATGTGAGCTCCCTCGCAGACGAAAGGCCTGAATATTGCACAAAGGGGAACGACCGGCAGTAACCTCTCAGAGCGGGAGGCTGACTCAATCCGGTTTACACTGACAGCTCTACCGGAATGTCCTGACACACTGAACACAGTGCCCGCTGAGAAGAGGGCCTCCGCTTGCCCTCAGCCTCTCTGTCTTCTGTTTATACTTGCATATCATGTTGCATGTTGATTGGTTCATGCTTTGGCACATGTACTCTACAGACCGTTTGGAACAAGGCCAAACAGTAAAAATGGGTTGAGCTGGACTGTAGCACACCACACATGCCATGCAGACACAGCAGATAGAGATCAGGTTGAAAAATGTTACAAGCATACATATGTATTTAGGTTCCAGCTGGAAAAAGCAAGAAGCTTGATTGAGGTGTGTTGTCAAAACCTCCCCTTGAGCTCAGCTGTCAGGATGGCCGAGCGGTCTAAGGCGCTGCGTTCAGGTCGCAGTCTCCTCTGGAGACGTGGGTTCGAATCCCACTTCTGACAACACTTTTTTTTTTTTTGCTTTGTGGTTATAAGTAGCTCTCGCAAAACCTTCTCTAACACTTCAGACAGCATATATATATATATATATATATATATATATACACTTGCTGTGAAGATAAATGTCTGGTTCCTATGACCTCCAACAATTATGACTCCAGTTATGATTCTAGAACGGAGCGTTTCACACCAAACCTCTCAGAATGGCTTTGTTTACATCTGAACCATTTCATTTGGGGCTTTAACTTTGTACAGACTCTTGGTGCCAGTTTGATCCAAGGACATTACTGTAGTGCCCTTTAGCAAGGCACCTAACCCTCAACTGCTCCCCTTGAGCAAGGCACCCAACCCCAAACTGCTCCCCTTCAGCAAGGCACCCAACCCCAAACTGCTCCCCTTCAGCAAGGCACCCAACCCCAAACTGCTCCCCTTCAGCAAGGCACCCAACCCCCAACTGCTCCCCTTGAGCAAGGCACCCAACCCCCAACTGTTCCCCTTGAGCAAGGCACCCAACCCCCAACTGCTCCCCTTAAGCAAGGCACCTAACCCCCAACTGCTCCCCTTGAGCAAGGCACCTAACCCCCAACTTCTCCCCTTGAGCAAGACACCTAACCCCCAACTTCTCCCCTTGAGCAAGGCACCTAACCCCCAACTGCTCCCCTTGAGCAAGACACCCAACCCCCAACTGCTCCCCTTGAGCAAGGCACCTAACCCCCAACTGCTCCCCGGGCGCTGTGGGAGGGTTACCCACCGGCCTGGGCAAGTATGCTCACTGCCCCTAGTGTGTCTGTTCACTAGTGTGAGTGCTTCACTGCACGGATAGGGTTGACTGCAGAAATCTTGACTTTCTCTCTGGATTTAATAAAGTATCGATCTTAACCTATGTAGTAGTAATCGAGTACTCATGACAGTCCTGCTATGATTCATAACTAGAAGTACATGCATTGTTAGTAATTCATTGCTAGAAATACATGCATTGTTAGTAATTCATTGCTAGAAATACATGCGTTGTTAGTAATTCTGTCATTTTATCGCTTTCATGACCCCAAGAACTGGCTCGATGTGACCGTTATGTAAGCATGCTGCGGTAGATTGTTGGATAAACATCTTGTGAGGTTCTTGTGCACGATAGTGGCTCAACCTGCCACAACAGTGTTGTTTGTTTTGGCTCACAGCTTTCAAGCTGAAGGACTTTCTCCGCGACAACGAAACCTTGTCGGAGTTCCTGGAGAAGAACGCCACCCTCAGCAAACACGCCGTGCAGCAAATAGTGGAGGCTGACGTCAACCTGGAGAAGGTAAGCCGGCCATAGTTTTGGTTTTGTTATCATTGTTATTATTATTTTTGTTATTTTATGAAACCTCGCTGCAAATCGTCCGGTATAACTGACGTTCAGCCGGAATATAATATTACGCCTGCAGACCATGACAGGCTGGTCTCTACTTCCGTGCTATTTTTAGCACTTATCCCCCTTCCCTGGGCCGTACGCCCCCTCACTTCAGAGGCTTAAAACACTCGACACTAGAGATCTTGCTGGTGTAGCGACGTTAATGTCATTAATCTCCGCTGCGGGGCCGTTATGTAAGAGGCCACGGGCACAGCGCTGGACGCTGGTAATGCATTGAATTGACTCGATTCGAACATGCGCATGAATAAAATACATTAACAGCAACAGTGATGAAAGTCGTACCCTTCCTTAGCTATCCCCCCACAGCCCCACCCCACAGCAGCTGGCCTCCCGTCCGCGTCCGTTTCAATATGGACGACCTTGTCGTGGCGCACAAGGTCACAGAAGCCAGGCGTGCAGCGACAGCGCGGATAGCGCATCATCAACCCAGCTGCCACGAGACCGCCGAAGCCCACAGATGCTCACGTGAGGGGAGTGAGAGAAGAGGTGGGGGTGGGGGAGGGGCAGAGTCACATGACTGCTGCCCAGCACATGCGGAGCAGTAGGAGAATCCTGAGAGAGCTGGACCACATTCGTATCATGACACAGCCATTCGAGAAGCACTGCTTTCGTGAACATCCCCAGTCCACTTAGCCTGTATATGAAATATACAAATAAGTTTTCAGCCTGTATATATATATATATATATATATATATATATATATATATATATATATATATATATATATATATATATATATATATATTTAGCCCACAGCAGTTTAGTCCCGCCCCCTCACACCAAAGTTATAAGGAGGGTCGCACCAAGTCAGATACCACTGGAATACAACAACACTGTATGACTGTAGGAAGCAAGGCACCTCCAAGAACTTGGGCCGAGGGCTCCTGCGTAAGCTAGCAGTCTGGACCCCCTGGTTCCTCTTCCGATATCCCATAACTCCATAATGTGGCACAGTATATGGCAGCCAGTCAGAGATCAGAGGTCATTCACGTACACTAAGCTCCAGGAGCAGCTGGTTTGATTCAAAGAGATGAACAGAGGTTGGAAAATGCTTACGTAAACACATTCGGGGGTTATACGACACATTATTCACAGTCACACGTCCAGCGTTCATAAGTGAGCGCTAATGCTTTCGGAATCGTGAGCTCATGACGACCCTGATAAGGGATCCAGTTCAGCTCGAGCTTCGTCCCTCAGAACAGATGCTGAATGACAGCATTCCGTCCACGAGGCTTGAGCAGTGTGTAGGAGGGAGACCACAGCCAGAGAAAGGAGCAGTCGTCAGTAGTGGGGGTTTTTTGTTTTGTTTTTTTGGTGCACAAAGCATCTTAAGGTCGTCATGCTGCCGTGTAATCGCATCTCTCGCTCCAGGAAATGTACAGAGCCAGTACAGGATGTCTTTTCTCTCCGCCGAGGAAAGGTAGCTAACGATAAAACCAACTTGTGATCTAATACAGAACGTTCCTTTGATCTGTTTTCCCTCCCGCAGACCCGGAGGTAGAGAAGTCATGACGCACATGACGCGTGAAGTCCAAATAGCTGAGCATTGTCATATTAGCTCAGTATTGGAAATACTAAGTATTGTGTCACACCTGTAGCACACGGTCAGCTGAACAGTTAAACCAGGATTGTAGTCATCATTGCCTCAAAGATGATCTTAAAATGAATGTATTATTGTATGAACTGGAATCAGTTCAGTTGAATCAGTGTTTACTCATTTTTTGTTTATGTTTGTATATTTCTGTGGTCTTTTATAAGAGATATACCCCCCTAGTTCAGACTTAGCCTTTACATCCATAAACCTCTATTGACACCCCTATAAAAATATATCACTTGAGTTTGCAGCCATGAAAATCTTCAATAGAACTGAATTATGGTGTTCTTAGCTAAGTAGGATGCACCGATACCACTTTCTTCATTCTGGTATCGATACTATATTCTTATGTGTCAGATCCTGATATATAATGTAAAACTGGAACAATAAAGTGGTTATATATGTACATTTCAATGCATATAAATTCAATTTAGATACTTAAGAATAGTTTTCTTTACATATATGTTGCTTATATATATATGTTGTGGTGTTTAAGTCTCTCATATATATACCTGTAACTTCTCTCTTGTTCAGGTGCTGATTAAAGGATTCGGAGTGCATCTGAGAGACCTGTGCAACGCCACGTCACTGGAGGACTTTGTGACCATAGCTGATCGCGAAGTGTCCCAGCTGACCCAGCACATCATCTGCCAGGCGTCCCCAGACTGGCTGAACAGCGCAGAGAGCCACTTCCTGTCCAACCTGGACTTCCTGAAGCCCATAAGGGTAAGAAAGACTATTACAGCTCTAATGCATGCCAGAGTCGCGTGACCCTGAGGCAACAGTGAACACAAAGCCTGTGTCCTCGAAGCGCCGACGCCGAACTTTATTATTCAAAATGATTCAAAATGACTCAAAATGACCCAAACGGGACACGTGCGGTGGCGAAGCGGTGTTTCAGACACACAAGCACTGGGACACTTGGTCTCCTGATAACCGGACTTGCTATTTTAGACCACGCAATTAGCTCTGCTCAAGAAGGGCCGCAATTATCGAGTCCTAGTCGAGTCTGAAACAGCAGCACTCACCAGAAGAACCAGGGAAAGTATTGTCGCTTCTATGAATCAGCCTCAGATGATCTCTCTTAGGTTTGAGAATTGGACTTGATACAGTTTGATAGCAAACCAAGCAGCGATACCAGGAACAACTGGACAGGAGGGGATCTGGGTGCTTTCCAGACGGACTCCAACAATGGACACTTTGTACAGTAAGCGGTGCCGAGAAACGGTCGCATCAAGCAAATCACCACAAACAAGGGCAGGCGGATTTTTGTCCCTCGTCAAATGAACTTTCATGAAGTTCAACGGAAAGAATCCGGCGGCCGCATAATGAGCACTTTCATACAGCGTGTACATGTAAACCTTATGAAAAGTGGAGGCAACTGGGTCAGCGAGGATGAATGCATGTTTCTGTGGGAAATTAGACAGCAGTGGCCGGCGTCCAAGAGCATCTACATATTGATGCCGTTGTCCGGCGTCCATGCTAACTCGAGCCGAGGTGAATGTTGCCTTTGTCTTTTCAAAGCCATCGGGGCTCGAGACAGTGACGTGAAAGGTCAGCTACAACATTAACCAATTTGCTTATGTAAGCTACAAGAACAAATACTTGGCTGACGGGTCCCTTGCAACAACATGTCCTATAGCCTAATGGGGCTGGGTCAATAAGTGAACGCTCAGATGCAAACTCATCAGCCGGGAGCCCTTTAGAGCCCTTCTTCTCGCCCTTCTTCTGGTTCCTCTAGTTCAGTTCCATCGACTGCTATCAATCAATCAACATTTATTTATATAGCGCTTAGTGCTTCAGCTTTACAGAAAAGCAGTTTATATAAAAAAAAAGGGAACCAAAGAGAAGGATGGTAAGAAAAGAGTCCATGCATAGCAAACTGTGAGAAGGGGTATCCAGGCCCAAGCCCCCTTAGAGCAAGCCGGAGGCGACAGTGGCGAGAAAAAACTACCTTAAAAAGGAAGAAACCTTAAGAGGAAACCAGGCTCAAAGGAGGAACCCATCCTCCTCTGGTCAGATCAAGCGGGTTGTGTTTAAAATTGAGAAGTACTTCCGCTTTTATTCAGTTTTCAAGCTTTGGTTAAAAACAGAAGGCTCAAATTCTTGAAACTGCGAACGAAAAACGATGCAGTTGGCTTTAAATTTTCTCAGTGGTGTCTACGTAGATACCAGGCTAGCTCTCCACATTGGGGAATTGATGTGAAGTCCTAACTTGTCAGGTTAGCCAATAACATTATTAGAAAGTGACTGCAGGATTGACGATTTCTATTTTTCCACATCAATTAAATTCGGCAGCTGCCGTTTACATTGTGGGAAAATTTCATGATGACTGTATCAATAGAAATTCTCCAAAATAGCTTGGAAAAAATTCTGGTTCCATTGACTTCTATTGGCCTCTACTGTGAAGTTGCCATTCTGGAGAAACCAGAAACATGTTACAGGTTTAAATAAAACATGGAATCATATGGTATCATATCATACAGTTAAGTGAGCTCTCCTATGGGTTAAGACTTCAGGAGGTGACCTGAGGCCCTAGCATAACAGATTAACCACTACATTGACCACTAATGCCATTCAAATCCTAGGCGCAAGTGGGTGGGTGGTCTTGTATCTTGTGCTGGTGTAAACATTGCTACGTAAGCCTGACTAAATGAAAGCTAACATGATGACAGCCTGCAGTGTTCTTTGGTTGTTTGTTGGCGTTGTACGCATGAATCAGGCAACTTAACCAAACCTGTCCTTTCTCTCCTGCGCAGAAAGACGTGCGGTCTGACCCCAAAGTCGTCCAGGACGTGTCCCTGGCAACAGACAGGCTGCTGGAGAGCCTAGGAGCGCTGACCGTGGAGGTGAGTGGGCCCCCTCAAAAATATCCCTCAGCTTCTTTTGGAGGCAGGATCGGACGCCAAAGCGGCGCGATAAGTCTGATGAGGTTTCCGCCCCGCTTCCAGAACATTCTTTCGCGGCGTCTGAGAGGGCACATGAAGGCCACCAGGCCGAGATTAGAGCAGATACCCTGCATCCACAAGGACTTGTAAGCAGTTGAAAGAACTTAACTTCTCTCCAAAGTCTTAAAAGGCGCCTTTATTTGCATAAGCATCTTGTGCATTTCCGTTCCTGGGACCAGAAGCGGGGCTTGTAACCGGAGCCCCGAAGCCTAGCGCCGGGCAGTCATGGCCGCTTGGCTGCCTGGCCGCTCGCAGGCATTTTGGCCCCAGGGTTCGGAGTCAAACCAAGCAGGGAGGCAGCTGTAAGTGATTTAACAGAGCCAGCTCCCTTTCTCAAAAGCTGGCAGGGCCTGCTGTTCCTGCTGAAAGAGCTGAGTTAGCTAACACGAGGTAACCTTGTGTCAGCCAATAAGGGACCAGGCCGATTTGTTTTGTTTTTTTTCTCCTTTCACTGCCACTGGATGAACTCGGGTGGTCGGTATGAGCGTATGTTAGAGTCATCATGGTTGATAACGACCGTTTTGTTTATATATCATTGGGTTTGGCTGCAGCTTTAGCATTAAGAGCCGCATGTTTCATAAACAAAGCAATACAGAGCCTGTAAACAACAACAAGCAGTGTACAACAACTGATCGGACATGATTGGATTGGTTATTTTTGGAAAGCCTTAAGGTACAAAGCCTGTTTGTAAACATGGTGCTACAGCTTTAGTGGGGCATCGCCTCCATTCCATTCGCATATCATGATGGGTATCGAGCCTTTCACACCCTGAAGAGTAATGCCTCATATTCCAGAGGCTCCTGCTTTGAGTCACTTAAGGAGGCACCGGTGTATTCGGGTTTGATGGTGCTGAAGAGACCTGAAGTCCTTCCCGAATACCAATAAGTCTGGTTACACAACAAGTGCTAGGGCAAGCCATCGGAAACGAAACAGAAACAGAAGCGAAGAGCAGAGAGCCGCCTTAACTCGCTTTAGCTTCCCCCTTTGTTCTCGGCCAGCAGCTGCGGTTAGCGCTCGCTGAACTTTAGTAACCCCCGCCGGAGACAGCAGCGCCGGGGTTACTTCAGGTCACTCCACACTCCTCCAGTTCCTCGCTTTTGTTTATGTCGCCGCACCGGCCCGCAGGGCTGCCTCTGCCTCCTCCTCATGACGGGACGACACGGTGACTGCGACGTCTTAACAATAGGCTTCCCGCGCAGGCTAAAGGAGGAGACGACGCCTGGAGAGGCTTGTAAAGATGATTCAGAGCATGTGACTTCAGGCAGAAGGCCCAGCGAAAAAATCCAGCGGTGGGGTTTTTCGAGAGCGTCGTTACTCAGAAAAGCGTTATTAGGACATGATGTGCTTTTAGAGGAATGAGGGATGAAATAAGTGGAACTGGTAGAGGAGAATATTACTGAAACACATGCAGAAACAGAAACTCAATGTATTACTGAGCGCATGATTTATACGCTGCTATTCACAGAGGACAGATAGATAGATAGATAGATAGATAGATAAATACAACTATAGATAGATAGATAGATAGATAGATAGATAGATAGATACAACGATAGATAGATAGATAGAGGTATAGAGATAAATAGATAGACACAACTATAGATAGATAGTAAAGATAGATAGATAGATAGATAGATAAATAGATAGATAGATAAATAGATAGATAGATAAATAGATAGACGGACAGATGGCTATATATATATATATATATATATATATATATATATATATATATATATATATATATATATATAGAGAGAGAGAGAGAGAGAGAGAGCGAGCGAGAGAGAGAGAGAGAGAGAGAAAGAGAGAGAGAGAGAGAGAGATTGTTCTTATTGTAGTTATTATTCAACCTTTAATGTGATCTTCAGTATTATTAGATAGATAGATAGATAGATAGATAGATAGATAGATAGATAGATAGATAGATAGATAGATAGATAGATAGGTAGATAGATAGATAGATAGGTAGGTAGGTAAGTAGGTAGGTAGGTAGATAGATAGATAGATAGATAGATAGATAGATAGATAGATAGATAGATAGATAGATAGATAGATAGACAGACAGACAGACAGACAGACAGGTAGATAGATAGACAGATAGATAGATAGATAGATAGATAGATAGATAGATAGACAGACAGACAGACAGGTAGATAGATAGACAGATAGATAGATAGATAGATAGATAGATAGATAGATAGATAGATAGACAGACAGACAGACAGACAGGTAGATAGATAGACAGATAGATAGATAGATAGATAGACAGATAGATAGATAGATAGATAGATAGATAGAGTGTAATAAAGGGTATTATTTCTAATTGTGTAATAGCTGGAAGAGGCTCATGAGGATCCCAGTAAAAGACAGAGGGTATCACTATAAACACACCCACCCGCGGGACCCTCAGGAGAGCCGCAGCCTCCGTCTGCTGGTACACGTTTGTGTTTAGTGAATCCTGCGGCTGAAAATAAGCCCTTTGTCAGGAGGAGGAGGAGGAAGCTGCCCAGGAAGCTGCCCAGTTCCCTAATTTGCAGCCTGACCGAGAGTTACCTCTTACCTCGCCGCCGCGTTCATTCCTCGTGCTGTTCCGCGTCCGCGAAGGCCCACCGTACACACACTCTGCAGTGACATCACCGCTCGCCCACAAAAAGGCCTGTTTATCTTCTGGAGAGTCGCTGCAGGCTGGTCCTCAGCCCAACGACCGATAGTAACCTCGCCGTGCAGCGCCGGTGGCAGATACGCCGTTAACGGAGAGCACAGGGTTTTTTTTTTCCCCCACAGCGGAGGTGACACTGTAGCCCACAGTGAGGAGGTGTTGCCAGAGAACTGGGTTAATTAGCAACTTCTGCCTTTTTTTTTTTCACGGAGGGCTTCTCTGCTAGCGCAGCAGCCCGATGACCGACAGTAACCCCGCCGCATTGTTCACACAGACGCGCTCCAGCATGTCTTAACAGCTCTCTCTTCAGGCTGTTGCTGGGCAGTCAGCGCACACGCTCTGCTCCACCAGCACTGGAAAGCTTCACCTGCTCCTATAACAGCACTACTGTCGTTTAGCTTAAATATATAAACGTAAAACATCATTTTACTGTAAGCATTTGCTTTTCATTGACTTTCTCCATCAGCAAGTTCTGAATCCGGACATCCAAATCAAATCAGATCAGTTTATCCGTCATATACACGGTAAAACTAGCAGGGAGATGCTTTAACAACCGCCTGCACACAGAACAATACAATAAGATAATATAGAGAACAATACAATAACGTATCTGAAAGATAAAGTAACTAATAATCAAATAAACTAACAATAACGTTGGGCATCACTGACAAAAGCATAACCTCAGAGCGCAAGCGAGCCAGAAAATGTGCTTCCAACACTAATTTGAGAAATAAGCCACCACCATTCCTCGCAGTGCGGAGCCTTACATCACCCTCGCAGCTTTCTCAAGCAAAGTAGCTTAAGAACCAAGACTTCAGTTTCCAGCAGAACCAGATTTCTTTGGTCTGCTTGGAGATTAGTCACCATCAACAAACACCCTGCAACTGAGAACCTTCTACATCGGTCTAATTGCACCTCGTGACGGTTGCCAAGATCCGTCCTTGCATCCGCCTCGAGCAGCCACGAGGACTCGTCGGACCTGAACACACCGTCAATCGTGATTGGAGTTTGTTTTGACTCAGACCTTGTCTAATTATGTAACGTCACGGCCCAGCCTGCGAGTTAGCTATCTGGAACTAGCCGTGCGTCCACCCAGCTCAGTGAATCCAAGTCAACCTCCTGTCCTCGTTCACCCGTTACAGCAGTGATGGGGAATGTAATAAACACAGGCTTTATTTCTTTATGTGCGTGTCCTCACTTGTTCTCTCCACCAAAAATCAACATCGACAAACAATCTTTGGACACGGCTCGTCAACATCTCAGCGATCCAATGCTCTTGTGCTTCTCTTCTCGGGGGAGTCAGTTAACCTTGCATCATTTACTCCGAGAAAGGTGGTCCGTCTAGCGTCCTCAAGATGCACTAGCACTAGTCGTCTGCTGCCTCGCGTCAGCATGTTTATAAAATATTAGTTAGCTTCCGCTGTTTGTGGCAAGCGGTAGTCTTCAGAAGTTGCAGCTGTCCAGCTGTTCACATAAAACAACAATAAGATAATATAAAGTATAAGGATGTGATATCCGAAATATATATCAAGATAAAAGATCAAGATAAAATAAACACAAAAAGAAAGATTCCGAGATTCCGGGGTGTACAAAAATATCGATTATCACGATACTACGTTTAGTGATGCTGTATCGATTCTCAACAACACAGTATCGATTCTTAAGTAAGTGTATGTGCTAAGATTCCTGGCAGACAGTGAACCATTGTGTGTTGTGTTTAAACCTCTGACCACTAGATGGCAGTGTTAATTAATTTCCAGCTCCACTCCAACAATAACAAGCAGCACAAGGGCGCAATGCTATTGTAAACATTGGCAAACAATATTTAGTTACTTTTCCATTGGTCTGTTCTAAAGGGATGGATAGAAGTGAATGTTTTTCTACCTGTATATAATCTATATATATATATAGCTCCCTACTATAACTACATGATGAGGAACCTGGAGTCCAGCCCCATCTCCCATATGATCTGGGGAGCTCTGAAGCCTCTGACCACTAGCTGGCAGCTCTACTCCAACATAAACAAGCAACACTGGCAAAACTTTTCATATAGCTATGTGCTTTTATAGTATAATCACCTTTAAAAATCCCTTTGCTTGCAATATCAATACAATATATCGCAACATATTGAATCGTGACCGCTGTATCATGATTTGTATTGTATAGGTATTGTCGCCAGGTTCTTGCCAATAGACAGCCCAAAAGATAATGATAGAACATTAAAAAAGAAAGAATAAGGAGAATAAAAACATGGACACATCTATAGAAAATAGACAGAAGTGTGCAGTAGGGATGAGCACTGTTGAATAAAGTGTGGAATGCGCAAAGACTGGATGAGCGATTGACTGAAATGAACGAAACTCAAGTTTTTTTGGAAGTGTGAGTTCTATACTTTCAATCAATACTAATGCAATTCAGGTCACTTCAACTTTTTGGTCATTATACCAGTAAAAAGGCTGGATAGTGTGACGAAACACTGTCAGGCTACTTCTCCAGTGCAGAACTTTAAAAAAGAGAGGTTGACAGAAAGTAATGGAAGTAGAAGATCTGATGTTGTTCATGTTTCTATTGGGTGAAAAGTTTTCCTCATTCCTTGAGATGCATTACCGTGTATACGTTCTGTTCCTCTCAGCTGGTGAGCATGAAGAGCTGGCGGGACATGCGCCAGGAGATCCAGTACCTGACGGGCAACGTCACGCGCTCGCCCAACCACATGTACCAGGCTGTGTCCCGCATCGTCTGCGGCCACCCGGAGGGCGGCGGCCTCAAGATCAAGTCCCTCAACTGGTACGAAGACAACAACTACAAGGCCCTGTTCGGCAACCACAACGACAACGACACCGAGCCCATGTCCGCCTACGACAACTCGTCCAGTGAGTGCGCGCTTACTTCTGTAGATCTGTTTGTTCAGTCCAAGAGTTACTTTTCCATACGTCCATCCTAAAGACATGGAGGGAGTTGAATAGTTAAGCAAGAAAAAAGCCACAAACATACACTCATATATATATATATATATATATATATATATATATATATATATATATATATATATATATATATATAATACCGTTTCTTATATCTTATCAGATCTGTGCATATGTTCCATTCCTTTTTCTACCTGTATATAATCTATATATATATATATATCTATAAATAGCTCCCTACTGCAACAACATGATGAGGAACCTGGAGTCCAGCCCCATCTCCCGTATGATCTGGAGGGCTCTGAAGCCTCTGCTGATGGGGAAGATCCTGTACACACCTGACACTCCAGCCACCCAGAGGATCATACACGAGGTGACTCAGCTCGCCAGGCTGGGAGTGGGCGACACGCCGCTCATGTTGTTGCCATACATTATATCATAGCATGCTTGTCTAAGCATACAGAGGTTCTCGTGAGCACAGTGAACAATGAACAACCGCTTTTGTCATTATAAAGACGGATTTAGAGCAGTTACAGAGAGCCTGCAATCAGCAGCCTAAACTGATTTGACTGAGGAACTGATGTTGATTGATTAATTGATTCACTTCGACTTAACAATGCACGAGCACGATAAACGATCAACGGCACTGATTACTTTCTAATGCCGTCACAGCGTTTTCTTAGTTTCACCCTTCAAATCATTCAGGGTTATCTCCAATAGTCTAGCTGCTCCCGGGTTTCTCCTAACAACAGGAGCAAGAGCAAACAGTCTCCATATCATGGATATATCATCGCTGTCCATTGAAAGACAGGCATCTCCAAAATGGCAACTTTACAGTAGAGGCCAAAGTCTTCACTTTCTATGGAAGTCAATGGAACCAGAATTTTCTTCCAAGCAGTTTTGGAGAATTTCCATTCATTGGTCCATTCATCATGAAGCTTTCCCACAATGTAACCGGCAACTGCCACGTTTAATCGATGTAGAAAAATAGAAATAGTCAAGGATGGAGATTCATGTTTTTCATTGGACAGCCATGATATGATATACATATAGACTCATTGGTTGGATAATACAGGCACTGTTGCTCTCACTGGATGATAAAAATGATGGAAATCCAGTGATTAAAAGTAATAAATGCAGTCTGATGAAGCGTATCTTGTCCACACACATAGCTATGGCTGTAAACTCTTTCTTTAGAACCTAATATCAGCCTAATAACCTCTATTAATCTCCGTTAACTACAGTAACTATAGTTTATCTCACCAAACTTGACACTGTGATAAATATCAGGTAGCATCAGAAGCTTTCCAGGTGTATATTTTCCTCTATAGTCATCGTCACGTGTTACCACAGAGGCTCATGTCTAGTGGACAGAGTATTGATTTCCCATTCCTATATCCTCTCAATGACACTCTCTCTCTTTCTTTCTATCTCTTTCTCTCAGGTCAATAAGACGTTCCAGCAGCTCGGTGTGCTGAGGGACCTCGGGGGGATGTGGGAGGAGATGAGACCCAAAGTGTGGAGCTTCATGGAGAACAGTGAGGAAATGGACCTCGTCCGTGTGAGTTCCCCACACTTACGCACACAAGCACCCTTCTTCTCTCTTTTCTGAGTGAGCGAGCGAGCGTGAAAACCAAGAACCACAGGTCTCATCACTCCAGCAGAAACTCCACAGCACCACACAGTGGCCTGCATGGGCATTGCGGAATAACCTCATTGCCCGAGCTCACATGCTCTTCAACGTGTCGGGCTGTGCAGCGATTCGGGCTGGGTGGTGTTTTTTTTTTTTTTGGACCGCATTGATAGTCCCCTCAAGTACAGCGAGGACACGAGATATTCTGGGCGTCCAAGATAAAGCTGTACAAAATCAATGATTTGTCGTATTTAAGAGACGAGGACGATCACACATCCCAGTAATTAAAGCTCAGAGGATTACTATCTATAGAAATACTAGCATGTAGTCCTTTATAATAAGTTTATTGTACATTGTACTACGTTTAACATCCGAATAGGTTCATCACATCACTACATCAGTCTCATACATTTATATGTAGTGGCCATACATTTATATGTAGTATGACAGTGTTTACTTCTCCAATCCTACTATTGGCTCCCAGGTCAGTATATAGTAACCAAGCTGCGATAACAGCCCATTTGAAAGGAACTGCATGTGTGGCGTCACATAAAACCAATGCAAAAGTCAGAGACCACCATTCACGTGTTTCATTTCCGGTCAAAAAAGCCAATAAGCTCCCGATTTTGGGGCAGAAAGCTCATCTACACCGCTAACGTTTGTTGCTCGTCATGGTCTGAGTAGCTACAAACTGCTGTATGTGGATTGAAGGTTGTCCTCCCTCCGCAGACCCTGCTCCAGAACAACGCCAGCGCTCGGTTCTTCAACGCCAAGCTCAAGGGGACGGACTGGCGAGTGGAAGACATTTCCAGCTTCTTGACCAAAGTCTCAGAGGACACACGTCCCCCCGGCACGGCGTACACATGGAGGGAGGTGTTCAACGAGACGGACCAGGCCATCCAAACCATCTCCCGATTCATGGAGGTACGCACGGACCTTAATAGTGGGGTGTGTTCAGTCTGTAGCTTAACCCGTTAAGATCTCAGGCTTGTTTATTCGGTACTATGTGGACTTGAGTGCATACTCAGTTATTGGTAAGTGTTAAGTTCATAATATAGGTTAAACTTAATCTCAGGAACCAGATTAAATTTAAAAGTAAGGTTGTGTGGTTGCCTCTTTACATTTAGGTTGGAATTATTACAGCTTCTTTCTTAATGCCATACGCTCTCGCACTCTGTTTAGCATTGTGGGTGCGTCTTCAATGTCTACGTTCCCTACCAATGACCTGAAACCTGGAGTCGCGTGGTGCTGGAATCATAATGGAATAACAAGATCATTGAAAATAATCACTGTGTTATTTAGCGCTAAGCTTCTGAATAGAAGTGCTCGAATCAATCTGTGCCGCTGTGATGCGAAACATGCCAGTGTGTTACTTTTCTAGGTCAGTGAGTCACAATTAAAACGGCAGGCTCTCTCTGTAGCGCTACAAAAGTTTGCCCTATCAGTTACAGCAGCAAATCAATTACGCTGGCCTTTTGTTAACAAGCTAAGTGTCCTACTTCGGGACGAGCGCCAAGGCACTCACAGCGGTTACACATAAACAGCACTCAGTTACTGGCTTATGATTTAATCTTTAAGCTTAGTTTAATGCTTGGGAAATGTACTGAAAGCCTGACCAAGGGGTCTTTTTTCTCCGTGACTGTTTATTTTATGTTAATAAATTTGAACGCCGTTGCTCTTTGCTTTTCTCTGAAGTGCGTGAATCTGGATAAGCTGGAGCCGGTGGCCAACGAGGAGCGGCTGGTCAATAAGTCCATGCATCTGCTGGACGACCGCAAGTTCTGGGCCGGAATCGTGTTTCCGGACATGAAAGCCAACTCCTCAGAGCTTCCGGCCAACGTCAACTACAAGATCCGCATGGATATCGACAACGTGGAGCGCACCAATAAGATCAAGGATGGGTAGGCAACCCTATATATACACATACACATATTATATATTGATATATATTATATATACTGAGCAAAGTTTGTATTTGAATAAGATGTTTTGGTTTGTGTTATCAGGTACTGGGACCCTGGTCCTCGCGCTGATCCCTTTGAAGATCTGCGCTACATCTGGGGCGGATTCTCTTACCTGCAGGACGTTATTGAACATGGGATCATCCGGGCTCTGACAGGCAGCAAGGAGAAAACCGGAGTCTACATCCAGCAGATGCCTTACCCGTGCTATGTTGATGACATGTGAGTGATGTTTGATGCTGTAACAGAACCTTTGATTTGTATATGGAGGTTAAGGTTTCATATTAGTCTGAGTATTAGTCTTTTGCCAACCAGTATATTGGAACCCATGTTCTTGTTAGACCTTTTTTTAATGATTGATTGACCAGTAGAAGCTGTAGACAGGCCAAGGCCACCAGTTGCAGTGGTGGTATTAATCTAAACCCACCAATAACCAGCTTTAGTCAGCTTTAAACGTTTAATGTCATACCACTTGTCCCCCTGCCACAGCTTCCTGCGCGTGATGAGCCGCTCCATGCCTCTCTTCATGACGCTGGCCTGGATGTACTCGGTGGCCATCATCATAAAAGGCGTGGTCTATGAGAAGGAGGCACGTCTAAAGGAAACCATGAGGATCATGGGACTGGACAATGGCATTCTGTGGCTGAGCTGGTTCATTAGCAGCCTGATCCCTCTGCTCATCAGCGCCGCCCTGCTGGTCCTCATCCTCAAGGTACACACGCGTCCTCCTCACACAACCAGAAAACTATCAGGTTTTCCTACAACAGTGATAACATAGCCTCCCATTCTGTGTCTCAGATGGGGAACCTGCTGCCCTACAGTGACCCAGGCGTGGTCTACCTCTTCCTGGTGTCCTTTGCCATAGTGACCATCATGCAGTGCTTCCTCATCAGCACGTTATTCTCCCGCGCCAACCTGGCGGCCGCCTGCGGGGGCATCATTTACTTCACCCTTTACCTGCCCTACGTGCTGTGCGTGGCCTGGCAGGACTACGTGGGCTTCGGAGCCAAAGTAGTGGTGGTGAGTGCTGCGTTGATCCCACGAGTCACTGACTTGGAAGCAACACTGGAAACAGCATCTGTTTTCGTATTCACTGCTGAAGGAACCGTCCAGTGAAAAATCTCTCTGCACCATGGTGTTCACATGTAGTCAAGTCAAGCGAGATATTGGTTTTCAACCAAGATTAAATGATGTAGCCCATAGGTATTGAAAGCTTGTCAATAAAAAAAAATAGTAGGACAGACGAAATACTAGTTTACTAGCCTACTTTGTTCATTTGTAGAGAAAACTAAATGTCAGAGGCCGCATGAGAAGGTTTACTTTTGTAAATACTGTCCTTCTATTGGCTCACATATGTATACATATGTCTATATCTCACTCTCTCTCACAGAGCCTCTTGTCACCGGTGGCGTTTGGCTTTGGCTGTGAGTACTTTGCCCTGTTTGAGGAGCAGGGAGTGGGCATTCAGTGGAGCAACCTGCTCTCTAGCCCGCTGGAGGAGGACAGCTACAGCCTCACCACTTCCATCTCCCTCATGCTGTTCGACGCTCTGCTCTATGCTGTCATGACCTGGTACATCGAAGCCGTCTTCCCAGGTAACTTCGGTCTCTCCTAAGGTCGGGTTTAGCCTTAAAGGAACACTGACCTGCTGCATCCGTAGTGCATGGTAGCCTACAGTTGACGAAAACTGGGCTCATAGGAGAACATAGAAGCCTTGAAACATGCTGACCATAGAGGATTACAGGCAGTGGCCTCTGTTACAAGTGTGCTTTTGTTAACGGGTTTAAGAGTCTTCAACTATAAAATGCAGTAGCAATAGAAGCCAACGTGCAGGTGCTGAAGTACCAGAAGCTATCATAATCAACATTATCGCCCTTGATAATCAAGAGTGCAACACCAATGCAGCAGGTACAGATTAGATTGGAAAGCACTGAGTATGAGCAATGACTCAGAGTGGTAATGTGGTAATTCTACTTATTGATGAGTCATCAAGCTTCACTATTGTGCCAAGTGTCTATCGATTGAAATCTGGGAGCTGCCACTGTAATAGTAATAGTTGAATTTAGACATGCGTGGTATTTAAATTCTCTCATTCCAATGCACTGATAACATTTCATCAACGTATACCGCTAGGTCAATATGGCATTCCTCGGCCGTGGTATTTCCCCTTCACCAAGTCTTACTGGTGCGGAGAGAAATGTGGCTGGACGTCACCGCCGACCACCAACAAGAAGGAAAACGCAGAAGGTACTCCTTGTAAAACCAGCGGTCGCATGTAGTGTTAATGAGAGCTCGGTCTCAACGAGTCTACATTAATACTGTGTCGCCTTACAGCGATTTGCATCGAGGATGTACCAGCCGACCTGGAGCCGGGCGTCTATATTGAGAACCTGATGAAGGTGTACAGACACGGTAACAAGCTGGCAGTGGACGACCTGACTCTGGGCTTCTATGAGGGACAGATCACATCCTTCCTGGGTCACAATGGAGCAGGAAAGACCACCACCATGTGAGAGCGCTAATAGAGATTACGTATTATATTGATTTGTTGTGTAAATATATATATATATATATATATATATATATATATATATATATATATATATACACACGCACAGTACTTTGTTTTAAACGCTTGTTTTCTTTCAGGTCTATTCTCACTGGCCTGTTCCCCCCCACTTCCGGCACCGCCTACATCATGGGCAAGGACATCCGCACAGATCTGAGCGCCATCCGTCAGAATTTGGGCGTGTGCCCCCAGCACAACGTCCTCTTCAGCATGTGCGTGAAACCCCAGTTCTCTTTCAAGCTAAACATCAGTTATAGTTGTGGCGTAAGTCAGTGAAGCTAAGAGAACAAGATAACGAGTAAAATAATAAATAAAAACAAGTACATGACCCCTGCTATATGTCAGTTTACCCTGATTAGCATCTCACTGGCTTGTGACCGTGGCAGTAAACCCAGCTATGAGGGCCATGCGTGAACTTGTTGTGTTTGGTTGGCTTCCAGGCTGACGGTGGAAGAACACATCTGGTTCTATGCTCGGCTGAAAGGTCTTTCCGAGGACAAGGTGAAGGCTGAGATGGATCAGATTGTGGCAGACCTCGGCCTGCCTCACAAGCGCAAGTCTCGCACCAATCAGCTGTCGGGTAAGCATGCGGCAAAGCCTATTTCTGATGGCAAACGTACCCCAGAACAAGCCTCTCAGCGCTGTCATAGCACAACATATAAATTGTTTTGATTCTATTATAGGTGGGATGCAAAGGAAGCTGTCGGTAGCGCTGGCATTCGTTGGAGGCTCCAAAGTGGTGATCCTGGATGAACCCACTGCTGGAGTCGACCCATACGCCCGCAGGGGCATCTGGGACCTGCTTCTGAAATATCGTCAAGGTATAGAATATGTACTTGTTATTGAATATATACTATATAGATACATATGCTCAACTGAAGTGAAATCATTTACTTGGCTTGCAGTGCAGAAGAAGATATTAATTCTTTCCCCAATCGCAGGCCGAACCATCATCTTATCCACCCACCACATGGACGAGGCAGACATTTTGGGCGACCGCATAGCCATCATCTCCCACGGGAAGCTGTGCTGTGTAGGCTCCTCCCTCTTCCTTAAGACCCAGCTGGGCACCGGATACTATCTGACTCTGGTCAAGAGGGACTTTGACCTCTCCCTCAGCTCCTGCCACAACTCCAGCAGCACCGTGTCCTACTCCAAGAACAGCCTCAAGAAGGTGGGTATCAATTTAACCCGGTGAAGCGAGGAAAGCTTAATTATTTCCCATGTAAGTAGGGCATTGAGGAAAACACATGACAATGCATTTTGTCCTCACAGGAGGACAGCGTCTCTGAAAGCAGCTCCGATGCTGGCCTGGGCAGCGACCACGAAAGCGAAACTACCACCATTGGTAAGATTTGGACTCCTCCGAGTTAAATCCAAGAAGGAGGAATTTGCATTGAATGGTCGAAGGGTTTTATGGGGTCAAACACTGATCTTTCCATTCTCCTCCGTTCTAGACATCTCCCTGATCTCCAATGTCATCTTCAAGCATGTCCCATCTGCCCGACTGGTAGAGGATCTGGGTCACGAGATCACTTACGTGTTGCCTTACGAAGCGGCCAAGGACGGAGCCTTCGTGGAACTGTTCCACGAGATTGACGACCGCCTCACCGACCTCGGTATCTCCAGCTACGGCATCTCAGACACAACCCTGGAAGAGGTACTTCAGGACGAGAGTCCTTATTGAAATGCTTTTTTGAGGCTTGGTTGAATTCTCTGCTTTATACCTAACACGTTACGATACGATGTTCACAGATTTTCCTCAAAGTCGCCGAGGACAATGGAGTTGACGCGGAAACGTCAGGTAAGAGCAGAAGTCAGAGTAGAGTATACATTGTTAATGTGCTTGACAGTACGTGTTGATTCATTCGTTCATCTGGTCATCTCACCTCCAGATGGCACTATTCTTCCAAGAAGGCCCCGCAGACATGCGTTTGGTGGAGACCATCAGAGCTGCCTGAAACCGTTCACTGAAGACGACAGCTTTGATTTCAATGACTCAGAAGGTGATCCAGGTAGTTCTGTTACCCATCACCCATTTCACTCCCATCTTAGTATGTATTAGTGCTAAATTATTATAGTACAGTCCTCAGCATCATATCATAGACCACATCTCATCTGTCAAATCATGAAATAGGCATGCGAATTGGCCAAAGCCTAGCCAAGCGATAAAGGTACCAGGCTGTGAGGAGTGAGAGAGTGAATGTAGCTCACACGTTTGATGTGTAACGCTGCTTCTACAGAGTCTCGTGAGACCGACTGGTTGGGTGGATCTGACGGAAAAGGCTCGTACCAGGTAAAAGGCTGGAGTCTGAAGAGACAGCAGTTCGTGGCCTTGCTCTGGAAGCGCTTCTTGTATGCCCGCCGCTCTCGCAAAGGATTCTTTGCTCAGGTGAGTCCATCACAGCAAAGCATTTAAGCTCATGAGACTTCCCAACTCTCCTAAGAGCATCGAACATCACTAACCGGGTTTGCTCCTCTTCCAGATCGTACTGCCTGCCGTGTTTGTGTGCATCGCCCTGGTCTTCAGTCTCATTGTTCCACCCTTTGGGAAATACCCCAGCTTACAGCTGGAGCCCAGCATGTATGAAGAGCAGTTCACCTTCATCAGGTAAAACCCACCACAAGAACATTTTGATTGCAGGTCAAGGTTTTATTACAATGACATGAATTGCTTCCCTCGTCGCCAGTCGGCTTAGCTGCCTAGAGTAAAAGTGCACAGACCTAATATTGTTTAAAAATAACAAATTTTAACCAGTAGTCTGTATTCACAGCCTCAGTCTAGCGCTGGATTATGATGTCACCTTGATATAAGTAGAAAATGCTGGACTGAATATTGAAGGGAAGAAATTGATACAATTCTTTTATGAATTTCACCTAAAAAAATTTGAATAGCCCAGAATTGCAAGTGTTTAGGTAGCCTATGTAGCTATCTATCTATGTGTATCTATCTATCTAGCTATATATATATATATATATATATATATATATATATATATATATATATATATATATATATATATATATAGTCAAGAAGCATCTTCAGGACACTGACACTCATGGTTTTACTTTAGCAATGATGCCCCAGAGGACATGCACACAGACAAGCTACTCGGAGTCTTAACAGATCAACCAGTCTACAGTGGACGATGTGCAGAGGATGGAAAGTCTGCGTGAGTGCTGAAATCTTCTAATCATGTGAAATGTCTGTAATATACCGCAGAGGTAGAAATGCAGTCCATCCCCTTATATTAAATTCATGATTTGCCTGTAGAGGAAATCAGAAATCTAAATAAGCAGAACTTATGAACGACTGGACGATTTCTTTCTTCGTTTTCTGTGAAACAGAGACGGCTCTTGTCCGATCAGGGAAGAGGATTGGGTCGTCCCGGAGGTTCCTGAGACAGTGCGGGACATGTTTACGATGGGAAACTGGAGCATGGAGAACCCTTCGCCTTTCTGTGAATGCAGCTGTGAGAAGAGTAAGAAGATGCTGCCAGAGTGTCCGCCAGGAGCGGGTGGTCTACCACCACCTCAGGTAAACACATAATAATTACATTAACTCTTAAACTGGGTTAGCTAGTTTGTAATAGTTACAAATGGCTGTCCTTAGTGTATATGTAATACAGTGTACAGACTTATTTTTAACCCTTTTTCATTTGTTGTCTGTAGATTAAAGTCAGCAGCACAGACACTTTGCAAAATCTGACTGGGAGAAACATCTCAGACTACTTGGTGAAAACATACGCGCAGATTATTGGCAAAAGGTAAGTTAATAGAGACAGACCTTATTGCTAATAACTAAAATATTAATGCTAATGCTTAGCTAATAATGCTAAAATAATAAAAGCCTTAATATTTTGCATATTAACAGCAGCTGTTTCTCTGTCCTTATAGTTTGAAAAACAAGATCTGGGTCAATGAATTCAGGTATGTATAGCAGCTCTGTCTTCACAATGCTGGATGCCTTTACAGTAGTAATTAAAACCTTGATTCTTTTAAGAAGCCTTAAATTAAATGACAAGGCTTTTAGAAAAAATTATCAAATCTTAAGCAAGCATAACATGTTATTAGTGTAACTATATTAATATCTATCTATCTATCTATCTATCTATCTATCTATCTATCTATCTATCTATCTATCTATCTGTCTATCTACCTATCTATCTAGGGATCTTTCAATCTATCGTATAGCTGTATTACTATTTATATATCGCAGTATATTATCACATAATACTAATAACCTGTCACTGCAACTCTGTCACTGACGCTTCTTTCATTGGTTGTCCATAGGTATGGTGGATTCTCATTGGGCGCCAGAAATTCACAGGCCCTGCCCCCCGGCGATGAAATCACTGATGCCATTTCCCACATCCGCCGCCGTTTCAGCTTGGAAAGGGTGGGTTTGAACTGTTATCTGACAACAAGTCTGTAAACCATCTCCTACAGGATTAAATGCAACTTGATTGAAATGCATCATCACGTCCACATCACATCAGTTCAGTTATGAAAATGGCACACGTGTTTGAATCCAGTTAATTTCATTATTGAGTAAAATGGTGTGTAACGCCGAAAGTGTTTTCCAGGTTCAGATGTCATGTAATCGCTCCTACAGAGCTCAGTTACTGACTAATTCTTTATTAAACGAAGGATCAAACTGCTGGCCGATGGCTTTAGTCAGTCTTACTTCACTAAAGGGTTTTGTTGATCTGGTTTCAGGGAACAGCAGCCGACAGGTTTCTGAAAAGCCTATCTGGCTTCGTCCAAGGCCTGGACACCAAGAACAATGTCAAGGTCAGTAGACTTGTGCTTGAGAATGGGCTGTGCTCGAGACCGTATCATGATGTTCATACTTGATGGTAGCGTTTCTCTGTGTGCTGCAGCTGTGTGTTTGTATTCTACCCTTTACTCCTAATAGCAAGTCCTATAAATTCAGGACTGTTAATCTCAGGACTAAACATTAATCTCAGGACTAAACACTATTTAAGCCTAAATGTCTGCTAGAATGTTTAGTGAGTAAGTACTTGGTGTTTCTTCACAGTTAGTGGTAGAAGAACTGAGCAGTTTGGTATTTTCTATAAATAAAACTGACCTAATACAAAGATCTACACTGTATTGTGTATTAAATACCTGATTGATTATGTACCAAGGCTTATTAACCAGTAACCACAACTGTAACGCAAACTGGTTGGGTTATTGGTAGGTTAGGAAAGTGTTTAGTAACACTTTGGCTCCACCAGTGAGCCCTGGTCTTCTAAGATGTTGAGTTCATCACACTGTAAACCAGCTAGTATGTGGGAGCTCCTTCACTTACATGCCGCTGTGCCATCCTTGTGCAGATCTGGTTCAATAATAAAGGCTGGCACAGCATCGGAGCCTTCCTCAACGTGATGAACAACGGTATCCTGCGCGCCAGCCTGCCCGCTGGACTGGACCCTGCCAAGTTTGCCATCAAAGCTTTCAACCACCCTCTGAATCTGACCAAAGAGCAGCTCTCCCAGGTGGCTCTGTAAGTAAAAACAATTGCAGTAAAAAAAAGGATATTTTAAAAAATGCTGTTAAATATAACTATATATAAATATAAATATATAAATATAACAGACTACCATTTCCTGTGTTTCCCCAGGATGACCACCTCCGTCGACGTTCTGGTTTCCATCTGCGTCATTTTCGCCATGTCCTTCGTCCCGGCCAGCTTTGTGGTCTTCCTCATCCAGGAGAGAGTGAACAAAGCCAAGCACATGCAGTTCATCAGTGGAGTGCAGCCCTTCCTGTACTGGCTGGCTAACTTCGTCTGGGATATGGTGAGAGTTGGTGTATAGCTTTCATAGTCTGATAACCTTGTAACCTTATAGGAGAAGAAACTAAACCTTCTTAGCTTTAATGTGCATCAACATAGTGTTTTGTGTTTGTATGTGGACTGAATGCAATAGCAGTTTGTTGGCTGCAACAGGTGGCTTATATGTATGTCTTTGATCTGTCCTTTCAGTGCAACTACATAGTCCCAGCAACCCTGGTCATCATCATCTTCGTCTGTTTCCAACAAGAAGCCTACGTCTCCTCCACTAACCTACCCGTGCTGGCTCTCCTCCTGCTGCTGTATGGGTGAGGGTTTCAATTCTCCACATAATTTTCTTACTCGCCGCATTTTATGATTCTCAGAGCAACTGTTAATTCATATGCGTCCATGTGCCGTGTATAGGTGGTCCATCACCCCGCTCATGTACCCAGCATCGTTCTTCTTCAAGATCCCCAGCACGGCCTATGTGGTCCTAACCAGCGTCAACATCCTGATTGGAATCAACGGCAGCGTGTCCACCTTCGTGCTGGAGCTTTTCGGCAGCAACGTAAGTGCTGACCACATGCCCTTGACTAAAACATACTAAACCTTCTGACTAGCTGGGGATGAACCCTAACCTCTGTGATGTCTCTGGTGTCTCAGGAGATCGGTGGCATCAATGACATCTTGAAGAACGTATTCCTGATCTTCCCTCACTTCTGTCTGGGCCGAGGGCTCATAGACATGGTGAAGAACCAGGCGATGGCTGACGCCCTGGAGAGATTTGGTAGGATGTTATATGTGTATATGTAGGCAGTTGATTACAAAGCCTTAAGGGTTAATAAGCACGTTGAATGATAGTTTTCTAACATGAGCTTCTTCTGCCTTCTCAGGCGAGAATCGGTTCCGTTCCCCTCTGGCGTGGGACATGGTGGGCAAGAACCTCTTTGCCATGGCTGTGGAAGGCGTGGTCTTCTTCTGCATCACAGTCCTCATCCAGTACCGCTTCTGCCTCAAGGCCAGGTAACGCCTCACTCCGTTACTGTTTGCTTATTGAATTATCTTCTGGTCACTCATTAGCTGCGGTTCTAACCCACATTCACACCAATACCGGCTACGTCTCTCACGTACAGGGGATTCAGCGCCCATCTAAAGCCAATCGGCGAGGAAGATGAGGACGTAGCCAGAGAACGCCAAAGGATCCTGGGAGGAGGTGGACACAGCGACATCCTGGAGCTCCGGCAGCTGACCAAGGTGGGCTCTCACGTAAAAAGCAGTGTGGATAGATCCCTTTACAGTGACACATTGAGCAGTGAATTGATGGTACAATGTTCCTGCAGGTGTATAAAAGGAAGCAGAAGCCAGCCGTGGACAGGCTGTGTGTGGGGATTCCACCTGGAGAGGTTAGTATATAAGCTTGATGAGCTTTCAGACCACTACTAAGCCTATTCAACTATTCAACTAATGACTTTCGCTAAATTAGCTCCATGATTATTTATGTGTCCTCTCTCCGTATAGTGTTTTGGCCTACTTGGTGTAAACGGTGCTGGAAAGACAAGTACCTTCAAGATGCTGACCGGCGATTCTGTCATCACAAATGGGGAGGCCTACTTAGCCGGCAAGAGGTTAGCAGATGCAGTTGATTGCTTAGTCTCTAACAAAATATTAGCTAATACATAATTATGTGCTTTCTGTTTAAGTATTATAAAAACTAGTTTTGATGGGACAACAATGGTGGTAAAGGTAACCAGGGGTTGTGACATATATGACTCATATACAGCCATTTCATTTCCTGAACAGAATGACCAGTGAGCCTAAACACGTCCTCTGAGTTTGATGATAATGGTAAAAAAGTGGACAATCCCTAAAAATAGATTTTCTTTGGGGACTATTTTTCCTTTCAGCGCCCCGTACTTGTATCCCTCCACAATTTATTTAATGAAAATGATTGTGAAACAGTCTTTCAGGCATCAAGCAGCATAGATTTAAGTTGTATAATAAATTTTAGAGCTTTCACAGACAAATGTCTGGTTCCAATCACCACCACTGTAAGCGATTCTGGCTTGGCAAGTTTCTCTAGAATCTATCATTTTCATGCAAACCTCTGTGAATGACTTTGTTTACGTCTTCATGACTGAACTATGAAGACATTTTTGATTGATGCAAGTGCTCGGTTTGTTTCTCAGTGTGCTGACAGAGATCAACGAGGTGCATCAGAACATGGGCTACTGTCCACAGTTCGACGCAATAAATGACCTGCTCACGGGCCGAGAGCACTTGGAGTTTTACGCCATCCTGCGGGGGGTGCCAGAAAAAGAAGTGTGCGAGGTCAGTAATCGCCAGCTCTGGACAGGACTGTACAAAACCTGACCTTGTGATTCAACCGATTCAGTGATTCAGTTCTTTAGAAGATTCAGTGCAGACTGGTATAGTTTCAGTATTAAAGATATGACTGTGCAGTAGTGACTACAGAGAGTAAAACAATGCACCACACTTTTCGGGGACTTTTACATTTGAACATTACCAAAATAAGAGTCCGTCCTGTATTGAATATTAGTACGAATGAAAGCGATAGTGTTGTGGTTGAATGACCACCTGTAGAGGAGTGCAACACTATGTGTCAGTGCATTTCTACATGCGTATTGATGGCAGTGCTGCATTATGCTGCATCCTTGCTTTCAGGTGGCGGACTGGGGCATCCGTAAGCTGGGGCTAGTGAAGTATGTGGACAAAGCCGCAGGGAGTTATAGTGGAGGGAACATGCGGAAGCTCTCCACTGCTATAGCTCTGATTGGGGGTCCACCAGTGGTGTTCTTGGTGAGTATAAAATGTGTATACACACACACACACACACATATATATATATTGTCGCTGTCTAATGAAAAACGTATAATTTAGTAGATTTTTGATTGTAGATAGTAGATTGAACACACCAATGGTCTTTTACATTGTGTGAAAATTTCAGGGTTACCCAAGTTAATGTGTGTAGGGGTCACCCAAAGTTAATTTAATCTGGCCTGGCCAGAGCCACTGGGGACCAGTGCCTAGATGAAACCCACTCAGCCACTCTCCCTTTTAAGGACCCAAACGATATGTGACCATGTGACCTCTGTCACTATCTTTGCCTCTTAACGTACTTTAAGCTCCTTCCAGAGGCTTCTAGTGCTGAATGGCTCTTATCACATAGAGCTAGGACGCGTCCCCGTGGAAGTACATAGTGTGAGAGACAGCAGGACGCTATTCTGTTCTTTTTTCTTAATCTGTGACTAACACTTGACCTGACTGTTGCTGTCGTAACAGGACGAGCCCACCACCGGCATGGACCCCAAAGCCCGGCGGGCGCTGTGGAACTGCATCCTCAGCATCATTAAAGAGGGACGCTCCGTCGTTCTCACCTCACACAGGTAAGAGAGAGAGAGAGAGACACAGGCAGCTCATCGTAAACTAGGCTATCTCTCAGTTTGGCATTGCAATAAAGCCTTGTGTCTCAAAAATGATAATCTAAAGGAGGCGGGAAACACGTCCTGTACCTCGAATAGAGGTCAGTTTAACCAGACTTCATTTTAGTCCATTCATCAGGACATTAACACAGAATGTAAACCGCTATAGGCAGTTTAATAGTATTTCTTGTTTTCCTGTGTCTGAAGTTGGATGAAGTCTATATCTTAACCCCTTTTTTGACTCCTTTCCTTTTTGCAGTATGGAGGAGTGCGAGGCCCTCTGCACTCGTATGGCCATCATGGTCAACGGCAGTTTCCGCTGCCTGGGCAGTGTCCAGCACTTAAAGAACAGGTAGGACTGATGCCCTGCTGATATACAACAACATACAAGATGTAATACTTTAATAGTGTTGACGGCCTGTTTAGATGTTGTATTGAGTTCTAGGAGTTTTAGAAGATATGAACTTGTAGATGATCTACAGGAGTAACAGTGGTACAACAGTAGCAGAAAGAACAGCGTTTGATCGGCGCTTGTGTGCTCAGGTTCGGCGACGGCTACACCATCATCCTCCGGGTGGCAGGAGCCGACCCGCACCTGGAGCCGGTGATGCAGTTCATCGAGGAGGAGCTTCCCGGCAGCACCCTGAAGGAGAAGCACAGGAACATGCTGCAGTACCAGCTGCCTTCCTCGCTGTCCTCCCTAGCCCGGATCTTCAGCATCCTCGCCAAGAACAAAGACGAGCTCCACATCGAGGACTACTCCGTCTCCCAGACCACGTTAGACCAAGTAAGAGCTCGACCCGCTTGTAGCTCCTGAGATCCCAGAAGTGATGAAAAAGGTGTTTGACTTGTGTGAAGAACTAGGCAAGTTAATGAGTGACTCTTCTCTGCTCTCTCTCTCTCTCTCCGTCCCCCCCGTCCAGGTATTCGTCAATTTTGCCAAGGACCAAAGTGACGAGGACCACTTAAAAGACATTTCCATAAGCAAGAGCGACGTGGTGGTGGACTTTTCCCAACTCAACTCTTTCCTCATGGACGAGAAAGCCAAGGAGACAGTGGTGTGACCCGCCAAACTTGCCGCAGACGGACGTGCTGACGTCCGTTGTTTTGTTTCTTTCTGAGACTCTAGTGTCATTTTTATCACTTTTTTTTTCTTTTTTTTTTTTTTAAAGTTCTTCTTGTTATACTTCTCCAGTGGAGCGTGTGCCCAGAAGAGGGCGCTAGACTCTGAAGGAAAACTCAATGCAAATCAATGCAAAAAACAGGCGATCCACTACGATGCGGTGGAGGGCGAGCCCGGCGCCTCCCTCGCCGCATCGCGACGTTAGCGCGCGTGAAACTTGAAGCTTGTCTGTTCTAACGTAGTAGCCACGCCCGACCGGGGCGCTCGCGAAGACTCCGCATCGTTTCAATCAGACACTGCCAGCGAGACTTCAGGGCCTACCTTCATCTCTTTCCACAACAGACGTCCGGCCGCTGTTAAGGAGCAGCGACTACACACGGGTGGGGTCGTCCACTGTCGTCCTGGTGGTCAACACAAGACTAATAAAAGAGAAAGAGGACAACCAGCTGTTACGAGAAGTTGAGGAGGCGACGAACGTGAGGCATCTCACCAACGTTTCACTGCCTATAAGGACTGACCACGTTTTCACGGGTGGTCGTTTTGGTTTCTTTGAGGTTTGTGCGGGTGCGCGCGCTGCATGCTTTGCGAAGAAGCCGCGCGGGGGGTCTCCCGAAGCATGTGCTTTATTCCAGTTACAAGAGTGGTAATGCTGTCGCGTCCTACTGTCGTGTTTTTAGGGGGGTTAAACAGGTGGCTAACGGGGGCAGGGCTAACTTTGTTTTGTAATAAAATATAGATATTTTTTAAAAAAAGGTAGACGAGGTGAAGAAGGAGGAGGAGGCCTGTAACTAAATATTCCTTAAACGTTGTGATGCATCGCGCGTGCCAAACTGGAGGTCCTAGTTACCGAGTCATCGGGCCAATGCGTGATGGAGCGAGCTAGATAGACGGATGCACGTCGTGCCGTGGTGTTAGCGTCGGATATCGTCCGCCATTGTAGACTACTCCATGCGCTGTGGTCAGTGATTCTCGTGCTGTAGTAGCCTGTACACCACATCTGTCGCTTGCTTTTTAATACAGAGTTCTTACTCCTCAGTAGCCTCAGACTGCTAAGCTCAGTAGTTCCGTGGGGCCAGGTTTGGCCTGGTAGTCGGTCTGGGGACAACAACCAAGGGTATGTGCCGAAACCCACCCTGCACAAGATAAAAGCAAGAAGTTTGAAACGTATATGTGGGGTTTTACTGATGTCGTAACTCACGACAGGCTCTTTGTCCATCGTTCGAGCCCACTCGTAGCTCCTCTGTGTTATCCCCAGACAGGGTTACGAGACCCCTATCTGCCACCACTAGACTGCCGGCTCGTCTGTAGGCGGTCGAGCTGATAACTCAGGATCCAATTCCTCCTAAATTTCCAGACCCCTTTCCTTCCCAACTGAGTTCCCGCCTCGCTGCCGTGAACGGAACTTTTTCTACACCCTTTGTATACGCCGCCAACATTTCATCAGGAACGGACCAATTAGAGACGGTCCAGACGTTCAGAATCTCACACTGCGGTACTGTAAACAGTTACTCTTCTCGTTTTCTTACCACAGCGGCGTCTCGCTGTCCTGCGAAGGCTCTCTGATTGTTCTGAGCTTTCCCTCCAGAGCCGCTGTCGCCGCTAGCCGAAGCTACGAGTGACCAAAAGTGACAAAGTGCCACCAATAGATTTTTCCACAGCTGCTTAACAGAGCAGCAGCTCTCCTTTACAATTCAGCCGCTCTACTTTGCCATTCAGGTGCTCTACTTTATAATTCAGCCGCTCTACTTTACAAATCAGCCGCTCTACTTTACAATTCAGCCGCTCTACTTTGCCGTTCAGCTGCTCCACTTTGCCTAATTTAGCTCTAATTTATAGTTCGGCAGCTCTACTTTAAAATTTAGCAGCTTTACTTTAAAATTCGGCAGCTCTACTTAACAGTTCAGCTGCTCTAATTTATAGTTCAGTAGCTCTACTTTATAGTTCAGCAGCTCTATTTTAAAATTCAGCAGCTCTACTTTACAGTTCAGCAGCTCTATTTTATAGTTCAGCAGCTGTACTTAAAATTGAGCAGCTCTACTTTACAGTTTAGCAGCTCTAATTTACAGTTTAGCAACTCTCATTTATAGTTCAGCAGCTGTACTTGAAATTCAGCAGCTCTACTTTACAGTTTAGCAGCTCTACTTTACAGTTCAGCGGCTCCACTTTACAGTTCATAGCTCCACTTTACGATTCGACAGCTCTACTTTACAATTCAGCAGCTCTACTTTACAGTTCAGCAGCTCTACTTTACAATTCAGCAGCTCCACTTTACAATTAAACAACTCTACAGTTCAGCACCTCTACTTTACAGTTTAGCAGCTCCACTTTACAGTTCAACAGCTCCACTTTACAGTTCAGCAGCTCCAATTTATAGTTCACCAGCTCTACTTTACAGTTTAGCAGCTCTACTGTACAGTTCATCAGCTCTACTTTACAATTCAACAGCCCTACTTTACATTTCAGCCGCTCGAATTTATAGTTCACCAGCTCTACTTTATAACTCTGCATCTCTGCTTTACAACCCAACAGCTCTACTTTCCGATTCAGCGGCTTTACTTTGAGATCGGGATGCAATTCTACTTGTAGCCTGTCGACATAGGTCCAACGTTGAAGCACTTTATGAAGTCTTTTGTTGAACTAGGTTTCGTTCTGGACATTCAGACTCTTGAAGAAGCTCCTAGACGGGACGCTCCTCGTTTAACAGACGATTCAGACATTAGTATGCGATGTCTCACACGGTCATTTCTTTGTGTTAAATTATGTGTTTACATTTGAAGTATTAAAAGACTATTTTAGTCTCTTTTATGTCTTTTTCTGTACTTATATAAATAAAAAGACTACATTCAGTCTGCAGCGCTGTGCTTATTCCTCACAGATTGCATTGGACCAGCAGGGGGCAGCACAACACTGCTGTCACCAGACAAGCAGCTGAAATGGGATCTTTGCCTGACTCACATCTTTAACTCTTTAAACTCTCAGCCATATCACATCCTCAGTAGTTATAGTGACTAGAACGCAATCTGACTACGTGTAATACACACGCTTGGCTTAAATTAATTATCAAATTATATTTCTACATGTCAGGACTTATCAACCAATCAGAGTTCTGTTCTGCTTTACGGTGGTGTTTGAAAGTTTGTAAACATTTTTGAACTTTCTATCATAATAAGTCCTTAAAGATAAAACAAATGTAAAAATATGAGACAAAATATGATGTACTTGGTTATTACTTTATTTATTTATTTATTTAGGGAAGTGGCAAAAGTAAATTAATGACCAGGTCTGACTTATAACTGAATTTTTTAGGATATATATATATATATATCCTTGTTGTGTCTTTATGAAGCAGCTCATTAAGTATCAAATATAATAGGGCACTCATGCATAATGAGTAAGAAACACAGAGGGAGATGTGGATGGTCACCATGGCTACGACTCCATAAGGAGCCAGTGTTTTGGATGCTGGTCTGCTGGCCAACCAGCATGACCTTGTTCTGTGGCCAACTAAACCTGCTTTATGTGCTGTAAGGAACCAGCTGCTATACCACAGCCAGCCACCAGAGGGAGGCACAGTGCCGCGCTGCTGTAATGACAGCTGATATGAGACACCTGTGTTTAACCCTTTATAAGCCGAGCTCACCCACAGCCTCCTGCTCAGACCTGCTGTTTCAGAGTTGGGGCTGCAGACGGGCCGGTCAGTTCAGTAGAGGCTTCTTGAGTCTCATCTCTCCTCATAAACGATTCCCCTCATTTTCCTTCAGTCAGTTTAGCTGAATAGAGGAGGTCAGTGCCACTCTGTATAAGGTCTCTGTTCCATATTGTTCCATAGTGACCTATAGAAGCGCTGCAGCCCTTTTTCTATGGATATTCAGATATTCATATCTCAACTTTGGGACATGGTAGAACGATGATAAGAGCAGTCCTGTCTAAGTCTTGGCACCGCAATTCCATGGTGTAAGTTTGGTAGGAATTAAACAAAGTCAAAAATCCCACCCAAAAATACACTAAGGGGTACCCCTTTGGGTTTTTTTGGAGTAAAATTTTGACGTAGTGCGATCATCTCCAAACTTGCACCCTGTGTTTAGGAGACTAAGACGTAGACAGCCACGCTTCTAGTTTTGTCATTCCTCTCACCAAACCAGAGAACTTACTGTTTTCGATATTGCACTCATAATGTTTATTTTACATAATGTGAGTACACTGGTATTGGGATCCCTATCATGCTATATTTGGCACAAATGAAATACATTGAAAATATAATCCCACATATAATATATTTGACATAATGGAAACAAAAAGAAATGTTACCCAAATCCCAGTTGTATATTTCACATGTCTGAAATAAAACAAAATTGGGTTTCAACATGTAATATAGTCAATTGGAATTGGGATCCTACTCGTAATATAATTGACATATCTGAAATTAATTGGAACTGAGTTCCAACATCTAATATATTTGATTGGGATCCCACTTGTAAAACACTCGAAATAGTCCCAATAAATTGGAATTGGTGTCCCACCTAAATTATGCATCTGTATATGTATTATACTGAAATATATTAAAAATTCGATATTCAGATCTCATCTTTGGGACATGGTAGAACGATGATAAGGGCAGTCCTGTCTAAGTCTTGGCACCGCAATTCCATGGTGTAAGTTTGGTAGGAATTAAACAAAGTCAAAAATCCCACCCAAAAATACACTAAGGGGTACCCCTTTGGGTTTTTTCGGAGTAAAATTTTGACGTAGTGCGATCATCTCCAAACTCAGGCGTAGACAGCCACGCTTCTAGTTTTGCCATACCTCTCACCAAACCAGAGATCTCGAACTCACGATTCCAATATATTCCAGTATAAGTATTTGGGCTTCAAACTGTGGAATTTTACAACTTTAAAAATAGACGTGATCTCAAACTAATGGGTAAGACATGGCAAAGAGCTTAAAATGGTGGTGATGATAAAGGAATGAAGGGATGAAGGAACAGTGTTGGTGATGAATAAAGGAATAAAGAGATGAAGGAACAGTGTTGGTGATGATAAAGGAATGAAGGGATGAAGGAACAGTGTTGGTGATGAATAAAGGAATAAAGAGATGAAGGAACAGTGTTGGTGATGATAAAGGAATGAAGGGATGAAGGAACAGTGTTGGTGATGATAAAGGAATTAAGGGATGAAAGAACAGTGTTTGTGATGAATAAAGGAATGAAGGGATGAAAGAACAGTGTTTGTGATGATAAAGGAATAAAGAGATGAAGGAACAGTGTTGGTGATGATAAAGGAATGAAGGGATGAAGGAACAGTGTTGGAGATGATAAAGGAATGAAGGGATGAAGGAACAGTGATGTGATAAAGGAATGAAAGAATGAAGGAACAGTGTTGGTGATGATAAAGGAATGAAAGGATGAAGGAACAGTGTTGGGGATGAATAAAGGAATGAAAGGATGAAGGAACAGTGATGGTGATGAATAAAGGAATGAAAGGATGAAGGACCAGTGATGGTGATGATAAAGCAATGAAGGGATGAAGGAACAGTGTTGATGATGATAAAGGAATGAAGGGATGAAGGAAAAGTGATGGTGATGATAAAGGAATGAAGGGATGAAGGAACAATGTTGATGATGATAAAGGAATGAAGGGATGAAGGAAAAGTGATGGTGATGATAAAGGAATGAAGGGATGAAGGAACAGTGTTGATGATGATAAAGGAATGAAGGGATGAAGGAACAGTGTTGATGATGATAAAGGAATGAAGGGATGAAGGAAAAGTGATGGTGATGATTCCACGGCCAGCCACCAGAGGGAGGCACAGTGCCGTGCTGCAGTAATGACAGGTGATTGTTTGAATCTAAGTGTAAACAAGGTCAGAGGTGGGCGGGTAAAAGTAAAAGTGAAACTATAACAGAGCACAGTGGCAGTGAAAGAAACTGAGGAAGGAAGCTCTGATTGAGGCTCTGTTCTACTTAAATACGTCTGCAGGTAAGAGTCAAACGACACCTCACTTAGATCTTTATATATGTGAGTGTATATATATATATATATATATATATATATATATATATATATATATATATATATATTTTTTTTTTTTTTTTTTCCTTAATACATATATTTATATATATAATATAAATGTTGTGCTTGAGCTGATGTGCTTGTGGTTCCCTTTGCCTATAAGCTGTTTCTAGACATAACTAATAGAAATGAATAAAGAACTCGGAGGTTCAGCGTGTTGACCGTGATATCATCAGAACTACGAGGCATTTCTGAGAGTCGGAGTCACGTGGGAAGAACCGGTCAAACAGGCTTCAGAGTTCTAAGTACATCAGCCAATGATCAGCCTTCAGCTACTGGACTGGAACGAGAGCAGGGCGAGACCATAAAGCCCCACAAGTGTCCTGCTGCCATGCGCAGACTGATCTATCCGAAGGAAACTTAATAGTCTGATGACTGAATCTGATTAGGATTGAGTTATAAGCCTGCTGATTAGATCAGAATAAAATGTGCCATATATATACAACACCTCCTTGTATCTACACTCACTGTCTACTGTGTCAGCTCCACTGACAAGTTCTTCTGATTATCTGTATACTCTGTGACCCTGTTCTTCAATGGTCAGGATGGTGTGTTAGTGTGTGTTGTGCTGGTGCGAGTGGATCAGACACAGCAGTGCTGCTGGACTGAGAATCGTCCACCAACCAGCAACATCCAGCCAACAGTTGGCGACGTCCTGTGTCCACTGATGACGAACTAGAGAACACAAACTGCAGCAGATGAGCTACTGTCTCTGACTTTACATCTACAAGGTGGACCAGCAAGATAGGAGTGTCTACTAGAGTGGACAGTGAGTGGACACAGTTTAACATTTCTGACTGACTTTGTTTACATTGTAGCCTGTTAATTATTAGGCTGTAGCCTGATCTGATCATAAGACTCTTGAACGAAGACCAGAGAACACAACCAGCTGACTGATTAATGGAAGGCTAAGCTGTTGTGTGTGTATTCTTTCCTGATGCTCTTTTAAATACACTCAACGTCCTCTTGACCACCTTAGAAACACTCACTGACCACCACACACCAACCTTATAGCTCCACTGTGTAGGTGTACAGTTACAGACTGTGTCCCATCAACTGCTGTACAGTCCATCTGGCACTCTTAACTTCTGTCCTATTCATCACGGCTCAGTCTCTGACCACTGCTGCTGACCAGATTTACAGTACCATCTACTGTCCACTGACCACATGGGCGCACTTTGTAGTTCTGCACTTACAGACTGTAGTCCATCTGTTTCTCTGTATGATCTGTATACCCTGTTCTTCAATGGTCAGGACCACCACAGAGCAGGTATTATTTGGGTGGTGGATCATTCTGGACGATACGTCTAGATAATAGAAGAGAACTGATTGGTGTATCTATCACTAATGCAGCTGATTAACCAGCCAATCAGGGAGCTGGAGCGGGGGTGGCAGATTGTGACAAGAGCTATATGGTAGAATAAGGTGGATCTCCAGAAGCTCCCAGACCTTCTGACCATCAGGCATCAGCACATGTATCATGGATATCAATGAAGCTGTAGCTCTTATGTTTATGCTTGAGTCTGACCAGTTATATCGCCATGTTGGTAGCCATGATGCTCAGATGGACCTGGCTGCTTGTTTTCCTGTCCTGCTGTGAAGGAAGAGGTACGTGCTAAAGAACACCCATACCAAAAATCTCCTGGCTGTCCAAAGAAAAACCAAGTCTTTACTTTCAATGTAAGTCAATGGAACCAGAATGTAAGTCATTCTATTGGTCCATTCATCACAAGATCTAAAAGGTAGCTGCTTCGTTCAAACGAATGAGATACATGGACAGCGATGGAATCCATATATACACATTCAGTAAGCATGCTGGTTTACTCTTTAACCACCTTCACTCCACTCTGTCCTCCAGGGTTGTTCTCGGTGGAGGCTCCTCAGACTCCCGTCTCGAGCCCGCTTGGAGGTACGGTGTCTCTGCCCTGCGCTCTCACCACAGTCTTGAACGCAGAGACCTTCGAAGTGCTCTGGTATCGTCCTCAGGAGATTCACACCCCAGTTCTCTTCTATAAGAACCGGAAGATCCAGGAGAACCCCAGGGATCCCCGGTACTGGGGCAGAGTGTCCCTGTCGGGGGCACTGGAGAGGGGGAATGTGTCTCTGACGCTGGAGAACATCACGCTAGAGGATAAAGGAGAGTATGTATGCAGAGTGGAGAAGACAGAGGAATGGTTCGACGAGGCCACAGTGACCCTCCAGGTGAAAGGTGAGTGAGGGTCCTGTTTATCTGTCAGCTGGTCACTGATTCAGTGAGCTGAGTTAATGTTTGGTCACTCTCTCGGTGAAGACCGTCTGGTTCCATTGGCTTCCATTAAAAATGAAGCAAGTTTTCTCTCTCTCTCTCTCTCTCTCTCTCTCTCTCTCTCTCTCTCAGTTACAGGCTCTCCTCCTGTCCTCTCTGTAGCTGGTGCAGGTGAAGGTCAGGTGAATGTCTCCTGTCACTCACACGGCTGGTTACCAGAACCGTCGGTCAGCTGGACAGACAGAGAGGGGCGGGACCTCATACACCTCAGCCAATCAAAGTTCATCAAAGGTAATGCCGGTCGCATCTCCTGCTTCTCGTGATCCAAGCATGTTCAGTGTTGTCGGGGGCTGGACCCTGAGGTGGTCAGTCCATTGAGAACAGCAGCATCTCTGCAACCAATAACTGTTTTCTTCTCTCAGATTCTGAAGGGCTGGTCCATGTGAGCTCTTGGCTGCTGGTCACTTCCTCCGAGTCTGACTGGCTCTCCTGCTCTGTGGGGTTTCCTGAGTCTGATCTGGAGAGGAAAGAGTGCAGAGTGCTGCCGTATACCTGTACAGGTGATGCACCAGATCAGACACGCTACTGCCTCCTAAAGACCTGCCTAGTTCTAGTTCTAATACCACAGATAATTATATACACACAGGAATACATACACAGTGGAGTCACATTATTATGACTACCAGCTAATGCTCAGGGTAACCACCGTGTGGAGCCTGGATGGGCTGGGAGACTCAATAAGGTTCTGGTAGGTGGTCACCAGTATCTGAAGCAGTGCTGACTGCAGTACATCCCACAGCCGCTGGATAGAGCCAACACCACCATCCAGGTCGTCCAAGTTGGGCTCTAGGCTGGGCAATTAAGGGTCCAGGGTAGTACTTGGAAGTCTTAATCAGCTCTTCCAACCAACGTGGGACATTGCCTTTCTGGAAGATCCCATACACCCCAGGCTGGACGATCAGCATGTATGGTGTATGTGATCTGGAAGGATGGATTCAGACCCTGATCTGTTGAGAGTGATTTCCACATTAATGAGTGGGTCCAGAGAATACCACCAAAACAGACCATAGTGGTGCTACGTGTGGGACGTGGTCATAATAATGTAAGTCGACTGTGTATACAGTATGTTAGACACTCAGCATTCAGGAGTCTGGAGGTTCAGGACTTGGAGTATGTACACAGGCAGAGATGTACGGGTACAGCGGAGTCTGTCAGCAGCCTTATTCACCTGCCTGCAGAATCATACCTTGCTTAGATCATCGATCTGCTGCCAGTCCAGTCTAGTCTGGTCTAGTCTAGAGCAAAAAGAGAGGGGATGAAAGTTGAGGTATAAGTGTAGGTTAAGAAGGTGGTGTAGAGGTAAGGGGGGTAAACTGTTATTACCTTAAGGGTAGAAGACCAAGAGTCATTTCAGTACAAACAAAGGACTCAGGTGACCACAAACAGCTATTTGCTACATCTCTACAAGAAACATGTGCAAAGGTTTAAGGCACTGGAGACGTTATTATATTTAAAAAGCTATTTTTTCAGACAGGAATCTTTAATTTGCTCAGAAAACAGAATTTATACAGTATTAATACAGTAAGTAGTGTTTTATATACATCAGTGTGTTTAGTTAACCCTTTCCAAGCTTCTCTTTGTGGAAACAACCCAGTATTATTTACAGTTCTCATCTAATACCTGCTCAGTACTTCATTAAGCTAAATCAAGATTGCTGCTGAAGGAACTAAATACATTCATACAATGTCTGGGGCGTCCAGGAGAAATCTGGAACTGGACTTTGTACTTTAAACTGGAGCTCAAGATATGATCTACTTCTCTCACAATAAGAGATTCATGTTACTTTCTATTGTATGTATGATTATTTACATCTGTTCTAATCAGATCTGCTGTTCTAACTGGTGAACATACACTTATTGTTAAGTTTTTAGCTTTAGGTTTTATATCTTTTCTATATTGTAGAGCTGTGATGTTGATTTTGTGTGTATGCAGAGTCGTGGAAGGGAGCCTTCATCACAATCCTCATCCTCTTCATCCTCCTGCTGCTGTATACTGCTGCACTCACTGTGTATGTAGTGCTAAATCAGAAAGGTACTTTAGAAAAACATGATTACACCAACACTTACACTACTATCAACACTGTAGCTGTAAACGCTCTGTTGATATTAATGAGGATCTCACTATATGGGGTTACGCTGCACAATTATCAACAGCATTGTTCATTTATAATTCATGTTATATGGTGATATTGGGAATGACTTCAGTGAGTCATCAGTAAGTAACGCTAGATATCTGTCTGTGTTGTAGGTCTGATCGGTTTAAAGAAAAAGAAGAAAGTACATACAGAAAGTAAGATGCTGGAATAAAATCACTTCAGCTAAATGAATGAAAAATTAATGAATGAAAATATGCTTCAAGATAAATAACCGGAAACTCTGTGTGTTAGTAGCAGAAGCTCAGCCGCTGAACTCCAGTGTGGAGAAGAAGCAGCAGCATGAAGATCCCCCAGCAGATACAGCTCATCAGTCTGAGTTTACAGGTGGGTTGAAACTCTCAGCATATAAACATCTGATCACTAGATCTGAACAGGACATACTCCAAATATGGCTCCACTGTTAAAAGTGAGATTGTAGGACTGCATTACCATCAGATTCCTTTCCATTATATCAGTTCCATTTACAGTGTGGAAGGACTTTGTAGTTGTACACTTACAGACTGTAGTCTAATTCATCTGATTCTCTGTATACTTTGTTACCCTTTTCTTTAATAGTCAGAATAGACACCGGCTGGTGGCTGGGTGGCTGCAGGGAAATAGCGTGGGCAGACCAAAGTAGCTGAAATAATCACTCTGACAAATTAGCCAATCATATCAGATCATCTAACAACAGCTGGTGGCCTGAACTTGACTTTGGCCAGCCTAAATTAACGCTGTGCTTAATTAAAGATATTACATATTTGTCCTTTAAGGGATTGAGATGTAAACATTGGTTTGAGATGAATTGCTCTGTTCTAGAGAAACTTACTGAATGAGAAGTGTTCACAGTGGTGGGTATAGGACGTGTTCAGGGTTAGCTCTGAAAGCTTTACACCAAAGTTTAGTACAAGAAATAGTTACAAATATGTGATATGAGCCAAACTTTTATATATATATATATATATATATATATATATATATATATATATATATATATATATAAAATAATATTCCATTGCATTGCAGGTTTAAAATAGTCACCAAAGAAATGGATCACTATTATAACAATAGCTATATTATATATGTGTATATAGGAGGCAAGTATAGCTTCACTGGTGGTTTTGGATGATAAATAAAATGGCTGTATTTCATCGCTGTCCAATAAAAACCAAGTATCTCTTTTTTTTGCCATTTTTAGTTCTCTACATGATTTTAACTCGACAGTTGGCCAATAATAATGTTTCAAAAGTGCTTTGAACCAAATATGTTTCCATTGACTCGCATTATACGTAGAGAAGATTTTGGTCCTGTGCTGTAACGTTATCATTTTGAATATACTTGTTTTTCTTTGGACAGCAACGATGTGTGTTGTAGACATGATGAAGCCTCGGTTCTATCACTGCCACTGTAAGAGTCACATATCACATTAAACCACTCTGAATGGTTCTGTCTACATCTCAGCCAATTCATTATACAGAAGATTAATTTAAATAGTTATAAGATTCTCTTTAAAAGGCACCGCAGGTCATGTGTGAAATGGGAGTTGATGCATTTTGCAATGTCTTTGTGAAAAGAACCTTCTTGCTCTCGTTGATTTGTTCTGCAGTTGTTCACCAAATACTTCTTCTAAACACGACCTCGGCATTCTTTATAAACAAATATATTTGTTAAAATAAATAATAGAAACATTCAGTGAACAAACCAGCATTAACTCTGTGTGTTAGTGGTAGAAGCTCAGCCGCTGAACTTCAGTGTGGAGAAGCAGCAGCAGCATGAAGATCCCCCAGCAGAGTTCACAGGTGGGTTAAAAATCTGTACGTGCATGTTCAAACTGATTCAGACCTTCATATAAGTAGTTGATCCACAGATCTGCACTTTTTGAACATATATATAATATATAAAACATTAACTAACTCTGTGTGTTAGTAGCAGAAGCTCAGCCACTGAACTCCAGTGTGGAGAAGCAGCAGCAGCATGTAGATCCCCCAGCAGATACACCTCACCAGTCTGTGTGTACAGGTGGGTTAAAACTCTCAGCATGTGTACATGCATGTTCACACTGATTCAGATCTTCATATAAATATCTGATCTACAGATCTGCACTTTTTAACATATATATAATATATAAAACATTAACTAACTCTGTGTATTAGTAGCAGAAGCTCAGTCACTGAACTCCAGTGAGGAGGAGAAGCAGCAGCAGCAGCAGCATGAAGATCCCCCAGCAGATACACCTCACCAGTCTGAGTGTACAGGTGGGTTAAAACTCTCAGCATGTGTACGTGCATGTTCACGCTGATTCAGACCTTCATATAAATATCTGATATACAGATCTGCACTTTTTGAACCTGAGGGAATATTCTAAAGATCTGTTCTGGGATCAGATTATCATCAGATACCTCAACCAAAAATTAATACATGTGGTAAATATGAATCAGAACAGATTAACACTGAAATCTACATATGCTGCTCAGTTCAAAAGAAAACATAACAGATTTTATGTTGAATACATTTCAGTAGAAGGTTAAGCATCACCATCTTAATGGTTATAGTAAAATATTATATGGATGTATAGACGTGAAGGTGAGGAGATAAAACACTTCACTGGTAAGGAATGTATCAGATGTTTTAATGAGAAGTCAGTAAACTGGAGTGTGTTTTGTGTTTTATTATTCAGAAGGTAAACTACTGAACTCTACTGTGGCTGATGGTCAGAAACAGAAGGAACCTGAAGGTACACCAGGTTGGTCAAAACTCCCTTCTTTGATAGTGAATTAATTTGTTCAAGCTTAATACCAAAATGTTGCTGACAGTTAAAACTGCAGGTGATGGAAAAATGGCAAATGTACTTAAAACTGTTTACTTTTTTAATTGATATGATAAATATTGATATGATCAAAGTGTCAGGAATCAGACCAGTGCAGACACACATACATAAAACTAATAGTTTTAATGAATGAAGGGAGACACACTAGAAAAAGAGTTGATAAACATCACAGCCAGATCACCAGTCCTGCTCGCTTTTAGCCAAAGGCTCTGACAACCAAGTCATGTGCTGGGAAGCATACTGGGAAATGGAGTTTTGTAGATTGAGCCAGAGGGACAGATCAGCCATAACATTAAAACCACCTCCTTGTATCTACACACAATGTCCATTATATCAGCTCCACTTACCATATAGGAGCTACACTTACAGACTGTAGTGCATCTGATTCACTGTATACTTTATTACCTTGTTCTTCAATGATCAGGACCCCCACAGGACCACCACAGAGCAGGTACTATTTGGGTGGTGGACCATTCTCAGCATATTTAGTTTGAGTTTAGTTATCCTGAATATAACCTAGAGAACCCTGTAAATGCTGCAGAGGTTGTATATCAAGAACAATGTTATTGAAAGAGTGATGTGCTAAACATGTAAATGTGTGTTTTTAAAGGAGAGGTGGAGGATTTAAAAAAAAGATTCAAAGGTAAGAAATGAACCCTGTTCTACAATCTATACAACACTGTACTCTGATACCTACACGTGATAAAATATTCTATTCTCTTTCTGCAGAGAACATCACCATAGACCCAGAAGAAACTCCAGAGTTCTTTAGAGTAACGGGTAACCAGAAGAGAATATACTGCACTCATCCAAGACATGATGATGATGAAGAGCAATATAGAATCTTCACTCTGTGTAAAGAGAAGTTCAGCTTTGGAAAACATTACTGGGAGGTACAGTTGTGTCGTAAACCGAAAGAAAAAGCTTCGTGGTATGTTGGCGTAGCGAGTGAGACCGCTGAAAATACGTACAGGACCATATTTATACCAAAGAACGGATTCTGGGTTCTGTGTTATGAAGCAGAACGAGGAGTTTACATCAGAGATCTTCCAGCACCAATACCGTTACCAGACGTTAGTGAAGAGCTCTGTAGGGTAGGAGTGTTTTTAGACTGTGATGAACACACTCTGTCCTTTTACGATGTTACTACAAAGTCACACATCTACACTTTGAACAACGTGATGGCCAAAACATCGCTGTGTCCTCTAATCAGCCCTGGAATACGAGACAGACATCCCATAATTTTATTTAGTTATTTAAATGATGGGTAAATTTAAATCATTCAAAAGATTAAGTGGCGTTACATAAAAACAACTCTTGGAAACAAGCAGATGGAAGGACAACAGTTGAGTTGATGTAACGTACATTATATGCCCCAAAGTATGTGGACACCTGATTATCACACCTGTTTGAGCTTATTGGACTTTCCCACTCCAGAACCATGAGCACTGATAAGGAGGCGTTCCTCCCACTTTGTGACTGGAACTGCTTTTTTTCAGCTAGGAAGGCTTTTCTCAAGGTTTTGGAGCGAAACCTTGGGTCACAGTGATGCTGGAACAGGAAACTGCTACCACACCATATCTCATCTTTGGGACATGGTAGAATGATGATAAGAGGAGTCCTGTCTAAATCTTGCCGCCACAATTCCATGGTGCAAGTTTGGTAAGAATTGGTCAAAGTCAAAAATTTTACCCAAAAATACACTAAGGGGGATCGACTTTGTGCGAACCATCTCCAAACTTGCGCCCTGTGTTTGAGAGACTCAATCGTAGACAGCCACGCTTCTAGTTTTGCCATACCTCACACCAAACCAGGGATCTGGAACTTCCGATTCCAATATATTCCATTAAAGTATTTGCATTCTGAACAGTGGAATTTTACAACTTTGAAAATAGACATGCAGTAGATTAGATTATAATTGGGATGCCACTCATAATATAATTGAGAAATCTGAAATAAATCGTAAATGGGTTTGAACATGTAATATATTGGATTAGAATTAGAAATCAGCTTGTGATATATTAGACTAGAATTGGGATCCCACTTGAAATACATGTCTGTAAATTAATTTTATTTGTTTGGAATGTCGTTGAAATGGGACCACCATATCTCAGACTTGGAACACTACAGGATGAAGAGAACAACAGTCCTGTCTAAGTCTTGGCACCACAATTTCCTGGTGCAAGTTTGGTAGGGATTAAACAAAGTCAAAAATTCCATCCAAAAATACACTAAGGGGTGGGTGAAACTCAGCATATAAATATGATTTGAAGTGATGTTTCAAAAGCAGGTTTAGTTGATAGATTTAGGTGTTTAATTCTCTCCTTTCGCCACAGGTGTATATAACCAAGCAGCTAGCCATGCAGTCTGTCCTTAGAAACATTAGTGAAGGAATGGGTCGCTCTGAAGAGCTCACAGAATTTGTTGAGGTACCACATAGCGTTTCAGAATGGACTCTGTAGAGCAGGGGTGTCAAACTCATTTTCACCGAGGGCCACATCGGCATAATGGCGATGTCGTCCTCTGTCTATGTCAGTGTTTACGTTCTGTCAGTCCCATGTGCTTGTGTTTACATGTGTCATGTGCTACTATGTCTCCACCTTTGCCCCGCCTTGTACTCCTGTTCCCAATTATTGTTTATTCCCATCACCTGTTCCCTGTGTTATTTATACCCTGTGTTTGTAGTCTTGGTTGGTCATTGTCTTGATATGGTGTGGTATGTCGTGTCTACCCAGTCTATGTATCTGATCTGTTTGCCCTTCGTTTGTTTTTCTTTCATTAAAAGTACAGTTGATTTCAAAATCTTGAGTTTATGTCCGAACCTGCTGACGCCATGACAGAATGACCAACCTCTACCAGGACAGAGCTTTCACAGCTCGAGGCTCACAATACGCTGGGAGCCCTTCGGTATGGGCGCTTTGGCCCGCGTTGTCGGACGCTATTCCGAGCAGCCACGCCGGAGGAGGAAACGGCGACGTGGGCGCACTTTGGAGGCTCCCCCCGCTCGGGATTGCTCGCCCAGCCCAGGCGAGCTACGCATGGGGAGTATCCAATTCGCGCCGACTCCCGATACGAGGCAGCCTCAAGCCACCAGCACGTGTTTTGTCTCTGAGGTGCAGCTGCACCGAAACGCCTGGATAGACTCCCCCGGATGTCATGGCAGCGCCCGCTGCACCCCTGACTCAGCACCCAGAGCGCTTCTTGACCTTTTGGCCCGTACTGCCCCAGTATATGCGGGCTTTGCTGTCCCCGCACCGCCCACCCTGTTTTGTTTCTTCTCCCATTCCTGGACTTTTGGCCTTGTCGTTTTTTGTTGTCCATGTGCCTGTTGTTGTTGTGGTTCCTGTCCCTGTTTTTGGTGGTTTGTGTGTCCCTGTCCCCGTTGTCATGTTGGTTCCTGTTTCTGTCTTTGTGTTCTGTCCTCTTCCTAATCTGTTGTCTCGTGCTCAGTGTTCTCGTTGAGTCCTGTCCGGTGTTTCGTTGTTTTCCTGACGTGTCTGGTTTCCCTTGTCCTCATTGCGTCCTCCTCCCGTTTCGTCTCTTCGTCCTCCTCCTGCGTCCTCTCGTCAGCCTCCTCCTGTGACCTATCATTGTATTCCTTGTTTCTCTCATCTTCCTCCTCCCTTGTCGTCTCGTCGTTTTCCTCCTGTGACTTCTCGTCATCTTTTTCCCTGTTCATGTCGTCGTCCACCCTCGTCTCTGGTCCCTGGTCTTGTGTTTTTCCTGGTTTTGTGTTCCTGTCATGCCTGGTTTCTGTGTTCCTGTTTTTCTGTTCCCGACTCCTGGTCTTGTTTGGTTTTTCTGTTCCTGTTCTTGCCTGTCTGTCTGTCTGCCTGTTCTTTTCTGTCTGTCTGTTGCTCTTTCCGTCTTGTCCTGTCTTCGTCCTTGCCCTCCTCTGGGGCGGCTCCTGGGGTTGGTTTGGTTTAGCTCCCCGGGTGTGTCGCTTTGGGGGAGGGTACTGTCATGCCATGCTCGTCTTCCCCTGTCTAAGTCAGTGTTTACGTTCGGTCATATCATTGTCTTGGTATGGTGTGGTATGTCGTGTCTACCCAGTCTATGTATCTGATATGTTTGCTCTTAGTTTGTTTTTAATTCATTAAAAGTACAGTTTGTTTCAAAATCTTGCGTTTGTGTCCGAACCTGCTGATGCCATGACAGAATGACCAACCTCTACCAGGACAGAGCGAGCTTTCACAGCTCGAGGCTTGCAATACGCTGGGAGCCCTTCGGTATGGGCGACGTGGGCGCACTTCGGAGGCTCTCCCCGCTCGGGCAAGCTACGCATGGGGAGTCTCCAATTTGCGCCGACTCCCGATACGAGGCAGCCTCAAGCCACCAGCCCGTGTTTTGTCTCATTGGAATCAAGAGAGACTTCAGTGGAATTCACCCTTTAATAGCTTTATTTGAAGGAGATCATTAACTCATTACCTCTAACACCACTAATTAGAACCCAACAAACTTTAAATGTCACAGTATTTAACCATGATTACAGATTTCAAAGATTTTAAGACTAAAATATATGTTGTGAAACTGATTTGAAGTGATGTTTCAAAAGCAGGTTTAGTTGATAGATTTAGGTGTTTAATTCTCTCCTTTCACCACAGGTGTATATAACCAAGCAGCTAGCCATGCAGTCTGCCTTTAGAAGGACGTGCCCGCGGGCCTTGAGTTTGACAGGACGCTATTTTCATCTAGATAAAACATGTTGTCTCAACAGCAGTGCTGTAGTCAAAGCCACTCCACTGTTCTGTTAAACGCTTCATCCTAAAAGACAACATTCCTGTATGTCCTGTATTTCCTGCTGTCACGCACTGACCCACTAAAGCTGCCCCCTATAAATAAAGACCAGCAGGAGCAGAATAACCCTCAAACTGCACTTACTGCTCACCAGACTGCTTTAACAGGTGGGTCAAAGCTCACAGGTTGTTGTTTCTATCTTCATAGTAAGTAACTATGGCTCTCTATATAAGAGATTCAGTCTGCTGAAAAGGTCCCATTTAAACAAAAAGAAAACAACTCTAAATTAAACGTTGGGCTCAGTAACTGCTCTCTTAATAAACACAATATCTACTGTATTAGTGATGTGAGTGTTATTCTTATTTGAGCAGATAAGTGCAAAGGTAAGAAACTCAGTTTAACATCATTACTGTATCATTGTGATCATATAGTGTAAGATAATAAAAATTCTCTGTGTTTCTGTAGAGCACATCAGCATAGACCCAGCAGATACTCCACACTTCCTCTCAGTAACAGACCAGGGAAAGACTGTGTGCTGCCCTCATATAGATGAGGATTATGATGATGAAGAGGATAAAATCTTCACTCTGTGTAAAGAGAAGTTCAGCTCTGGAAAACATTACTGGGAGGTGAAGCTGATGGAGAAAAATCGAGGGAAACTCTCGTGGTATGTTGGGGTGGCGAGTGATGCGGCTGAGAGATTGTACAGGACCTCTTTAACACCAGCTAATGAGTTCTGGGTTCTCTGTTATAAGAAGGAACGTGGAGTTCACATCATAGACGCAGAAGCGCCAGTAAAGTTAAACACTGTTAGTGAGAAGATTCAAACACTAGGAGTGTATTTAGACTGTGATCAACACACCGTGTCCTTTTATGACACTGACAGACAATCACTGATCTACACTTTCACCAACCTGAACCCCAGAAGATCACTTTATCCTCTAATCAGTCCTGGAATAATGGACAGCTTTCCCATAACTATCTGTTAGAAAAACAAGAGACCACAAGGGAATGTTTGAGTGATACTAACATCAGTGTTATTATTTAAGAGTATATTAATTAGTGATGCACTGATACGATATTAGAATCAGCTATCGGTTTTGATATTAACAATATTAGCTGGATCAGGTATCGGACAAATAGGCCGATCCGTGGGATCGATCCATTCGCTTTAATTTGTTAGGAACAACAACATGGAGCGAGCCAAAGGTTTTTCAAGCTTGCTATGCCAAGAAGTTCAACAGTAAGGTGCATGTGTTAACTTTGTTTTACAATGTTTAAGTTAATCCTGGTGCCTGAAATCTCTCCCACATGGTGATAAATACAGTTTTATTAAATCTACAAAGATAACACTTCAGTATCAGGTATCGACCAATACTCAATTTTATGTATCGGAACTGCATCCCTAATAATATTGTGTAGCATTAGGACAAAATGCTGTACTGTATAAAATACTCTATTCCTCAGTAGTCATTGTTTTTTTCTTGTTTTGATAGTTGGTATAAAGACATGTTGTATCATCTGATTATTTCCCAAATATAATAAAAACCTACTTAGTTGTGAAATGTGTGTGTTTGTGTTATTTAATAATATATACTTTTGTATTATGTTTTATTAATATTATGTATTATTGGATGTATATGTACTATTATGTAGTATTATTATGTATTAGTATTATTATTAGTAGTAGTATGTTGTAGTAGTAAAATACTACTGGTAAACTACTACTAGAGTAAAAGGAGAGGGGATGAAAGTTGAGGTATAAGTGTAGGTTAAGAAGGTGGTGTAGAGGTAAGGGGGGTAAACTGTTATTACCTTAAGGGTAGAAGACCAAGAGTCATTTCAGTACAAACAAAGGACTCAGGTGACCACAAACAGCTATTTGCTACATCTCTACAAGAAACATGTGCAAATGTTTGAGGCACTGGAGACGTTATTATATTTAAAAAGCTATTTTTTCAGACAGGAATCTTTAATTTGCTCAGAAAACAGAATTTATACAGTATTAATACAGTAAGTAGTGTTTTATATACGCCCGTGTGTTTATTTAACTCTTTCCAAGCTTCTCTTTGTGGAAACAACCCAGTATTTTTACAGTTCTCATCTAATACCTGCTCAGTACTTCATTAAGCTAAATCAAGATTGCTGCTGAAGGAACTAAATACATTCATACAATGTCTGGGGCGTCCAGGAGAAATCTGGAACTGGACTTTGTACTTTAAACTGGAGCTCAAGATATGATCTACTTCTTTCACAATAAGATCTTCATGTTACTTTCTATTGTATGTATGATTATTTACATCTGTTCTAATCAGATCTGCTGTTCTTACTGGTGAACATACTTATTGTTAAGTTTTTAGCTTTAGGTTTTATATCTTTTCTATATTGTAGAGCTGTGATGTTGGTTTTCTGTGTATGCAGAGTCGTGGAAGGGAGCCTTCATCACAATCTTCATCCTCCTGCTGCTGTATACTGCTGCACTCACTGTGTATGTAGTGCTAAATCAGAAAGGTACTTTAGAAAAACATGATTACACCAACACTTACACTACTATCAACACTGTAGCTGTAAACGCTCTGTTGATATTAATGAGGATCTCACTATATGGGGTTATGCTGCACAATTATCAACAGCATTGTTCATTTATAATTCATGTTATATGGTGATATTGGGAATGACTTCAGTGAGTCATCAGTAAGTAACGCTAGATATCTGTCTGTGTTGTAGGTCTGATCGGTTTAAAGAAAAAGAAGAAAGTACATACAGAAAGTAAGATGCTGGAATAAAATCACCTCTGCTAAATGAATGAAAAATGAATGAATGAAAATATGCTTCAAGATAAATAACCGGAAACTCTGTGTGTTAGTAGCAGAAGCTCAGCCGCTGAACTCCAGTGTGGAGAAGAAGCAGCAGCATGAAGATCCCCCAGCAGATACACCTCACCAGTCTGAGTTTACAGGTGGGTTGAAACTCTCAGCATATAAACATCTGATCACTAGATCTGAACAGAACATACTCCAAATATGGCTCCACTGTTAAAACTGCGATGGTAGGACTACATTATCATCAGATTCCTGAAGTAAAGGTAGAAGTACCATCTACGTCTATACGATTAGTTACTTTTGTATAATGAATTGTAATTATAATAATTGTAATTATTGTAATATATATATTAGAGATGGAAGGATTAATCGCCCATGTATCGGTATCGGCCGATAATCAAAATATGTGAACCTAATGAACCTAATTTCTGTATTTCCAGCTAGCGTTTCATCCAGGAAGAGGAGCCCTGCGTGAAACCCCCTTCGGCCAGCTCCCTGCAATTCCTATCTGAACCACTAGGTGGAAATACATACCGTTTCATTTTCATCCGACTGACTAAAGCAGCGGCTTCGCGAGAACAGTTTAAGCGCTCACCGCACGTGCGGAACGTAAACATTGTCCGTCTGGCAGTTTGTTACCATATGTGACTCCGACTCATCCAGGACAGTTTGTGACATCGCGGGGGAACCAAGACAAAGACATTTAACATGGCACTTCAGAGAACACCTCGCGGCTAAATACAGTGAGTATCAGCAAACAGCAGAGCTAGCATGCGCAGCTAGCACAAAACAACCCAGAACACCATGCAGACCAGATCTGACCCGTACGAACAGAACAGCCAGAGAGCTAAAAGAACCACAGCCAGAGTGATTGAGTTTAACGCTCTAGATAAGCAGCTCTTCTCGGCTGTAGAAGACGTTCTGGGGATAAAATTGACAAAAACATACACTATATTGCCAAAAGTGTTCACTCACCCATCCAAATAATTGAACTAATAATTCCACATCACCAGACATGGGACCAAGTCACTAAGTTGCAAGTAACAAGTAAGTCTCAAGTCTTGACAGTCAAGTCCAAAGTCAAGTCCTAAGTCAACACAAGTAAGTCTCGAGTCAAGTCCCAAATCTTAAACTTCCGAATCCTAGTCAAGTCACCAGATGTAACGTCATTTCAGTATTTAACACAATTGACGCAGTTGATTAGTAGTATATTAAACTAACATTAATATAACATTAACATTTTTAAAGTTTTTATTATAATAACAATAACTTGCATATAAAATGAAATCATTTCAAGCACTTCTAATCACTAATCATCTCATTACCAGTCCATTACAGAGTTAAAATAGGTGTTACAGCAGAAAAAACCTGTGCAGGCAGTGGGCCTCGAAGGCCAAGGCTGAGAAACACTGCACTATATGGAAGTGATTGGCTGCAGAACTTCACTTGTTGCTAGGTTAGGGATAAACTGACCGGCTCAGCTCCCTAGCGTTACAGCACAATTTAATACAAAATGATCCAGTTATGTGATTCATTTAACACTGTGGATCACAGTAAATGTTACTACTGCAGATCAAAATAAGAATGACACGTACTGCTTATACCAAGACCTTATCTACCACGCTTCTTCTGTGAGTTCATATGGACCAGCTTCAAAATCACACTAGGTTCGATAAGGAGGGCTTTGACTGAAAAGCGAAAGACAGAATTCAAGGCTCTGGAGTTATAACTATGTATTTATTGACTAATAAAAAAATCCTTCAAAATAATCTGTGAGATAGATAAGTATGTGCAATGTTGACTATAAATGCAAGAAAAGTGAAAAGAGCAGTCTCCGTCGATATAAAAACGGGGAAGAAATACAAATGAAATAGCTCTCTTTTTCTTGGCTTGAGGAAAAGAAAATAAATAACATAAAAATAGCAAATAGAGTTTTTTTAGTCAACAAAGCTTTGCAACAACATAAGAAAAAATAGTAGAAAGTTCTTGTTTCCCACAGTTAACAGTACCTTGACGCAAGAATGAAAACTAGTTTTTACAGAACAGCACTCGTTTAACAATCAGAACAAGTAATAAGAGTCCATTTCAACACTTGAGTCTTTTATTCGCTGTTATTCTTTTTTTAAATTCTTCGTGTTTCGTATGTATGTAATGTTTTTTCCTTATTTGTTATGTGTATGTGTGTGTGTGTCTGTGTGTCTGTGTGTGTGTGGTGGTCAGTGCACCTCTCTTCTGATCTGCGTGTCGTTCGGTTGTGTTGTTGTAACGCATGCGCAGCCGACGTCACTCGCACAGCCCGCTGGGAACTGTAGTTTTCTCCTGGCTCACCGTCGTGGACTCAGGAAGCTCGAGTTTTAACCCGTCTTTAAAACAACCTGTGCAATGCAGCACTTCGTTCAACACACTGTACGCCTATATAAGCCTGTATTAGTGCCCGTAACTACGACGCTAATGCGAGCTAAAGCTCACAGACATGCTAACACACCAGTTAATAGCTGCGTGACTCTCTTAATCATCATATATACAAATTATACTCCGGTTGTTTTTTATTCCACACACTTTTATTCAACTCATAAACGCTTTGGGCACCTCACACATGTGTATTTACACTTTAATCCACTTTATCTCACTTCTTAAAATCCCCCAAACTCACCGGAGCTTCTTCTCTTCTCACCTGAATAAAACATTGATGTTAGGGCGAACTAAGCTTGAGGTAAAACTCGAGAATACAGCAAAACAGGTGATTTTATGCTTAGATTAACGAATATTAGCCAATTTTAACTACTTTTAACAGCAGACGTTTATCTGCCACACGGATGGAGAGAGAACGCGAGAGACAAAAAAGTGGAGGAAGGGGAAAACACACTGCGCATGCTCAGTATGTGTTCACGTAGATATAGCGTGCTTATTTTAAACAGGGGTTACATCCAGTTTACCTTATTTATTATGTTAAAATATGGTGGCGAGTCTTTTTAAGTATTAAAGCTCAAGTTCTAAGTCAGGTCCCTGGATGTGTTTGTCAATAGAAAGTTAACACACATATGGAATGCTTATAATTGTTTTTATACATTATACCATATAAACATTTGACAGCAGATTCTAAACCAACTGAGGCTGAAACCAAAATTTGTGCCATTCTCAAAACTTTTGGCCCAACTGTAGTATCATGGTTCAATTGCTCTATGATTTGTAGTCCTCTCACTTTTATACTACATGATTATGTCTTATCCCAGGGAAACTGTAGTTTCTACATTGCCATTGCTTTTGTCAGTTGTTATTATTATTATTATTATTTTTGATATAATTATTGTTTTGTACTGCAAGGAAATGCTAAAGTTAACGTTACTGATATTACTAATATTGCGGACATTAATTGTGTGAGAGACTTTAGTGACACTCACAATATATTTATTTGAAGTAATTCACATTTCTATATCATTTTAACAGACCAATAGAAATGATCCAAAATAGCTTGGAAATCATTCTGGTTCCATTCCTTTACATTGAAAATTTGGTCTCTCCTGTAAACTAGTCACTATTTTGGAGATCAATGTTTCTATGTTTCTTTCTTTGGTATGTGGACGTTTTAATGAGAAGTCGGTAAACTGGAGTAGGTTTTGGTTTTATTCCTATTCTTTAGAAATTAAACTACTGAACTCGTGTCCTGTGGATGAAGATCTGAAACAGAAATAACCTGAAGATACAGCTACACCAAACCCACCTGCATCAACAGGTTGGTTAAAACTGGCTAATCCTGAAAACCATCCAGGATGAACCATTACTTATGGCTTCAGCTGCTTTACTCTGAATAGGCATGTATATGTTTATAAGGTTTTTGTGACCTTGCAACGGTCCTATATATTCTGTATTTTCTGCTGTCAGGACCTGACCCACTGAAGCTGCTCCCTGTGGATAAAGATCAGCAGGAGCAGAATAACCCTCAAACTGCACTAACTGCTCATCAGACAGAAGTTTCCCTCTCTATATTAAGTACAGCTTTCTATATGATTCAGGAAGAAGTTTGCTGCTCTTTTAATAAACACAACTCGATACTGTATTGATGTGGTTGTTATTTAAACAGAGTGGGAGCAGATGAAAAGGTGCAAAGGTAAGAAACAAACTCAGTGTAACATCATTACTGTATTATTGTGATCATATACTGTAAGATAATAAATATTCTCATGTGTTTTTGTAGAGAACATCAGCATAGACCCAGTAGACACTCCACACTTCCTCTCAGTAACAAACCGGGGAAAGACTGTGTGCTGCCCTCATCCAGAAGAGGCCTGTGAGGACAACGATGATGATAAAATCTTCACTCTGTGTACAGAGACGTTCAGCTCTGGAAAACATTACTGGGAGGTGAAGCTGATGGAGAAAAAGAAAGAGAAACGGTCGTGGTACGTTGGGGTGGCGAGTGATGCGGCTGAGGGAACATACAGGGACCAGCTAATGAGTTCTGGGTTCTCTGTTATAAGAAGGAACGTGGAGTTCACATCATAGACGCAGAAGCGCCAGTACAGCTAAACACTGTTCATGAGAAGATTCAAACACTAGGAGTGTATTTAGACTGTGATCAACACACCGTGTCCTTTTATGACGCTGATAGAAAATCACTGATCTACACTTTCACCAACCTGAACCCCAGAAGATCACTTTATCCTCTAATCAGTCCTGGAATAATAGACAGCTTTCCCATAACTATCTGTTAGAAAAACAAGAGACCACAAGGGAAGGTTTGAGTGATAATAACACAATTACTGATGCAACGATCTGATATTAGAATCAGACGTCATGTCTTGATATTAACAAAATTAGCTGGGTTGGATAATTAGGTTGATCCATGGGATCGGTTGTGATGAGGACAGAGGTCTGCTCCCTTTACATTCTTACAATTTGAGGACATTTTCATTGCAACATATTTGCCTTCAATACCATCTAACAAGTAGACCTACCTGGGATCTTTGTTCTAAAAGAGTGGCAGCCAGACCAGCTCTTCCTTTTGTACTGGTCAGAATGGCCTATGACTGTGCAAGAGATGAGGGACTGGGGAGACTGGAACATCTGGGGAAAGAAAAGACTCACTGGTAGATGTTATGACCATAGAGCTTGTATATGTCGCTGCACAGTAAAGGCTGGAAAAAAGAGTTGTTAACACTGTAACTGATTTCATTATGTTTGGCGGATTTACTTGCCCCTGTAAAATAGCCTGGGAGGAGCTTTGGGGTATATTAGGGGCTGCAGGGAGACAGACGGGCCTCCCCTTTCCTTTTGTGGTGACTGAATACTGATGGGTCAGCATGAGCTCTAAAAACACATTACTGATGTCAAGTGTTGTATTGTTTTGTAGGACTGCAGTCTATGCACAAGTTTGTGTGTAGCCCGAGTAATAGCTGTTTGTTTTAAGTTCTTTATTTTGTTCATTCTTTTCACTTATTCTTTAATAAATTACACACTTAGAACTTACCCGGAGGTGACCTGTGGTCTCGATGTAGTGAACTCCAATCTTCTTCCTTGGCACTCACCACACATAACTTTGTGAGTTCCTCTGGGTTCTGCCATCTCCCAGTAGTGAACATTCATATCGATCCATTGTCTTTCATTTGTTTTTGATGTGGGCTAAGCCATTTGTCAAGAAGCGAGCCAGAGAGTCAGCTGTATGAACGTATTACCTAACATTTAAAGACGGACGAACAAACAAACAGCAGGAGAGAATACAATGAAATAGTTAACTACTAAGAACAGGGTGAACGGAGATAAAGGATGTATGCAGTAGATTAGATGGTCTACAGTTTGAAAGTAAAGAACTTACAAAGTGCTCCTATATGGTAAGTGGAGCTGATAAAAGGACAGTGTTTGTACATAAAAGTAGTTTTAAAGTTATATATTATTGATTAGTGTTAGTGTAGTGACTACTGTCACTGTGGAATGTCTGGCTGACCTTCCTTCTATCTTGGTGGCCACAAGCTCCACTGCAGCCATACTGAATAAAGGGCTCTTGTCTAAAGTGGAGTTTTACTCAACGCCACACTGGTGTCAGAAGTGGGATCCTCCCCTAACAAACCACAGGAAAATGATAAAAATAGCCCCGTCTCCCATAGACATGTGCACAGTGGGTGGTGGAGAAAGTGAAGAGCGACCCTTCTGTTGCTGCTGCTAACAGTACCGCAAGAGAAGATGGTTGCATGTTCTCCCCATGCTTGATGGTTGCATGTTCTCCCCATGCTTGATGGTTGCATGTTCTCCCCATGCTTGATGGTTGCATGTTCTCCCCGTGCTTGAGTGGGTTTCTTCCGGGTACTCCGGTTTCCTCCCACACGTCCAAACACATGCATGTTAGGTTGATCACTCACTCTAAACTGTCCGTAGGTGTGAATGTGTTTTGGCCATGCAAGGGACTGTCGACCTGTCCTTTGCCCGATGACGCTGGGAATTGGCTCCAGCACCCCTCGTAACCCTGACTAGTGGGATAAAGCAGAAGATAATGGAAGGATGGATGGATGGATGTCTCTTAAGGGGACAGAGACTCCTTTCTTTGGTATTTAGTTCAAACTGTAAATACTGTTTGACCAGAGGAGGATGGGTCTCCCCTTGTGAGTCTGGTTCCTCCCAAGGTTTCTTCCTCCAGTTGAGGGAGTTTTTCCTTGCCACTGTTGCCTCTGGCTTGCTCACTGGGGGATATATGTTATAACTGTTTTCAAAACTCTGTAAAGCTGCTTTGAGACAACATCGTTGTAAAAAGCGCTATATAAATAAAATTGACTTGACTTGACTTGACTCTTAAGGGGCAAAACTTTTTTGCGTTACAAAGACATTTTGAATAATATAAATACGTTAAATCTGAGTCTATGTATACTCATTAATTACATATATTTTGAAATCATTCAAATTCATTCGAATACAGGCTCTGTAAATATAAAGTAACTTGTCCTCAGCAAGAGGTCACAACCGCATAAATAGAGGTATATAAATGCATAAATGAAACAGGGAGTTAAACAAGACATCACATAATCCCCTAAGTAAACTTTCAATGATCGTTTCTATAAAAGTTCACTATTAAAGGTTGCGTCCTCACTTTATAATCCTGAATTTATCAGGCAATTTCATGGTCAGCTATTCCTGCTTAGGATTTTATGTCCACATGTGCTTTTTAATTACAGGAACATTCCCCTGGAGTAACTTGGGGTTAAGTGACTTGCTCTTGGGCACACTACTGACGGTGTTCCTGGGAAGAACTCTTGACTGTTTGGTGACCAAACAGCAGTCTTCTCGCTGTACTGTTCAATATGCCACCCCAAGATTAGCCATATTTGTATCTTTTTCATTAGTTTCCATCTCCATCGCTTGTTTGTCAACACTGTCAGCTTAAGTTCTTTGGCCTTTTCAATGAAACATGTTACTCTTCATTATGCTTTATTAAAAAAGCAGAAGATGTTTTTTTTTTATTCATACTAACAATGATAATAATAATAATAATAATACCTTATTCTAACAGTGCATCTGGAAAGTATTCACAGTCTTTGGCTTGACACTCAAAATTGAGCTCAGGTGCTCCTGTTTCCACTGATCAACTTTCAACAACTTGATTGGAGTCCACCTGTGGTAAATCCAGTTGATTGGACATGATTTGGATAGGCACATGCCTGTCTATATTAGGTCCCATAGTTGACAGTACATGTCAGAGCATGAACCAAGCCACGAAGTCCGAGGAATCGTCTGTAGACATCCAAGACAGGATTGTATCAAGCCACAGATCTCAGAAGAAATATTTTTTTCACTACAAATAGACAGTACTGAACATGGACTGGACATGCGAGAGTGAAGAGATAAAGTAAAGAGTAGATTTTTTTTTAAATAATGCGAAATCAGAACAATTATGTACTTAATGAACTTTATTATGCGACTATTACAGAACACAGTTATTAGAAACGTACTGTTTTATTAGCACTTTACAGTTAATTTTCAGCAGCTACAGTTTAGCTACAGTTGCAGTTTTTGGGGTGAAGCATATCTAGTTATAAAGACAATAAATGTCAATTTTCAATGTTTTAATTAAGAAACTCTCCTCTGCATGGTTGTTTTGTTTTATGGGAGTCATCAGTCTAACAGTAATAGATGCTAAAGGTTAAAGAGTTGTATCTAGGACAGCAGGCATACATGTTTGGGTTTTTAAAATTATAATTCATGACAGTTTCCCCTGATGAGAGACCATATCGATGACATCTACAGTATCATCCATCCATCATCTTCGGCTTTAAACCGCTAGTCTAGGTCATAGGGGCGCTGGAACCAATCCTAGTGTCATTGGGCCAAGCCGTGCCGTGGACAGGTCGCCAATTCATTACACGGCCAACACACACTTACGCACACCTACAGGCAATTTAGAGTGAGGATCAACCCAACATGCATGTCTTTGGACTGTGGGAGGAAACCCACCGTTGACTATGTACGGAAACGTATTTAGTGATTATGTGCAATATAGTTCATACCCTATTATACATATTTCCATCTGCCAGCTTCTTTAACTATGCCCTTTGTATTCTTCAGGGAGAAAGAAGAAAGAAACACAGGAATCTAGGCAACAGTTCCAAATTTTGTTCAAAATATTTATGTTCTGTTTATGACTCGTTCTGCATCAGATCACCTGCGATAGCTGAAAATAACAAATTATGTTCTGTTTATGACTCGATCGGCATCAGATCACCTGCGATAGCTGAAAATAACAAATTATGTTCTGTTCATGTTTGTGGAGATTTTACATGATTGAATAAAACCAACAGAAGTATTTATTGAATTGTACATTTACAACTTGGTGTTCACATGTAGCTTACAGATTTTAGAAATGTGCAAAAGAAGGAAAAAAATAAAATAAAAATATAAACAAACAAAAACAAAAATATTTTGGCAGAAAATCAGATTTTTTTCATGATTCAAATTGATCAAGTGCTTACACAGAGAAAATCCACTATATGGCCAACAGTATGTGTACTGTATTGCTCCTTATTCATAAGTTTAGACGATTCAGCCAATCCTGTTGCTGACTGGTTGAATGAGGCCACTTAAAAAGAAGTAAGGAAAAGAAACAGGTCCATATAATGTACGTTACATCAACTGTTGTCCTTCCATCTGCTTGCTTCCACAGGAGTTGTTTTCATGTGACGCCAGTTAATCTTTTGAATGATTTAAATTTACCCATCATTTAAATAACTAATAACTAAATAAAATTATGGGATGTCTGTCTCGTATTCCAGGGCTGATTAGAGGACACAGTGATGTTTTGGCCATCACGTTGTTCAAAGTGTAGATGTGTGACTTTGTAGTAACATCGTAAAAGGACAGAGTGTGTTCATCACAGTCTAAAAACACTCCTACACTACAGAGCTCTTCACTAACGTCTGGTAACGGTATTGGTGCTGGAAGATCTCTGATGTAAACTCCTCGTTCTGCTTCATAACACAGAACCCAGAATCCGTTCTTTGGTATAAATGTGGTCCTGTATGTATTTTCAGCGGTCTCACTCGCCACCCCAACATACCACGAAGCTTTTTCTTTCGGTTTAGTACACACCTTCACCTCCCAGTAATGTTTTCCAAAGCTGAACTTCTCTTTACACAGAGTGAAGATTCTATATTGCTCTTCATCATCATGTCTTGGATGAGTGCAGTGTATTCTCTTCTGGTTACCCGTTACTCTAAAGAACTCTGGAGTTTCTTCTGGGTCTATGGTGATGTTCTCTGCAGAAAGATAATAGAATATTTTATCACGTGTAGGTATCAGAGTACAGTGTTGTATAGATTGTAGAACAAGGTTCATTTCTTACCTTTGAATCTTTTTTTTAAATCCTCCACCTCTCCTTTAAAAACACACACATTTACATGTTTAGCACATCACTCTTTCAATAACATTGTTCTTGATATACAACCTCTGCAGCATTTACAGAACCACACTTTATTAAACGCTGAGGGTTCTCCAGGTTATATTCAGGATAACTAAACTCAAACTAAATATATATATATATATATATATATATATATATATATATATATATATATATATATATATGTATATATATATATATATATAGAGTACTAGACAGAGGTGTAAGAAGTATGTGCTGTGGTTTATAGGCTTGAGATTCCAAAGCAGTGCTAGAAATAAGTATATGACATTTTCAAAATAAGCTTTAAAATCTAAACTACAAAAGGCTGAATATAGTATGTACAGCGATCAGCCATAACATTAAAAGCACCTTCTTGTATCTACACACATCGTCCACTGCATCAGCTTCACCGACCATAGAGGAGCTACACTTACATACTGTAGTTCATCTGATTCACTGTAGACTTTGTTAATCCCCTTTTACCCTGTTCTTTAATGATCAGGACCCACACAGGACCACCACAGAGCAGGTACTATTAGGGAGGGGGATCATTCTCAGCAATGCAGTGCTGCTGGGCTGTTTGAACACCTCAGTGTCACATAGAGGTGATTTTATTGTTATGGTTGATCTGTCCCTCTGGCTCAGTCAGTTCTAAAGCTAATTCTCTAAAGGACTCCGTTTCCCAGCACATGACTTGGTTGTCAGAGCCTTTGGCTAAAAGCGAGCAGGACTGGTGATCTGGCTGTGATGTTTATAAACTCTTTTTCTAGTGTTTCTCCCTTCATTCATTAAAACTATTAGTTTTATGTATGTGTGTCTGCGCTGGTCTGATTCCTGACACTTTGATCATATCAATATTTATCATATCAATTAAAAAAGTAAACAGTTTTAAGTACATTTGCCATTTTTCCATCACCTGCAGTTTTAACTGTCAGCAACATTTTGGTATTAAGCTTGAACAAATTAATTCACTATTAAAGAAGGGAGTTTTGACCAACCTGGTGTACCTTCAGGTTCCTTCTGTTTCTGATCAGCCACAGTAGAGTTCAGTAGTTTACCTTCTGAATAATAAAACACAAAACACACTCCAGTTTACTGACTTCTTATTAAAACATCTGATACATTCCTTACCAGTGAAGTGTTTTATCTCCTCACCTTCACGTCTATACACCCAGATAATATTTTACTATAACCATTAAGATGGTGATGCTTAACCTTCTACTGAAATGTATTCAACATAAAATCTGTTATGTTTCCTTTTGAACTGAGCAGCATATGTAGATTTCAGTGTTAATCTGTTCTGATTCATATTTACCACATGTATTAATTGGTTAAGGAATCGGATGGTAATCTGATCCCAGAACAGATCTTTAGAATATTCCCTCGGGTTCAAAAAGTGCAGATCTGTATATCAGATATTTATATGAAGGTCTGAATCAGCGTGAACATGCACGTACACATGCTGAGAGTTTTAACCCACCTGTACACATAGACTGATGAGGTGTATCTGCCGGGGGATCTTCATGCTGCTGCTGCTGCTGCTTCTCCTCACTGAAGTTCAGCGGCTGAGCTTCTGCTGCTAACACACAGAGTTAATGCTGGTTTATACACTGAATGTTTCTATTATTTATTTTAACAAATATATTTGTTTATAAAGAATGCCGAGGTCGTGTTTAGAAGAAGTATTTGGTGAACAACTGCAGAACAAATCAACGAGAGCAAGAAGGTTCTTTTCACAAAGACATTGCAAAATGCATCAACTCCCATTTCACACATGACCTGCGGTGCCTTTTAAAGAGAATCTTATAACTATTTAAATTAATCTTCTGTATAATGAATTGGATGAGATGTAGACAGAACCATTCAGAGTGGTTTAATGTGATATGTGACTCTTACAGTGGCAGTGATAGAACCGAGGCTTCATCATGTTACAAATCATCGCTGTGCAAAGAAAAAATAGAAAAGTGCCTTAAAGGAGCTCATGCAGTTTGAAGGTTGTAGGCTATATGTAACCATGATGTTTGGGTGTGACTGAAAATGAATAGGACCCTAGGGGGAAAAAGGGATAGGAAAAAATGACAAACTAAACGAGTGTGACTCGAACAGACACTACAGTCATGGTCCGGGAGTCAGTGTATGCGAAACAGTGTCTGTTGGTCGAGCAGAAGATCAGTAGGTTGGTGTGAACTTTTCTGTTCTATTCATTCTCTAGGGGGGAAAAATTCAAGAAATAATCAGTTATTGTCTGGAATCAGTGCATCCGATCAAAAAGCTGTATAAAAGCCTCAGAACAGACAATCTGGAGCTGGAACGGTGTTGATATTTCGAAAAATTGCGGAGTTACATGCCGAAGATTGATTCAGAGAGGTTTAATGTGAAATGTGAGTCTTACAGTGGCAGTAATAGAAACTAGGCTTCAATGTAAGTCAATAGAAACATATTTGCTTTAAAGCACTGGTCCAATTATCATGAAATTTTGACAACGTACAGAACAACTGCTGAGTTCAAATTATGTAGAGAACTTAAAATGGCAAAAAAGGAAATACTTGGTTTTCATTGGACCGTAATACAACTATTTTATTTACCACCCAAAACCACCAGTGAAGCTACGTGTGTGTCACGGCGGACTGGCTAAAGCTGGAGCAAACGAGGCGAAAAGGAGGCAGGGCAGATAAAGGGCGGACACAAATGCGAACTTAAACGACAAACGTATTTTAATGAAAACAGAAACAAAACACTAAACACAAAACCATAACTGAGCTAACAAAGAAAACGAGGGGTAAACAAAGAGACGGATCATAAACGGAGAGGCAAAGAAACACAACCAGGCAAAACACGGAAGACAGGCTAGCAATGACTGATAACATAGGGTAGCAAACAAAGGGTATATAACAAGACAAGGAATACGAGACACCTGGACACAGGAGGGGTTACAGATACAAACCAGGTGGGGGGTGGAAACATGAGGAACACATGACCAAAACACAGAACCACATGGTGAAGAACGTAAACACAAGCACATGACTACAAACAGGAACGTAAACAAACAGGCGAGGATGAGGAAAACAGGACAGGACGTGACAATGTGTTTATACATATATAACATAGCTATTGTTATAATAGTGATCCATATATTTGGTGACTATTTTGAACCTGCAGTGAAATTTAATTTGAAAAAAAAAAAAAAGATATATTAAGTTAAAAAGTTTGTCTCAAATCACTTATTTTCTGTACAAAAATATTGTGTGGAGCTTTTAGAGACCCTGAACTTTTAACATGTCTTACACCCACCACTGTGAACAATTCTCACTCTGCAAGTTAACCACCCTGAAGGACCTTGTTTACATCTCAATCACTTAAGGAAACTATTTAATTAAGCACAGCATTTATTCAGGCAGGACAAAGTCACGTTCGGGCCACCAGCTCTAGTCAGCTGATCTGATATGATTGGCTAATTTGTTAGGATGATTATTTCAGCTGCTTTAATCTGCCCATTCTTGCTACTCTGACCTTCTTCTCACTGTATCTTACTCACTCAGTGTCTTGTTTGTTGCCATTGATGCCTGATCTATCCTGAGCCCCGTGTTGCGGGGTGGGGTCTTTTCTGCTGCTCTGCCTGCCTTAGGCTTTCCATATATGCACATGAATGGGCAGAGAGGTCCCGGAACAGAGCCATACGCTTGAATTGAAGTTATGGTAAATTCTACAGTCAGAAAGTTTGAGTTTTGGACTGCGATCTCACCCACTGCCTATTTCCCAGTTCCGATTTAACACCACGGGTTGCCAGATATTGAACAAATCAGCAAGCAAAACACACATTATGCTGCAGCCGTGGAATGAAGCAAAGGAACTGGAGATCCAAAAAGCATCAGCCTCCTACTATAAAACTCCATGGCCAGAAACACGTAAACATAGGGTTTCAGCTAACTTTACCTAATTGATCAAAGCTACTAGTAGAGATGGGCGCTGGTTTGTGTAGGTTCAGTGTCCTCAACCTGGCAACCCACGTGAGTTATAAGTCTGGGGCGCGGCAGACAACTCTCTCCAATATCCTAAATTTGGGCAGCAGGAGCCCAATTTCCGAATACCTTTTAAAAGGGGGCGATAGCTCAGCATGTTGGTCTGAGCATTGTGTTGTAGTGTCTACATGATCAGTAGAGTATTTCAAGGAAGTAGTGAGTAGTGAGTTTATGCTTGTATCTCAGCATCTTACTATTTGTTTCTTCCTTCTCCTTTGTCTTGGAGCCAATCAGACCTACAACACAGACAGATATTCAGTGTTAGACAGCAAAACGTGTTTTACTTCAGAAGTTCATCATTTAAATCTAGTGGCCTGCCAGCGCAGGCGTATTTTAGTGAGGCACCTTTTCGAGTAAGCACAACATACACTCCAACCCCAGTGATGCACAGCAGCAAGAGGACGAGGATCCAGATGAAGGCTCCTTTCCACGACTCCACGCCTACACACATACAAAATCAACAAATTCTGAGACGACTTTCTGCTGCTCCATTTGTTTAGAGAGCTTCCATCACGACTATGTGCTGTTTTTGGAGACATTCCCTCCAATAAAACACGACAACGCAGCAACACTTGTGTTGTTTCAGCTATTGAGCCAAATTTCTTTCACATTCTTTTACATTCAAGCTGCTAAGTGAAGAAAAATGTACCCACTGAGTCTCACTGAGCTCTCTCCTTTATCCATATCTGTTTAGGTGAAACATATGTTGTCTGTTCTAATCTCTGATTGGCTGGGCCATGTTGTAAAATAAAGCAATAAGTCACAAGAGGCCACCCTTATAAACCTGTCTCCAAAAACAGTAACTTTACAGAAGACGCTAAAAACAGTTTTAACTTTCAATGGAAGTCAATGTAAAGGGGTTTTATTACAGGTGGGTTTGGACCATGATGGACAATGAAACTTTCACAAGATATGAAGAGCTGCTGGAGATACAGGATTTTGGTCAAATCTTCACTTAATAATGACTTTTATCACCAAATTACTGTTGAAGTAGTAGTGATAAGGAATGTTGTTACTGCAGACAGCTGGTCATAGAGCAGACATATTTCCCCATGTTATGGTGCTTTAAAAGCTTTGGCCAGCTGGCCAATTTATCCTTGTGCAATGGGAACATTTTCTGCTGGATTATCACCTGTTGGAGTGTGGGGCAGCACTCTGCTTTCTCTCATCTCCTGGTTAAAAGAAGACAAAGACAAGGAGCAGGAGATCCACTCTGAGTCAGATGCAGAAACGAGCAGCCAAGAGCTCACCGTTGTGAACCCTTCAGACTCTAAAATACAGAGGAAGGAAGGATTGAGAGAAAAAAAACATGAAGGAAGGTCATTCCAAAAGAACACTTCAAGACGTTTGCAAGGTTTGATTAGTCAAAACAGACAAATAGGTCTCAACAATACTCTCAATACAATCACACTTCCTGTGTCTTTAAGCTCCACGTCCTAAATAACCCAGTGTGCTCTGATTGGTCAGCTCGCCCATTTTGTTTAATAGTCCACCGCTGTGGTGGTTCTTACAAGGGTGTCAGTCCTGCCATAAGAGTCCGATCCTAAAAAAGTCAGGCAGACTTCTACTCACCTTTGTAGAGGGGCGGTCGGTAAGAGGTGGGTATGTAGGACAACAAAACAAAAAGAGAACATCAGTAAAAGAAGAAGAAAGAAAAAGGAGAAAGATAAAGAATGGAAAATACAAACAAAGAAAGAGAAAATTCTTAAGTCTGGGGTTTATTTCTTAAGGGGTTATAAAAGAGCTCAACTACTATACTGCTCAAGCAGTACATACTGGCTCCAGTCTAGTACCTACTGACTTAGTAGGTGATTTCTGATGCACTCTTGGTCTTCCAGAACTCAGCTTGAACTCCAGCTGACTGTTGGATCAAGGTTTGAGGCCTTCAAGTATTAATAAAGCTGAAATTTGACATACTGCATCACCTGGTCTTTCATAATGATGATTGTGAACGAGTTAATTAACCTTCGTAAAAGGTATTTGAGAGCTCACGCCACTTTCACAATAAGCTATTTTCTTTTGTTCACGTGCTTAAAAGGTCAAAAAGTTCACTTTTGGAGATCAGTTCACCTTCTACTCACTTGTCTTTTAACAGTAATGGAAACTTTGAGCAGGTTGTCCAGACTTTTGCAGGCCACTGTATTTTACCCATGTAACTTTTTAGTCAAACTCCAAACACTGATGGGCCACTCTTAGAGTAAAATGGAAGGTGTAAATGTGATATTTGGTTGAACCATCGCCAGCAGTAAGAGGGAAAGAAGTAATATAGGGGTTACCTTTGGTGAACCTGTCTGTGCTGAAGCTGTTCAGGTCTCTCCCCTCTTTGTCTCTCCAAGTCAGTGACGGTTTTGGAAGCCAGCCGGTTGAATGACAGGAAACATTCACCTCCCCTCCTTCTATATCAGCTACAGAAAGGACGGGAGTGGAGCCCACCGCTAGAAGAGTAGAGGTCACCATTAAAACCACCATGTTCATGCTACCGGGAACGTTCTGTGAGTTGTAGATCTGTGATGAGGTGCAAAATGATAAAATACTCTGGATGGAGTGTTCAGCCTTACCTTGTAGTTTGAGGGACGTGTTCTTGCTGTCGTACCAGTTGTCACTGCTGACGTGGCATATGTACTTTCCTTCATCCGCCAGTGTGAGTTTGTCTAGTTTCAGAGACACGTCTCCCTTCTCCAGGCCTCCTAACAGGGACGCCCTGCCCTGGAACTGTTTTTCCGCTGAGCTCTCCTCAATCTTGCCGTTCTTGTACAAGAGAACTGGGGTGTGGAACATCAAGGGACGGTACCAGCGAACCTCAAACTGCCTCACGTCCAGGCTGTTTGAGACAGTGCAGGGCAGCGTCATCGAGCCTCCGAGCAAGCCTGAGAGTGGAGTGCCAGGAACCTCCACCGAGAACGAACCTGTAACAGAGAGAAAGGGTCTAACATTTTTGGCAGAGCTTATCTATGCAGTTGTTATGACGGGCTGTTAATCGAGTGCAACACATTTATTCAAATAATGAACGCTGTACCTTCTATCAAAGCCTAATGTAATACATACAGAAGATACACTTCATAGCCAAGACTTGAGTCACATCCTATTCTTAATCCATAGGGTTTAATATAATTTCGGCCCACACTTTGCAGCTATAACAGCTTTGGCCCTTCTGGGAAGAGTCTCCACACAATTTAGGAATCTGTTTATGGGAGTTTCTGAGCGTTCTTCCAGAAGTGTGTTTGTGAGGTCAGACAATGATGTTGGACGAGTAGGTCTGGCTCGCAGTGTCTCTAAATTATATTAGTCGTCTAAGTTATCCTAAAGGTGTTCTATCGGGTTGAAGTCAGGACTCTGTGCAGGCCAGTCAAGTTCTTGCACACCAAACTCGCTCCTCCATGTCTTTACCAACCTTGCTTTGTGCACTGGTGGGCAGTCATGATGGAACAGGAAGGGTTTTGTCCCCAAACTGTCCCCACAAAGTTGGGAGCATGAAAAATTGTCCAAAATGTCTTGCTCTGCTGAAACATTAGGAGTTTGTTTCACTGGAACTAAGGGGCCGAGCCCAACTCCTGAAATACAACCCCACACCATAATTCCACCTCCTCCAAACTTTACACTTGGTACAATGCAGTCGGACAAGTACCGATAATCTTGGCAACCTCCATCAGATTGCCAGCTCGAGAAGCGTGATTCGTCACGCCACAGAACATGTCTCCACTGCTCTAGAGTCCAGTGGCGGTGTGCTTTACACCACTGCATCCGACACTTTGCATTGCGCTTAGTGATGCAATGCTTGGATGCAGCTGCCCAGTCATGAAAACCTATTCCATAAGGCTCGCTATGCCCTGTTCTTGAGCTAATTTGAAAGTCACATGAAGTTTGGAGGTCTGTAGCAATCGACTGCAGGAAGTTGGCGACCTCTGCCTGCTATGTGTACAGTCTAGAGAAGTATGTACTAGACTGGACCCAGTGGTTACTGGTGGACCGGCAAAGCAGTCTAGCTCTTTCAGTACATGAGTGTTTAGTATCCACACAACCTCGAACGTACTGCGTACATCTCACCAGCATCCTTCCACACAAGACCACTACTGCAAGTCCTGCTATACATTAAAAGCCTTATTCAGACATTATTTTAGATACTTTTTTTGGCACAACTAAACACACAACTAAATCTTTTTATCCACATGTTGAAGGAAACGTGTGCTTGTGACATCTCACACAGCTTTGACTTACAACTGAACATTTAGTACACGCCTTGTACCAAGATCATGTTTTGCTACTCATCCTAAAAACACCAAGATATGATTTTTGGTCCATATCGTCCACTCATACTGGCTAATTTGCAACAAACATTTATTTTGCAGGAACTAGGTCTATATAAGACCCTTTGATTTGGAAGGTCATGTATAACTATACTCACCAGAAGAAGCATGTGTGAGAGTCAGTGGGAGGAACAGCCAAACCCACCTCAGTTCTGCAGCTGTTAACAAAAAAAGACATGAACACACTCAAAATGTGAAGGCAGTGATTGAGTATATGTAAAACAAGCCAACAAATCTAGCTATACTATGTATAGCACATTTCATTCATCTAATAAGCAGCTTAACAGTCCAGAGGTGAAAAACAACAGGGGAAATAAAAACAAGAGGCCATTAAAACATAATACAACAAACAAAAAAGAAAATACCATAAAAGTACAAGAACTGAAAGAACGTGTTACTGCGGACGTTATGAGTGTTGGGGTTGCTGCGCTGTGCTGGTTTGTGTGGTTAGTGGTCCAGTGTTAGTGCGTACTGTCACTGTGGGATGTTCAAGAAAGAAGCTCCCACTAAAAGCACAATGCTTCCCTGCATCTTCTTACTTTCTGGTGTCAGAAGTGGGATCGTCCCCTAACAGGCGATAGTGACTGTGCATACTAATGGGCGCAGTGCTGATGGCCAAGGGTGAAGGGCTCCAGTAGTTATGTGCAGCTACCATCTACGACCACAGTGGACGGTGCAGTAAGCTGCCGCCAGGGGAGTAGGACGCAGTGGCCAGTCTAACTTTGCTCTGGCCCTTCTTGGTAAGAAGACACAACCCTAAGGCCAAGACCATGTACCTGTGGTGCATGTTTTTGCTGGGACAGAGACAGTAAGTCTCTGGCCGGACTTTGTGGGGGTCACTGGTATAGCTCTTTTGATTAAGAGGAGCAATGCTGCATCCCGCTCCTGGCTAAACAGCATTGTCATACTTATAGTCTACAGGTTACACACCAAACCTTCTTCTTCTAATTCTGCTTTTTGAAATACAGCTTCGTCGCTGTATAAGGAAAAACACGTAACTCAATTTTTTCACCTTTTTGCATTTTTCTACATCATTTGAACACAATGGCTGCTCTATAAATCCAAAACCACATAGAATAAAACATCTTCACAGTAACTTACATTGACAGTAGATAAGGTTTTTGCTCTTTCCTATAAAGCTACTATTGTGGAAACTTGTTTTTCTTTGGATAGCAACAATATATAAAGGCATACAGGCAGCAGCCAATTCAAATAAAGAACACACATAACCAGATGCTGAAAATGAAATACAAATAATTATAATAACAAAAATAATAATACCAATGATAATAATAATAAATTAAATAACATCATTTGAACAGTTCTGTGGGGTAAAAGGTTCACATATAGTCATAGGACACTGCTACTCTGTAGAATATTAGCTGTGAGTAACACTGTGAGTTAAAGAGGAACTCTTTCACTGTGTTTTCCAAAATTCTTCAGAATTAAACAGATTGTAAAAGATGTGAGCAGGTTTGGAGAGACTGCAGAGTCAGTATTCTTCACAGTGGTGGTGCTGGGAGCCAAACTAGAACAAGAGATGTTTTTATTAGCGTTTTGTGATATAATTTTGGCTTAAAACGCACTTTAATCCCTCCATCTGCGTCTGTAAGTTTCTTTACAGTGAGCCGTATCACACCAAACCACTCTGACTGGCTCCAGGTCCTGAATAAAGACTGAACTGTTCGGAAATGTTGAAAAATCGGTGCTTTTCTGTTTTCAGTTACAACAGCAAAAATCAGCGGTTAGCTAAGTTTTAATGGCTAAACTGAGAAAAAACACACCACAGAACAGAGAATAAAAATGAAGGAAGGCGTCCCTTATACATTTGTCAGGATTGTGTGTGGTTATAGTTCGAATATTGTTCGAATTATTATATATATTTTATATTAGCTTAGCATTAAGCTGTGATTGTCGCCGAAACACAGCGCGTGACCTCCCGCGCGCCTGTCAGTCATTTAGCCGCATCGTCAGGTTAACAATAAATAACAGCAAATATCAGCTTTAAGCGTAAATAAAAACTCACATTTTATTCTCTTTTAACTCCGATAACCATTCTGACCCGGTTCTGACTCGAGTCTGCAGGCTAAAGTTTATTACAGTAAAACCGCAGAAGATGAAATATCACGAGTTTCTTACCTGCAACCATGACGTCACGTCACTATAGTGAAAATAATGGTTTTGGCACAAAAATAAACCTAAAATATTAAAGGTACTATCAAAACCTGCGAAGCGTTAAAGTCTACACTGGTAGGCGACCTGACACAATTCCAGGAAGGAGGAGTGAAACAAACTTTTCCTTTCGTTTCCCATCAAAGGAGAATGTAATACATGAGGATTCAGAAAAAGGGGATCTCTGGCTTGAGCAGACTATAGAAACGACCACCTTAGCAAGTAATGCCGAGTAATGAGCGTTTAAAGGTGTATATTTGATTATATCAGGGTTTCTTGTTCGAGCTCCACCTTGAAACGCTGAAGTAGCGCCATCTCGCTGGTAGATGGTACTGATGCGTCTAAAAGAAAATACAAATCAAGGATCTCTTATTCTTCAAATCAGAAACACAATTCATATAAATAAATATATGAATGTCCCAGTTTTCACCAACATAACATCATCCAAAGTTTTGAAGGAGATTGGCTGTTTTGTTCTATGTATGGATTAAAATTATGGCAGTATAACATTTTGAATATACATTGTAAACATATGTTGTCAGTTCAACCTTAAAAATACTTCGTGTTTTATTCAGCTCACTTGCTTGGTATTACTTGAGGTCATATACGTTGAACTGAAGAAGGCACTGTAATTATAGTGTTATATTTATGGTGTAATTACCATAACATACCATAGGAGATCACTTTAGATTCTAGTTTAAATAAATACAGGAACCAGAGTTACTACAATCCATAGTATACCATATGACAGGATCATAGTATAAGTATAGTAGTTCATGGTAGATTTTTGGTTAACTATACAGTAACCAGAGTTACTACAGTCCATAGAGAAACCATGACAAGATCATTGTATAAGTATAGTAGTTCATGGTGGATTCATGGTTTACTGTACAGTAACCAGAGTTACTACAATCCATAGTATACCATATGACAGGATCATAGTATAAGTATAGTAGTTCATGGTAGATTCATGGTTAACTGTACAGTAACCAGAGTTACTACAATCCATAGTATACCATATGACAGGATCATAGTATAAGTATAGTAGTTCATGGTAGATTCATGGTTAACTGTACAGTAACCAGAGTTACTACAATCCATAGTATACCATATGACAAGGTCATAGTATAAGTATAGTAGTTCATGGTAGATTCATGGTAAACTGTACAGTAACCAGAGTTACTACAATCCATAGTATACCATATGACAGGATCATAGTATAAGTATAGTAGTTCATGGTGGATTCATGGTTGACTGTACAGTAACCAGAGATACTACAATTCATAGTATAACCATGACAGAATCCTAGTATAAGTATAGTAGTTTATGGTAGATTCATGGTTAACTAAACAGTAAGCAGAGTTATTATAGACCAACCGTAGTAAAAACATTCATTTTCATGAGGGGATGTGCGAAAATGAGAGTGACAGCACGCTGGACATGTTTGCAGGGGAGCTGGATCTTTTGATCTCACACCAAATTCTAAGAACTGCTATAACAGACCACCAGGAGAATGGATTATAGTTAAGTAAGGTCCTTTGTTTATCCCCACCCTGATGGGACTGGGAGAAGTGGACTCTTGCTGTTTATTCCTGCTTCCTTACTGGATGTTCTGTTGAATCTTGTGATAATGTATTCTGGATTACAATGCACCAACCGCTATGCACAAACAAACTCTGGTGGGTGGCAAAATATCTGGGAATAAATCTCTGGTTTGAGCAGACTACAAAAACAACCACTTCAGCAAGTAATGCTGAGTAATGAGGTGTATATTTGAATATTTCAGGGTTTCTTGTTTGAGTTTCACCTTAAAACGCTGCAGTAGCGCCATCTTGCTGGTAGATGGTACTAGAACTTAACAAGTATGACTGCAGTGGAATCTGGTACAGGTACTGATCATCTCACTGTTATAAGTTGTCAATAACTGATGGCTGATTTTCACAGAATAGGTGGGAAGAATCTGTCTTTTCATTGCTTTATTGATGATGGATGACGGTCTCATACTGTGTAACTGGGGTGGCCATACATCACACTAGCGTGTATAGACCGCTGTTGAAGTTTGTAAGCTATAACATGGCAATGACTGTAAACACAATGCCTCAAAATCACCTTTATTCGTTACATTTATGAAACAGATCAGTATAAGAAACATTAGAACTGTCAAGCTGCCACAAAATGCCAACAGCATCACAAGCATTTCATTGACCTGCAGAATGGCACTACAATATGGAAAGCCATTCCCAGCATAAGAAAGAAGAAATAGCCTGTCCAACCCCCTTTCTGTTTCTGGAAGCATGAATGAATCCTGTGCTGGCCTAATCTGGTTTTTGCAGGTCTGGTGCAGGTCTAGAACTGGTTAAACCGTATCCAAAATAGTGTAAGCAAGGTGTGAAACACAGGAAGTCCTGGGAAGGTCTTGTTTTGATAGATGCTTAAATACAAAGTCAGGGACAAGTCATCGTTCAGCTACGTCACAAACGGCCAAATAACCACAGCTCTGGTCTGCCTCAGGGTGGCGCTGCAGCAAACTGGTTCAACCTGTTGGTCCTTCACAGCCTTACAATTGCCCAGGATACCTCTGAAAAACTTTACAATACCTAGTCACATATTTGTAAATATAAAAACCTGCCACATTTTCATAAGAGTTTGGTGTGAAGAGTGAATTATTACTAATTTTCAAGCCTTGTAAGTCAGTGAGTCAGTGAGTCAGCAGCCAGCCAATGCTGGGGTAGCCAGGACCCCCCCAAAACCTGCCCCATACCAGAAAGGGTTTCACACACTGATACTAAGCCATTATTAATATATACCAAATCATTATTTTGACATAAGTCATTATTTTTGAGGTACTGAGTCAAGATTTTGACCCACTGCTGCCAGAAACACAGGAGAAAAGTATCTAATTTCTCCTCTACATGGTGGGAAATGGGTTTCCATTCTTAAAAGGCAGGCAAAGCACTGAAGCAGGCCTCATACTGCATCTACACCAGCTACACATTCTATCATATTCATATACAGAATATATATTTGGTTACATTTTCTATTTATAACAAATATAAAAACAATATACCGCACGTTACAGCATCTGTACACACTTTTTCATAAGTACTTCACAGCATGCATTGGAGACAGTAATACATTATGTACTGTAGCTCCAAAAAGTATTTGGACATTCGTGCCAGACTTTAAAAAATACATATTCTATTCTTTGTATTTTAAGGCAACAACATTTCAAACCAAGTGTCAAACAGATCATTGCGAGATTTTCGTTTAAATGGCTGGTGGAGTAAAAGATAGATGTATGAGCAGCTTCTTTGCAGACTTCTTCACGGTTGCATCAAGAATGTCATTGTACACTTCAAAGATAAGATGAAAATCATGACAGCATGGTAAGAAAAGCAGCCCCTTTTTTTGGGGTTTTTGGAGTTTTGGTGTCCAAATACTTTTGGGCTCACTGTACGTTGAAGTCTAATACATTCATTATTTCTGGCTCGGTCAGACAGCACAATAAAAACCTCTCAAGTTGGACCACAACATGTAATACAGATTTCTTAACACTGACAGCTGTGATACGGTTAATACTACACTGTGCCAAACTGACCACTGACCACTGAAAAGATGTTCACTAGCTGACCGTCCAGAGCAGTGGCACCTCTAGGAGGAGCTGTAGGAAACAATAAAACTACATGTGCTTCTTGCAAGGCTTCCTTCAGTTGTGTTTGTTGTTGTGCCTTTAGTAGTGACATATGTAAATGCCCCATATTCCTATTGGCTGCCTGGTATTGTGCTTTATTTAAAACTAGGCTGAAACACCCCTTATAACTTCAGTGGGTGGAGCTAAACTGCTGAAAGCCCAAAAGGCTGATATATTGTATGTACTCAAACGGCCTGTTTTTGTAGTTTTCCCTAAATTGATTGGATTTCACTTGGACTAGAGCACGTTCTTGAGCTTCGGTTGGATTGGTGATGCCGTAGAAGAACCATTTTTGGCTCCCTAAAGAACCTTTCAGTGGACCCCTTTTATAAATAAGTTATAAAACCTCTATATTTAAAGGTTCTAGGAACATCCCTACTTTGGCAATATACTAAGAGTCTTTAAACACTGCAGTTCTGAAAGGTTCTCTAGGGAACCAGAGTTGTTTCTTCTTCTATGTCATTACTCAAAGAACCTTTTGGACCTCTTTTTATAGGAATGTATGTTTTGAAATGTTAATATAATTACAACGTAAGTCTCATGAGGAAGTCAGGCCGGACCCACTCAGCATCGAAGGGGCCGCATGCGTGCCCTCAGTTTAGCTGGTCGGAGGCGAAGGTGGGCTCGCTGTAATGGCCGTTTTTGGTTGTGGGCGGTGGGTTCTCTTTGGCGCAGCTGACCTCGCTTTGGTTCTGGGACTTAGCGCTCTTCCGGTTGGCCTGGCGGGGGTCGTCCCCGTGGACGCTGGTGTCGACGCGGGACAGCGTGCACATGCTGCTCTGGTTGCGGGGGTTGAGGCGGGTGGTGCGCAGCTCCAGCTCGTCATAGCTCGATACGTGGATGAAAGGACACCACCGGAAGGCTCTTTTGAAGCCCGCTCTGAACCTGGAAGGCAGCAGCAGTTTGTTTATTTGTCTGTAACTATAAGCACGCAAGCTCATGCCTAATGTTTGTCAAATGTTTAAAATTCACTGGATGATATTTTTTATTGACATTAACCAACACTTTGAATATTTCAACGAAACACTTATTAGATGCTTATTCAATAGTTTTAACTTACGCTGTGAGTCAAAAGTTTGGACGCACCTACTCTTATTTGTACTATTTTAATAGTAATAAAATTAGTTAGTAATGCTGAAGAGATCAAAACTATAAAATAATCCATATAGAATTATTCCTGTAGCAGAATAAAAAGAGGTTTAAAGCTTTAAAGAGTGTTCATAGTCTCAGAGCTTTATTTGCTCTCATGCAGGTTTACATATGTTCAACATTCTGCCCAGCAGCTTCATAAGGAGCCACATGAGCTGCTATTCTAACAGGACTGAAGAAGATAGAGTACATGCTGAGATCGTACATGCTGTCATACTAACCGTAATAAAATACGGTGAAGGCCATCTGATGAAACTGGCCACTTAGTAACTATGTAAACCGTATCGGAAACTCATACAGTAAAAACTACCACTGCCAAGACTTCAGTGATCATATGAGCCCATAATTAATATTCATATCAAATATTTTGCTAGTAAAATGACCTCAGCGACTACAGAAAAAAGACCAATAGCCAGACCCTTAAAACACTCCTTGACAAACTCCAGTTCTGAACATGCACTGGACTTAGCCATAACATTAAAATCACCTCCTTGTATCTACACACATTGTCCATTGTATCAGCTCAGCTTACCATATAGGAGCTATTAGGGTAGGTACTATTAGGGTCATGGATCACAACACTGCAGGGCTGAGAATGACCCACCACTCAAATAATATCTACTCTTTGGGAGTTCTTTTGGTGGTCCTGATCATTTAAAGAACAGGGTAACAACGTAAACAGAGAATCAGATGGACTACAGTCTGTAAGTGTAGCTCCTATATGGTTAGTGGAGCTGATACAGTGGACAATGTGTGTATATACAAGGAGGTGGTTTCAGGCTGATCAGTGTATATGGATGCAGAAAGCCTGGTAGCTACATTCAAGTAGACCGCATGCCTAAACAGATCAGATTTACTTCTAATCCCTGGGCTGCGTGTCTGCTCTGTCTGCGGTTTACCTGCCGTTGAGGCAGCAGTAGATGATGGGGTTGTACATGGTGGAGCTCATGGCCAACCAGAGCACAGCCAGATAAACCTGCTGGATGGATTTCAGTCTGTTTAAGCGCTTATTCAGGCCAGTCACAATGAAGTACACGTGATAAGGCAGCCAGCAGAGGGCAAAGGTCACCACTACTACAATCATCATCTTCACCACCTGCGGAGAGAGAGAGCCGAAGTCAGTAGGCAGGTTTCAGCTCAATAAAAGTTCAACCTTAATAAACATATACGCTTCTGGTTTTCTATGTTTGAGCTGTGTTTCAGAGTGATGACTCTTCCCAGCACTCGCAGCTACACCGCTCTTGTTGTTTTTAATATGGGGAGAAAAAACAACAACGCTAGATTGGCATCAGGCTCAAGCGGGGACATGTTCTGATTGGTCACCAGGCGTCCCATCCAGTTGATTCCGTCCCTAATGCAATCACAAGCTGTAGCTGACGTTTTTTTTTTCTCAGGGAAGCATCTCATCCAGAAACTGGCTGGGAAAAGAAGAACTGAGCAATTTTCCACATTAATCAAGAAAGCTGAGATGATGATGAATTCTGTTTGAGAGAATGATAATGGCGTTTCTGGCCAGTGCACTGAAACAAGATTTGAAGACAAGTTTCTAGATTTACGCTAGAAGTGAATTAATCAGGGAATTTGGGTAAAAGTAAAATATATATCCACGTTGAGTGTTGTTTAACTAAAAAATGTTTAATAAAAATAAGCCTTTAGGATGATTCAAGCCAAGTAATGACCTGACAGAGTCCTGTGTGTGCTTGTTTTTTATTCGTGCTGGGTAAATGAGCCAAATGTTGGGGCGTGGTGTGTCAGAAGAACCACAGATTCTATTATATTTAAAAGAAATAATGGACATATTAGTGCTAAGTTGTCACAGACAGTCTGCATTTCCTATTGTGGGACACTGAAAAGTTCTAAAACACTGCATTCCAGCCTCAGAACATCCTATCTGTGAAACATGGTGGTGGTAGTATCATGGGTCAGGCCCTGGTGTGCTGCATCTGGCCCAGGATGGCTTACCATCAATTGCTGGAACAATGAATTCTGAATTTTACCAATTCATGTTTTTTTAAGGACAAGGTCCAACTGAGACAAAGACCCCAAGCCCACAAGCAAGACAAAGACCCCAAGCCCACAAGACGGGTTACAGGAAATAAAATGAAGGTTTTGGAAAGTTTTTGGGGGGTCCTATCCTGTTCCAGCACAAAACAAGCTCTATAATGACATGGCTTGACTCCACAGTCCTGACTCCTGCTGAACATCTTTGGGATGACCTGAGATGTCGATTGTGAGCCAGGCCTTCTCACCCTCCCAGGAGAGCTGAGGCTAGTACAGCCCCGAGAGTGGAGCAACTCTATATTGAATGACGTGGTTTTGTCCAACAATCTCATATTGTGATGGTCAGGTGTCCGAATACTTCTGGTCATGTAGTGTATGTATGTCTCATGTGGAGGTAAAACTGAATGTACTTTGTTTTCCCAGCTGTCATTCTGCACCAAAGACATATTCTTAATACCGTTAGCCTAAATGATATCAGGACACGTCCCAAACCTGAGTTTGGAAACAAATCAGATTAGTAATCGGTGATTTATATTGTTTAAACGATTTTAATGGTTCAGTTGGCGCATCACTAGTGACACATTCTAACTGGTAAACTTTGGAAACACAGAGTTTGTATCCTAGTACGTAGTCTTTAGAACATCTCCAGCCATTTAACTGAAACTGACGCTGTACTGTCCCAACACAACAAGTATGAGTGTCACATGTTCGTCCAGTACCGCCTATCAGTGCTAAGCGTTCCAATGCATGAGGTACTTGTCTTTCTTTGGAGAACGATAATATACACCGCCTTAACTGTCCACGCCTACAGGTGTCTTCAGACGTTCTAAAGCCTTGCCCTCTTCTTGATCTACCCTTCTACTGTTGATTGTTAGCGGAATGATCTCTCCATTCTCTCTAAATGTTAGCACTTCTTTACCTAATAGTCTAACATTTTGCCCACATCTAGGTTCTCGCTGATCCTACCCAACCTGTCTCTGTTCCCTCACGGTTCTCGACAGCCCCCATAAAGGCCATTGCAAAACTTGGCAAACAGCCTTATTAACTTCTTTCCGATAAGACAAAGGAGCTGCGGCTAACGGAGACGACGGGATCTTGTCTGTCGTCGGGCGAGGGCCGCCTTCGTTTATGACATGCCTTTTAATGAGGTGCCACGAGCTCCAGCGCTAATGACAGCCCTGTGTACGGTAATGAGAAAGAGGGGTCAGCAGACTCTCGCTTCAGCTTGGGAATTGACAGCTACACAAAAGCCCAGAAAGGTTAGCGATGACGCAGCCTTCACAGCAGGCTGGGGGGAAGCAGAGGCGGCTGGTGGCGGCAGCAGAGTAAGTCACCCCTTCCGACTGATCTGACACCAGTGTGGACCCTCTGGCAGGGCTCGAGAGTAGGATGGGGAAGCCCATTTGTAGAGCAGTGGGTCAGTTGAGCTAGGAGGTGAGGCGGACGTGTCCTGTCAGGCAAAACAGGGACTGTTACAACAGAAGGCTCCAGTCCAGCCTTTGAGGAGGCCTGGACGGTGGACTTGTGTGCACCTGAGCCAGGTAATAAGCTGTTCACTGGCTCCTGATCACCTTGCTAACGTGTGCTGGCAGCTGAAGAGAACCAGGCAAGACTGGTTTGGATGAAAGTCTTGAACTTGCACTGAGAAAACAAGCTGGGAGCCAGTCTGATTGAAACTAATGACTCGGATTTTGGATGCTGCGCTTGATTAATGGTGCACTTGGACATCCTCGTCAGCTCAGCTCAGAAAATTGCCATGTTGTCCTGTCGTTTGTGTTTGATTGCCGAGGCAAGAACAGACCAGTGACATCACTCCCCGTTGATAAGGTTCCCATTATCTTGCTAGGCAGCACTGTTAGCCACTTTGCTGTTCAGTTCATGTAGAATGACCGTATATTCACGCTTGCATTACGGTAAAGATAGCAGAAGCCAGCATGATTATATTACATGGCCAAAAGTATGTGGACACCTCCTTTTTGAGTGCAGGTGTTTCAGCCACACTTATTGCCAACAGGCTTATAAAACAAAGCACACAGTTAGGCAACTTTGGTCGAGGAGGGGTAACGTTTTGAGGCTGTTTTGCAGACTTTGGGCCTCATAGTCGCTGTCCAAAGAAAAACATGCATCTCTACATCATTCAAACACAGCAGCACCCATTTTCTTTGTTTAAAAAAGATTAGAATGAATGGACCAATAGAAATGCTCAGAAATCACATGGAAAAAAATCTGGTTCCATTGACTTACATTGAAAGTAAAGGCTGTTTTTGTCCTCCCCTGACTTTTCGGGGGGTCCTCTCCTGTTCCAGCACAAAACAAGCTCTATAATGACAGGGCTTGACTCCATAGTCCTGACCCCAACCCTGCTGAACACCTTTGGGATGACCTGAGACGCTGATTGTGAGCCAGGCCTTCACATCCAACATCAGTGGCTTTTTTTTGGAAAACCTTTCCAGGAGAGCGGAGGCTGGTATAGCCCGAGAGTGGGGCCACTCTATATTAATGGACGTGGTTTTGGAACGACATGTCCAACAAGCTCATATTGTGATGGTCAGGTGTCTGAATACTTTTGGCCATGTAGCGTATGTATGTCTTTTGTGGAGGTAAAACTGAATGTACTTTGTTTTCTAAGCTGTAATTCTACACCAAACATACATTCTTAATACAGTTAGCCTAAAAAATGTCAGTACGCATGTCAAAGCTGAGTTTGGGAAACTGATTTATATCGTTTATATACGACTTTAATGGTTCAGTTGGTGCATCAGTAGTGATACATTCCAACTGGTAAACTTTGGAAACAGAGTTTGTATCCTAGTACTTAGTCTTTAGGACGTTTCAATCAATTGAAATTGAAGCCTAGAATTAGGAGGTTTAAGTACCACCTATTAGGCTGAGCGTTCCAATCATCATTTTCCTCCAACCCCACTTACTGTTCCTCATCCCTCTGTTTTTCGATAAAGAGCTTTCAAATAGAAGCCCTACACTTACAGGCTGTAGTCCATCTGTTTCTCTGTATACTTTCTTACCCTGTCCTTCAATAGTCAGGACCCTCACAGGACCACCAGAGAGCAGGTACTCTTTGGGTGGTGGATCATTCTCTTCACTACATTAACATGGTGGTGGTGTGTTAGTGTGTGTTGTTCTGGTTAAACACCTCAGTGTCACTGCTGGACTGGGAACCGTCCACTAATGTAGCATGTGTTTGCTGATAAAACTATTATTAATAACTATATTAAATAAGAGGAACAAAACTAGTTCCCTAACTCACCATGTTGGAATGTACAGTGTGGCTGTGAGGCCGGAGCGAAGGCCTGTTAATGCCTGTAAAAACATAACTGCACTGATAGCATCAGCATGTCTGACAAGACCACCCTTCCTTATCAGATTCCTCATCCGAGGATTCCAGTTCCTTCGAAAATCTCGGCTCTCTTGGATGTAAGACTCGGATTCTAGGCCATAGATCCTGTCCTGATGTATGAAACTTGGCAGATCATTCATTGTTAGGCTGAACTGGAGTCTTGGTGCTCCTTTATCATCACCAACACTGTTCCTTCATCTCTTCATTCCTTTATCATCACCAACATTGTTCCTTCATCTCTTCATTCCTTTATCATCACCAACACTGTTCCTTCATCTCTTCATTCCTTTATCATCACCAACACTGTTCCTTCATCTCTTCATTCCTTTATCATCACCAACACTGTTCCTTCATCCCTTCATTCCTTTATCATCACCAACACTGTTCCTTCATCTCTTCATTCCTTTATCATCACCAACACTGTTCCTTCATCTCTTCATTCCTTTATCATCACCAACACTGTTCCTTCATCCCTTCATTCCTTTATCATCACCAACACTGTTCCTTCATCTCTTCATTCCTTTATCATCACCAACACTGTTCCTTCATCTCTTCATTCCTTTATCATCACCAACACTGTTCCTTCATCCCTTCATTCCTTTATCATCATCAACCCTGTACCTTCATCCCTTCATTCCTTCAACAACACTGTTCCTTCATCCTTTCATTCCTTTATCATCATTAACCCTGTACCGTCATCCCTTCATTCCTTTATCACCAACATTGTTCCTTCATTCCTTTATTATCACCAACACTGTTCCTTCATCCTTTCATTCCTTTATCATCATTAACCCTGTACCGTCATCCCTTTATTCCTTTATCATCAACCCTGTACCTTCATCCCTTCATTACCAACACTGTTCCTTCATCCCTTTATTCCTTTATCATCAGCAACCCTTCTCCTTTATCCCTTCATTCCTGTATTATCACCAACCCTGTTACTTTATCCCTTCATTCCTTCATTAATTCATCAACAACATCCCTTAATTCTATTATTAATACCCCCATATTGTTTCTTCATCCCTTTGTTCCTTTATTTATGCGTTGCTTCATTTGTGTTTGTCGTGACTTTTTTGATTCACTTAGCGTCACGTAAAAGCTAGGTAATGACGTTAATCCTGTATGGGGGGGTGGAGCCAGCTAGGAGTATTGGACAGAAAGCAGTCAGTCAAGCTTCTCATTAGCCACGCCCACACAGTTCTCAGATAGGTCTGAGGGTTTTATGCCGTGTTTTATCATATTTTTATCACTCCGCTTCACAGACAGTGTTCATATCTCACTCTGTGAGGCTTTAACTTCTGTAAATAAACAGTAGCTTCACATTAAAACATGACTTATTACTTAGAGAATCCAAAAAACATGCCATTTGACTTGGAGTGCCCAAACTTTCCCAACTGACTGACTGGATCTCGAGCACAGCGGACGTAATTGTGAGCCTCTCACGCTGATTGTGCCGGTCCAAGTGCTCTCAAGCTAATTTGAATAAAAGCCTCTTTACATTAACTCACATCAACAGTTAGGACCATTTTTACCTTCACTTGTTCATTCATACCCCTTCTGCACTTCACACACAGCACCAGACCTGCTGCGGTTCTGCTGCTGATACGCAGCGCTCAGACCATCATTCAGGATTTCATATGATGTCAAATCACTGTCATACAAAACAGCCCCCCGCCCAGTTTTCATCACGGGCCCACCTGACCGTCAACAAACCTCCGGCGGTTTCATGTGCCTCCACGACACCGCCCGACCAATCAGCAGCCCCTCACACCCCCCTCAGCGCCACGTCAGAAGGTACGGGTTGTAAACAGGTGACTTGACAAATTCTCTAATCCGACGCAATCCCCCCATAATCTCCGCCTCTGAAACAATAGCGCTGGATTATGAACGGAGACCACAGGAGATGCTAAATGATCTGCCGTGTCCTGGAATAATATTTGATATGGAGGAGGTTGTAGCTCTGCTTTTAAGCTCACAGCTGGCAGGAGGGATGTACTCAAAGTTATGACCTTAATCTGTGGAGGAAAACAAGCAATAACGTGTATGTGAGATTCCCACAGTGAGCGCTGAGGCGGGACAGCACCTCCATTCATTGTTTTTTCTTCCATTCAGTAGCTTTTTTTTAAATCTGCCACCGTTGGGCCAATGTGGGGCCAGATTTGATCCTAAAGATGTTCGTAAGACGGCAAGGCACAACTATAAAACTATAAATGTAATCAGTTTATTTAATGTAGTTAAGTTAATCATGATTCTTATAATGTTGGGAACATTTTCCGATAAAGACATTCAACAGTTTTATGTTAGAATCTTCTCGTTCCACCTTAAGTGGTGCAGCACTTACAATCCTAGTGTTGACAATCAGCTTCTTGTTTCCCAGCTTCTTGTTCAAATCTTTCAATTCCACCTTAAAAAGTTCTCCCGTACCACCTTAAATGGTGCTGTGGTTGCATCCTTGCCCTGACAGTCAGCTTCACATTTACCAGCTTCTCCTTCAGGTTTCCCATTCCACCTTAAATGGTGCTGGAGTAAAGTTCTGGTGCCTGAGGTGTTATCGTAACGGTGCCATCATTTAAGGTGGAACTTATTATTGTTATTATATTATAATATTGTTATTATTAACATTATTATTTGATTAAAATAATAAACTGCATTTAATCGACTTATTTAATGTAGTTAAGCTAATTATGATTCCTTTAATGTTGGAAACATTTTTCTGATAAAGACATTCACCAGCTTCTTGTTTGAACGTTCTCGTTCCACCTTAAAAGGTGCAGCTGTTACATTCAGACAATGACAGTCAGCTTCTTATTCACCCACTTCTTCTGTTATCTTGTTCCACCTTAAGTGGGGCAGCACTTCCGTTCGGGCCCTGACAATCAGCATCTCATTTGCTAGCTTCGCATTCAGATTTTCCCGTTCCATCTTGTACTTGCCAGCTTTTTATTTGAGTCTTCCAGTTCCACCTTAAATGGTGCTGTGCTTGCATCCTGGCACTGACCATCAGCTCCTTATTTGCCAGCTTCTCGTTTAAATTTTCCTGGTCCACCTTAAATGGTGCAGCAGTTACATTCTGGCATTGACACCTTTGTATTTGAATCTTCAAACTCCACCTTAAACCTTGCTGCAGTTACCATCTGGCGCCTGAGGTGTTATCGTAACTGTGGCACCATTTAAGGTGGAACAGGAACATTTGAACAAGAAGTTGGCGAATGAGAAGCTAGTGGTCAGTGCCAGGATGTAACTGCTGCACCATTTAAGGTGGAACGAGAAATTAAAAAAAAAAGTTGGCGAATGAGAAGCTGTTTTTTTAAGCTACACTATTTAAGATGTGGGGTTTTGGAGACCCCTCTGGTGGGAATATGTAATTGCATGCACTGTACTCAATGACAGCTTGCTTGTGCACTGAAAGAGTATTCAAAGAGAACTCAGTCAAAACTTGGTGATGGGCGTGTCTTCTGAGGACGGGAATGAATGATCTGCTATTATGTCCATCAGTATAAAGTTTTGAGACCTAAACATCAAGCTGGACCTTCTTGTTGAGCCTGTACATTTAACATGAATGCATGAAGACCTTCAACGTGGCCCAAAAGCTCCTGACCTCATGCTTCTGACTTGTTTTTGAAGTTTTTATGGGGCGACTCACAGCAGCGCCTAAAACCAATTCAGCTTAGAAGTCGTCTAACTCACTGTACGTGACCCTGAAGAGGAGGGTGAACTCTGTCAGGAGTGAAAAGTCTAGAACTGAAAGAATCTGAAAGGCCAGTGACGCACTTGCTTTGGGACACTTACGTTCTATCAGTCCATTTATCTACCCGGTCCAGCCCGACCCATTAGACACGGTCGGGAGGTTCAGCGGGAGTGCTTACCTTCCTCTTGGCACGTAGCTGGCCGTGGTAGTTGTCTGATGAGTCTCCGGGGATCTCGCTTCCCCACAGTGTCACCCCGACCACGGTGTAGGTGATCCCCATCACCACCAGGGGCAGCATGTACACCAGCACCGTCACTATGATGTGGTACCTGTGAAATCACGAAGAAAGGCAGGTTGACCAAAGAGGCTGAGACTGATGGCAGAGGTGGGGGGTGGGGGTGACGCAACAAACGTCCACAGAAGTGTCCATGAAAGAACGTGTTTCTGTATCAGCAGAACACAGGATCAAAGTTTTTGGACGGAAAAGGCAACGGGAGGTGAGATCAAAGCCTGCAGATCCATGAGCAAGGTCTCAGTATCACCAACCCTTTATCTATCCTGTCCTTCAGCTTTTATCTATTATACATGAGATGGTTTTTATGAGATGGTTTGGAAAGCTGTTACTGTTACTAATTCAAATGCTACTGTTGTTATTATTATTATTATTATTATTATTATTATTATTACTGCACATTGCCTAACTCTAACTCTATATTGTTAATAGTCTTGCCACCTTTAGATATCAAAGATTGTTTTTTTGATATCATAGCTTAATAGTCTTGTGATCTCTAGATATTGAAAGCTGTCTTCTTAGAATCACAACTTAAATGGCCTTATTATCTCTAGATGTTGAAACTTGTTTTCTTGAGATCACAACTTAGCAGTCTTGTGGTCTCTGGGTATCGAAAGCTGTCTTCTTGAGATCACAACTTAAAAATCTTGTGACCTCTAGATGTTAAAACTTGTCTTCTTGAGATCATAACTTAATTGCCTCATTATCTCTAGATATCGAAAGCTGTCTTCTTGAGATCACAACTTAACAGTCCTGTAATCTCTAGATATCGAAAGCTGTCTTCTTGAGATCACAACTTAATGACCTCATTGTCTCTAGATGTTGAAACTTGTTTTCTTGAGATCACAACTTAATAGTCTTGTGATCTTTAGATATTGGAAGCTGTCTTCTTCAAATCTCAACTTAATACATTTGTGATCGCTGCATATCGGAAGCTGCCTTCTTGAGATCATAACAGTCCTGTAATCTCTAGATATTGAAAGCTGTCTTTTTGAGATCATAACAGTCCTGTAATCTCTAGATATTGAAAGCTGTCTTTTTGAGATCATAACAGTCCTGTAATCTCTAGATATTGAAAGATGTCTTTTTGAGATCACAACTTAATAGTCTTGTGATCTCTAGATATCGAAAGCTGTCTTCTTGAGATCACAACTTAACAGTCTTACGATCTCTAGATGTCAAAACTTGTCTTCTTGAGATCTCAACCTAATACCCTTGTGATCTCTAGATATTGGAAGCTGTCTTCTTGAGATCTCAACTTAATACTTTTGTGATCGCTGCATTTCGGAAGCTGTGATCTCAAGAAAAATCATGGAGCAAATCTCAAGAAAACAAAATATTTAAAAAATTCAGTGCAACCCTAATTAGAAGTGGACGTCAGGGTTGGTGGGGGCTTGGAACAGAAGTGAAATGTAGAACATGGGTACTGATCCAGGACCTGATAGCTGCACATGCATCGTTTAGAATGTAAATGAGGCAAAACGTAATTAGTCTCTCACATAAACGAATCCTCCGCCGGTCTGGGCCAGGCCACGTAGCAGATGGTTCTGCGCGGCAGCGTCCTGGTGGTGGAGTAGAAGCAGAGGGGGAACGCCAGAACCACCGCCAAACACCAGATACACGCGATCACCACTTTCGTGGCCGTGGCCGACAGCCGGGGCTTCAGCGGGTGGATGATGGCCATGTACCTGTGGCAGAGATATCAGTGAGATTCGGTGGCGGTGCAATATAGCACTCCTCTGAGGAAGGTGAGGAGCAAGTCACCGGTGTAATAAGGGAGAATGTCATGTTTCTCTGCTTTATGAGTTTGTTTGATCCCCTCAGATAGAGAACCGTTTGAGAACTGGCTGGTGGCTATCACAGGAAATGGAAGTTCCCTTTCTCGGAATTCAGAAGTCAGACAAAAAGGAATATCGCCTGATCTGCTAGGTCTACGAGCTTCGTCCTCATCATAACATCAGAAAATGTCATTGTTTATTTACACCTTTCAGCTGTTTTTTAAAGTTACCTCATATACATGCTAATTTTGGGAATGCCAAAGTTTCAATTTGGCGTCCACAGCAGTTCTAAAAGCTCCCCAATGAGAAGTTCTGACATAAAATTGTTATGAATGTGCTGCCTGATACCTTAGACAAATCTAGAGAGCCTGACTTATTTATCTTGTGATCTCTAGATAGCAAAAGCAGTTCTCTTAAGACCACAACTTAATCTTGTGTTCTCTAGATGTTGAAACTTGTTTTCTTGAGACCACATCTTAATAGTCTTGTGTTTTCTAGATATCTAAACTTGTTTTCTTGAGACCACAACTTAACAGTCTCGTGATCTCCAGATGTCGACATTTGTTTTCTTAAGGTCACATCTTAATAGTCTTGTGATCTCTAGGTCTCTAAAACTGTTTTCTTAAGATCACAACTTAATAATCTTGTGTTCTCTAGATATCTAAAGTGGTCTTCTTGAGATCACAACTTAATAGTCTCATGATCTCTAGATGTTAAAACTTGTTTTCCTGAGATCACAACTTACATAGTCTTGTGATCTCTATAGATGTTGACACTTGTTTTCTTGAGATCACAACTTAACAGTCTCGTGATCTCCAGATGTCGACACTTGTTTTCTTAAGGTCACATCTTAATAGTCTTGTGATCTCAAGGTATATAAAGCTGTTTTCTTGAGATCACAACTTAATAATCTTGTGTTCTCTAGATATCTAAAGGTGTCTTCTTGAGATCGCAACTCAATAGTCTTATGATGTCTAGATGTCGACACTTGTTTTCCTGAGATCACAACTTAATAGTCTTGAGATCTCTAGATATTAAAAGCTGTCTTCTTGAGATCACAGCTTAACTTGACATAACCTCAACTAGGACTATCCCAAACCTGATTGGTTTGGGCTCCAATAGTAACAAATAGTAGCAAATAATCAATGCTTTGCCCTGGTGGTCTAAGAGAGTAGTTTGCATCCTATGCCCCCTCCAACTGATGGCTTACAATTAGCTTAAAGATGGATATTATATGTGAACAGGTGAATATTTGGATCCAGTCCCAATTTCAAGATATACATTTTCCAATATTACCAGCATCATCAACGTTATATATAACCTGTCAGAGGACAAGTGTAGGTTCACTGGTATTTGTGGAGAGCAAATAAAATGTCAACTTTTTGGGTTCTAGAACTCCTGGTATCTATCACCACCAACTTCACAAATGAATGAAGTTTCTCCACAGTCACTTTATTTCACCACAAAGGAAGGTTTCTAGACAGTTTAAATGCAGAACCTGGTAGGGAACCTGTACACCATTTAAAGGATCTTGTTTATGAAAATGTCTTTTCAAAGACGCATCAATTGAAAGGTTCTTTAGTAGTTCTTCTACAGTAGTGGTCGTAGTACGTTCTTCTACAGTAGTGGTAGTGGTACGTTCCTGCATAGTTTAGTTCCAACCTGCCTGCCCTTGATCCAGACAAATAGGAAGGCCCTTGGAAAGAAGTTGATTAGCTGGAACAGGTGTGGCTCTAGGAAGTAGGGTTGGAGAACACTGTTCTAGGGCATCTCTTTGAAAAGCACTTTTTACATTTTTATTTTGAAGGGTGTATGAAATGGTGCAGTGGAAGAGACCAACTAAAAGCTTCCTGACAGTCTGAACTGGCGTCTTTTCTTGAGGCAGTCCTTGCGGTTATTTCAGGTAAAGCCCAATTTACCCTGTCAGAACGCAAGGTCAGAGTTAAAAACGTCTTCAGACGCATTAGAAAGATAAAGAGACTGTCCAAACATCATACGCTGCCTTTCACCTACTCACTGTGCAGTCTTAAGCTGTTTGTTTTTCGGGAGATGGTTCTGAGATTAGCTTTAAAGTAAAGCACTCGCATAAGAAAGAAAAAAAAACATCAAACAGCACTTAGAGCTTTCATCTTTGAGAGAAAGGACAACATCAAACTCCACTCTTGCTTCAGATCTGAAACAATCCACAGGTGTTTCTGTCCATGCTTCCACTGTGAGAAGACACCTCAGCGCTATGGGTCTGAAAGGATGTGTAGCTGTTTAAGAGGGTCCTCACTGAGAAACGATGCTGAGATGCTGCTGGTGTTCTCAGAACAATGATCTGACCACCCCAGTGCCCAGTTCCAGATTGTAGACCGTTAGAGGAGCCGAAACCATCGTTAGGGAAAAGCATTGTGCCGTTATTGTTTAGGAGTAAATCTAGTGCGCACTAAATACTATGGAGTGAGCACTTGATTCTAAAAGGTTGAAAAGCATCAGATACTACGTGGTTACCAGTAGATACTACCAGGTGAGTGCCAGGTAGTAAGTGGTAAGCTCTAGATTCTAAGAGAAGCATACCAGATACTATGTGCTAAGCACTAGATACTTTCAGGTGTGCACCAGATACTATAGGGGGAGCACTAGAGACACAATGCGGTGAGTACTAGACGTTATTAGGGGCATACCAGATACAATCAGATGAGTATCAGATACTATGTGGTGAGCACTAGATACTATGTGTTAGCACTATACACAGTCAGATGAGGACCAGGTACTTCCAGATGAGCACAAGATCCAATGTGGTGAGCACCAGATACTATTAGGTAAAACCAGATACTATCAGGTGAGCACCAGACACATGTTAAGCACTAGATACTATGTGGTTAGCACTATATACAATCAGGTGTGCACCAGATACTACATGTTGAGCACTAGATACTATGTGGTTAGCACTATATACAATCAGCTGTGCACCAGATACTCCCAGATACAATGCGGTGAGCACTAGACACTATTAGGTGAAACCAGATACTATGAGGTGCTAGATACTATGTGGTGAGTGCTAGATACTATGTGGTGAGTGCTAGATACTATGTGGTGAATGCTAGATACTATGTGGTGAGTGCTAGATACTATGTGAAAAGCACCAGATACTTTTAGTTGCTTGCACGATACTACCAGATGTGAACCAGATGCTGTGTGGTGAGCAATATATACTATGATTAGCACCAGTAGCAATATTATGGTATACTATATATACTATGATTAGGACCAGTTATTATCAGGTACATACCAAATGCTATTTAAAAAACATGCCACGTCTGTGTCTAGTCCTCACCTTATAGTAGGTGGACCAGATACCTTCAGATGAGCACAAGATACAATCCAATCAGATGTATATATGTAATGTGTGTGTGTGTGTGTGTGTATATATATATATATATATATATATATATATATATATATATATATATATATATATATATATATATATATATAAAACATTTTTTTTTCAAGACAACTGTAAAACATGCTGTCAGAGGTCAGTTAGCACACTGATATCCATTTCATGTAATAATATTCTGTGATTATTATGTGTAATCTCTGCAGACGTCTGGTTCCATTCACCAGCACTGAATAATTCTCAGTCTAAAGCCACTGCTTTCTTCTTAAAGGGGAATTCCACAATTTTTTTAACTTTCTGTATAATTTGGTGGTTGAGCTGTACACAATGTCGTTCAGAGTGCTTTGATGTGAAAGAGTTTGTTTGTAGAGACCATGATTTCTTAACAGTGGTGATGGAACCAGGCGTCTCCATGTCTACAACACATATACAGCTATTATATTTAAACCCCCTGTGAACCTACACATGTCCTCTGAGTTTAAATATGTAATGTTGATTGTGGTAAAGCATCATGGTCAAGTTTTTTCAGCGACTATTTTGCCTTAGAAAACCCTGCATGTGCATAGATTCAAATACATCGACTGAAACATAATTTGGAAACAAAACTTTGTACTTGTAACTTTCTGTGATGGAACTTTTTCAGGCAGCAAACTCTTCAGACGTCTGGTTCCATTTACCACCATTGTTTTCATCTTAAAGGGGAATTCCCCCAATTTTTCCAACTTTCTATATAATTTGGTGGTTGAGATGTAAACCAGTTCATCCAGAGTTTTTTGATGTGAAATGGTTCGTTATAGAGTCAGACTTTGATTCCTCAGACTTTGATTTCTTTACAGTGGTGGTGAATGGAACCAGGCGTCCCTATGTCTACAACACCTATGTAGCTATTGTATTTAAAACCTCCATTGGACCGACACGTGTCTTCTGAGTTGATGAAACACTGATGAAGGTAAAACACCTTTTTATTTGGGGACTATTTTGCCTCGGAACACCTTACATGTATCCGTCCTCCATACGTTGATTCAAATAAATTGATTCAAATGTATTGTGGATCAAACCTTTTTCACAAAGCCCATAAAACAAAGTCTCCAACATCAAGCAGCACATATCTCACCAACGAATGGCATAACTTTCTGTGATGGAGCTTTAGGAGGCAGCAAACTCCTCAGACGTCCGGTTCCATTTACCACCACTGATTTCATCTTAAAGGGGGATTCCACCAACTTGGTGGTTCATTAAAAATGGTTCATTATAGAGAAGATCATACTCTAGACTTATTTACAGTGGCAGTGAAAGGAGGTCATCAATCGTTTGTGTGAGACTTTTTAGAGGTGGACGTCTGGTTCCATTCACCACCATTGTGAACAGTTCTATAGAGAATCACAGACTCAGGTTTCTGTACAGTGGTGGTGAATGGAACCAGGCGTCCCTATGTCTGCAACGCAAACATATTAGCTATTATACTTAAAACCTCCAGTGAACCTACATGTGTCTCCTGAATTAATATATATAGGAAAACTATTTTCTTGTGGGGACTATTTTGCCTCAGAACACCCTACATGTATCCCTCCTCCACACATGGATTCAAATACATTGATGGAAACAACGTCTCAGACATCAAGCAGTGCATATCATCATTTAGTTTCATAACTTTCTATGATGGAGCTTTAAGAGTCAATAAACTTCTCCGACCTCTGGTTCCATTCACCACCACTGAATGATTCTCACTCTGAAACCACTGTTTTCATCTTAAAGGGGAATTCCACCAATGTTTTCAGATTTCTGTGTATTTACTGTATAACACAGTCACTGAGAGAGGTTTGGTGTGAAATGGTTCATTATAGAGAAGCTCATACTCTAGACTTATTTACAGTGGCAGTGAATGGAACCAGAGGTCATCACCATGTAATGTAAAAATCTGTGTGAGAGCTTTAAGAGGTGGACGTCTGGTTCCATTCACCACCACTGTGAACAGTTCTGACTCTAGAACTCACTCTGAACGACTCTGTTGACTATTTAATTGAGCATAAAATTTGGGTGGACTTCCCCTCCCAGTCATTTGAATACGGCTAAACTTTTTAAAAGCCCCCTTTACTCCCATGAGAAGGGCAGCAGGGGCGCTTCACCTGTCCACCGCGATGGCGGTCATGGAGTAGATGCTGGCGAACACGGCGGTGACGGGGAAGAAGTTGTGGAACTTGCAGTACGCCTCTCCGAAGTACCAGTCCCCGTGCGTGGCGTACACGAAGTTCACCAGCGTGTTGAAGGCGGCCATGGACGCGTCCGAGAAGGCCAGGTTCAGCAAGAAGTAGTTGGTGACCGTGCGCATCCGCCTGTGCGCCAGGATGATCCACATGACCACCAGGTTCCCGAACACGGCCACGGCCAGGATCGAGCTGTACGCCACTGACCACAGCGCCACGCGCCACGGCGGCTGCACGAACTGGTTGGTGAGGTTGCGCGTGAGGTTGGAGCCGCTCTGAGGGACCGACATGCTGTCTCGTTCCGGAGGAAACTCCCGACGACGCGCGCCAACAGTGCGCACACTTTCCGTTGGTTTCCGGTTCGGTCCGGTTCGCTTAGGAGCTGGACGTCCGCGTGACGCGCGCGCACCTGTTCGTCATGATTCTGGCTTTGGGTCAGTGGCGCGCGCGCGTATGTGTGTGTGTGAGCAAGCAGATAGAGGGAACCAGAGAAATGAGAGAGGCAGCGAGGGAGGGCCGTTTAGGCTCTTTCCCTCCCTCTCTTCCTCTCTCTCTCTTCTCTATTACAGACTCTCTCTCTCTCCCTCTCTCTCTCCCTCTCCCTCCCTCTCTTCCTCTCTCTCTCTTCTCTATTACAGACTCTCTCTCTCTCCCTCTCTCTCTCCCTCTCCCTCCCTCTCTTCCTCTCTCTCTCTTCTCTATTACAGACTCTCTCTCTCCCTCTCTCTCTTCCTCTCTCTCTTCTCTATTACAGACTCTCTCTCTCTCCCTCTCTCTCTTCTCTATTACTGACTCTCTTCTCTATTACTGACTCTCTTCTCTATTATTGACTCTCTCTATCTTCTGTATTACTGACTCTCTTCTCTATTATTGACTCTCTCTATCTTCTGTATTACTGACTCTCTTCTCTATTAATGACTCTCTCTATCTTCTCTGTTACTGACTCTTTTCTCTATAACTGTCTCTCTCTTCTCTATTAATGACTCTCTCTTCTCTATAACTGACTCTCTTCTCTATTAATGACTCTCTCTATCTTCTCTATTACTGACTCTCTTCTCTATAACTGTCTCTCTTCTCTATTACTGACTCTTTCTCTTCTCTATTACTGACTCTCTTCTCTATTACTGACTCTCTTCTCTATTACTGACTCTCTTCTCTATTACTCACTCTCTTCTGTATTACTGACTCTCTTCTCTATTAATGACTCTATCTTCTCTGGTACTGACTCTTTTCTCTATAACTGTCTCTCTCTTCTCTATTACTGACTCTCTCTTCTCTATTACTGACTCTCTTCTCTATAACTGTCTCTCTTCTCTATTACTGACTCTTTCTCTTCTCTATTACTGACTCTCTCTTCTCTATTACTGACTCTCTCTTCTCTATTACTGACTCTCTTCTCTATAACTGTCTCTCTTCTCTATAACTGTCTCTCTTCTCTATTACTGACTCTCTTCTCTATTACTGACTCTCTTCTCTATTACTGACTCTCTCTCTTCTCTATTACTGACTCTCTTCTCTATTACTCACTCTCTTCTCTATTACTGACTCTCTTCTCTATAACTGTCTCTCTTCTCTATTACTGACTTTCTCTTCTCTATTACTGACTCTCTTCTCTATAACTGTCTCTCTTCTCTATTACTCACTCTCTTCTCTATTACTGACTCTCTTCTCTATAACTGTCTCTCTTCTCTATTACTGACTCTTTCTCTTCTCTATTACTGACTCTCTTCTCTATTACTGACTCTCTTCTCTATTACTGACTCTCTTCTCTATAACTGTCTCTCTCTGCTATATTACTGACTCTCCCTAAACTCTGGTCATCTCTGTCTCTTTCCAATATTCTCTCGGTCCACTCTATCTCCCTTATTCTATCTGTTTCTGTTCTTTCTCCCTCTCTCTCCTTCCTTTCTATCACCCTCTCATTTAATCTGATTCTCTCTCCCTTATTCTGCTCACAATGTCTCTCTTCCCCATCTTTTCTCTCTCTGTCTCTCACTCTCTCTCATTTTCTCTCCTTATTCTCTGTCATTGTCTCTCACTCTGATTTCCTCTCGCCCTTATTCTCTTTGTCTATCTCTCACTCTTATTCACTCTCTACTTTATTCTTTCTCCCATATTCCCTCTGTCTCTCTCTCTCTCCCTTATTCCCTTTAACTGTCTATCTCTCCCTTATTGTCTCTAACTGTATCTCTCTTCTTTATTCCCTCTGTCTCCCTTATTGTCTCTAACTGTATCTCTCTTCTTTATTCCCTCTGTCTCCCTTATTGTCTCTAACTGTATCTTTCTTCTTTATTCCCTCTGTCTCCCTTGTCTCTAACTGTCTCTCTCCCTTATTGTCTCTAACTGTCTCTCTCCCTTATTGTCTCTAACTGTATCTCTCCCTTACTGTCTCTAACTGTATCTCTTCTTTATTCCCTCTGTCTGCCTTATTGTCTCTAACGGTCTCTCTCTCCCTTATTGTCTCTAACGGCCTCTCTCTCCCTTATTGTCTCTAACGGTCTCTTTCTCTCCCCTTATTCTTTCTAACTGTCTCTCTCTCTCACTTATTGTCTGTCTCTCTCCTTTATTGCCTCTGTCTCTCTTCCTTATCCTCTCTAACTGTCTCTCTCTCCCTTATTGCCTCTAACTGTCTCTCTCGTCCCTTATCCTCTCTAACTGCCTCTCTCCCTTATTGCCTCTGTCTCTAACTTATTGTCTCTGTCTCTTTCTCTCCTGTATTCACTCTAACGGTCTCTCTCTACCTTATTCTCTCAGTCTCTTGACATCTATCCTGCCCTTATTCTCTGTAACTGTCTCTCTCCCTTATTCCCTCTAACTGTCTCTCCCCTTATTCTCTGTCTTTCTCTCCCTTATTGCCTCTGTCTCTCCCTCCCCTTAACCTCTCTGTCTCTCTCTCCTTTATTGTCTCTAACTGTCTCTCTCTCCCTTATTGCCTCTAACTTATTGTCTCTAACAGTCTCTTTCTCTTCTGTATTCACTCTAACAGTCTCTCTCCCTTATTATCTTTAACTGTCTCTCTCTCCTTTATTGTTTCTAACTGTCTCTCTCTCCTTTATTGTTTCTAACTGTCTCTCTCTCCCTTATTGCCTCTAACTGTCTCTAACTTATTGTCTCTAACGGTCTCTTTCTCTCCTGTATTCACTCTAACAGTCTCTCTCTCCTGACCTCTCTTAATCTATTTATCTTGCCCTTATTCTCTGTAACTGTCTCTCTCACTTATGCTCTTACACAAAGAACAACATACCATAATAAGGGTTTATTAATAATTTCTTAGCTAATATCAAGGATAAGGCTAAGGGGGCACACACTGATACAGCTGGTGATACATCCAGTATCTCGTCTAATGAGTTGTTTCTTAGCAGCAGTCATCTGTTTCAAAGCACATCCGTCATTCACACGGAGGAAAAGTGGCCCATCGTCGCTGCACCCGTTCTCCGAAATGGGGCTCACGTGTACCGGTGAATTATAGCTGTTCACTAGAAATCTGGCTTAAACCCATGAATATTCTCTCTCTGTGCATGTGGGCTTGTGTGCTCGCCTCGCCTCGCCTCTGAATGCAGAAATGCCACGATGTGCTCGCTCGTTACGCGCCACGGGTTCAGGTGGCTAAGTGCCTTTCATCCTCGGCCACTTTAGAATTCCCTTGATGCTTCCGCAGGTGTCTGAACACTAGGAGGGTCGCGTTTCTCTCCGTCCCTCTGCCTGGGGGCGTCGCTGTAATTAAACAGGATTAAACGCCGCCGTAGCCGCCCTTAATGAGTCAGATCTGCCAGCCACTTCCTCTCCCCGTGTCCGCAGGGTGCCCAGTCGTGCCTGCGTGCCTCTGTTGGAGGGTTCTTCCGGGTTCTTGATGGAGACGTGGACCAAATCGTTTGACGCTGAACTGCAAATGCGGGGACAAATCAGTGCATTTACAGCTGTGTTTAGAACTCGTTATAAAACATGAAGACCCAGGAAAGACTGTCCTCCTCCCCAGATCTCCCGGCGGATCTCCTAGCAGTCGGCGGCCTCGCTCCTCGCGCTAGACCTGCCAAAACTGATGCATGTGTTCCTTTACTCTTGGCCACGCATGTTGCCTCCAGCCTTGCCATAGGGCCTCTACCAGCTGGGCTCTACTGACGAGTCCTCGCTTGCCCATCTTCAACCCCACTGCTCCTTACTTGCAGTCCCTGGCTGTGATTGGTTCCTCACTGGTACACTACTGAGTTTACTGTTTAGAGTCTTACTCAAGTATCAATACTCTGGCTTGAGAATTTTAAGGCGGCACGGTGGAGTAGTGGTTAGCACTGTGGCCTCACAGCAAGACGATCTGGATTGGATTCCCGGTCCGGGTCGTTCTGTGTGGAGTGTGTATGTTCTCCCCGTGCTTGAGTGGGTTTCCTCCAGGTACTCCGGTTTCCTCTCACATGTCAAGAGACGTGCATTATAGGTTGATTGGTCACTCTGAATTGCACGTAGGTGTGAGTGCGTGAGTGAGGGTTGACAGTGCTTAATTTGTAAAACATCAGGTAATGGAACACTGAAGGCACACAAAGTGTCCATCTAACATAGTAGCAATCTGTACAATAAAATAATCCTAGCTTTAATGACTGTACTAAGGAGCTGCAACCATAACATTTCAGAGATGCCACTGGATGAATAGTTTTTGGTGTCCTGCAAAAAAAAAAGACGTCAAAGAGGTGGTGGATCCACATAAATAAGTTCTGGAACGCAGGTGTCTGAAATATTAGAGGTGCGGGATCTTGTTCCAGCAAGATCTGGCACAAATTAAGCACTGAGTGTTGCACTGGCGAACTGTCCATGGTGTACCCCGCCTTCACTAGCGAGATTAAGCGGCAGATAATGGATGGATGGATGGAGGTTTAGGCTACTCCATCCACCTCTTGACCCAAGAATGGGTGAGTCTCAAAACCTAGTGAGTGTCTAAGTAGGCAGCTGTTTAAGTAGCAGCGTTCTCTCCTCATCTCTCCTCATAAACAGATTACTGATACACTCTAGTTAGAGAGACTGCGTCACGGCTTGTTCCCGCCCACTGCTGCACGCGACCGGTGGTTTAGCTGGTTGCTAAGCTACCAGCCGGCATCCAAAACAATAGCCGGAGGCTTAAAAATCCGCTAGCATAAATGCTAATGACTCGAGTATAAAACTGCAAAATGATTAACGACTCGTTACACAGTTGATAATAAAATACTGTTTTGTGTGATTATATGACAAGAAACATATTAAAACACCAGAGAGAATCGAAATAACTTACATTTTAAAACCACTCCACTGCTCGTAGATTTGCCTGCGTTGCTTCATGAGATTGTCTTAGCGGCTGAGGAAGCGTTCAATGCTTCTTTAAAATCAGGTTAAAATAAGGTTCCTCAGTAGGCAGAATGTTTAAGGTTCCTAAGAATTGGGACAGCCTACATGTCGGGAATGCATACTATGACATAAAATGCTGTGTATGTAGGCAGCTCACTAGGTTTTGAGACACAGCCATAATGTGCAACTCATTTTTGGTTGTAGAGATTAGGAGTGTAATGGTGCGTGTATTCATACTGATGCTTCATGGTACCAATGTTAGTACATGGAGAACACACAGTAGCCTATGTGTCATAATGCAGAACCAAGTTAGCCCCATGCCATGCTGGCCACATGCTCTTGGGGTGGTGGGGGGGTTAGTCTATATTTTCTTGTACCAAGCTGCTTCCAAACTGTGAAGTCCAAACCGCGGTGTGGACCGAATCATGACTTCTGTATCTCCTCCCTTTGCCTGTTGAAATGTTGAAATGAGGCCTGAGCCAGTGCTTTTCTTCCATTGATGCCTTTTTCTATAAGCGCCCTGACCTTTTCGATGGCCCACCTGTACAAGAAACCTGCTTCAAAGCTGCTGATTTAGAAGCCTATAATTCAACTTGTAGTGGTCTGCTTATTAACTCTCTGTTGGACCACCTTCTTGAGGGGCTATTATCCGGCAAACCCTCATCAGGGTCCCATTTTCCTGCTCGTGTTCATAATTTTCCGCGCCGCAGAAGTGTTAGTTCTTTTTTTTCTCCTCTGCGAGCTAAATTGCCGCTTTCAATCACGGCGAAGCGGCCGACCGTCATCAGTTTGAGTGGCGAGGCCATTTCCCCGGAGAGACGGAGAAGGAGAGTGACGGGGGGAAAAAACAGACGAGCCATATCTTCTTTTTCCTGAGAAGGCCTGCACTGGCATTTTCTCATTCTAGCGGTGACAGGTTGTTATTTTAGAAGGACGGCCGCTTTAGAGAAACGCCAACTTGTGGGCTGCGCCGTGGTAGTGAGATAATCGAGGCAGTTACTGTAAGAGTGTATTTTGGGAAAGCCTTCGGAGGCTTCGCAGCTGGGCACCTGCGACGTGCCGATATAGCAAGGCGGGAAAATGAGCGAGGTAATTAGCGGCGCGTGTAAAAAGGAACGCAATGAGAGAGGAGTACACAGTGGGCTTTGAAGAAAGGTCTGGAAAGTTTCGGTGAAGGTACTGCATTTTCGGACACTAACGACCAATTCTGTTGTGCCAGCTAGTTGGAAAGAGAAACAGAGGGGGCTATTCTACTCCCCCACATAGAGTCACGTTGGTCTTGGACTCCTGACCAACTGGACCCCTGACTGTGGCATCACTGGGCATCAATGATAATCTACTAATAGGGCAGGTAAATGTGGCCCAGGTCTAAACTTCCTGTTAGGTTGTTAACAGTATCTTTTTTAAATGTGATCTATATCCAATTTAAGTGACCCGCATACGCAGAAGCTTTACATGGCACGCTCATCCAGAGGTAAACAATCATGACTGCCAACCGTTGCTCAGAGGTTCTCAAAGTGCTCGGTTCCATCTTCACCAGCATCATTGGAGATGGGCACCAGGTGGGCGTATCACCATGAATGATTCCAAGCTCTTTGAGACCTTTTCCCATGTTTGTCCATTTCTTTTGAAATCTCAATGAATGTAGAGCTGTTGCGTTAAATGCCTTCTACTTTTGATTGTACAGGAACTTTAGCCTGAATCTTTGAGGTCTTGGCAGCATGGAATTATAACAAATGTTGAGCTGGATCAAAGGCAACTGTTAGGTGTATGAATTCAACCCTCAATTCAGAGCTGAGAAAAGCAGATTCAGTGCTTTTGGCTGTTCAGATTATAGATAGTAGATCAAGATGAAATTTGGGTCACTTTTATTTGCTATGTGGCCCAAATGAACATTCATCTAGTGCTATGTAAACATAATCACTGCATGCTCTGAATTATGAGGCTATTTTGCAGCATATTGCAGGTTATCACTGCTAATGCTCAACTCAGCCCATAGGTTTGACCAACCTTACTGGTTTGAGTGGGCTATTTTATTAAAGCTGCTAGTATTTGAATGTATGCTGAGCGGATTTCTGAAACCAGGAACTTTCCCAGTTCATGGCCTTAAACCAGAGTTTAAAACATGAATACGGTCCAGACTATCGAATGATGAATGTCTTAGTAGGGCTTTTATTGGGGTTTAAGCTTCCCTTACCTATCAACACCATTAGCCTCATGGCTAAAGAAACTAAAGGGGCGAACATCAATCAACAAAAACATTCAATATAGTACATCTGTCGTTTGTTTTCATGGGCTTTAAGCATCGTGCTGGTACAATGAGCTCCAGAATTACTGCCACTCTTGGTAAAGATGGGTGTAGTTAAACACAAAGACCATGAACATAGTTGTGGAGCTAACTGTAAACGTTATTTAGAGCGCAGACAGAACCAAGAAATGCAAGATTTACGGGAACCAAGTAATAACATCGCAAGAACATCTTCATCCACATCTATCAAGGGACTCAGTTTTCAGTGTCAGGATGCAACAGATTCCAGTACGGGGTCTGAGAACAATAGCTGGATAGGAACACACGGGGAATTATTGGTGATAAAATCATTTTCATTGTGACAGATTTAATTTCCTTTCGATGATGTATTTGTGCTCTGCTAGAACATCGTCTTACCCAAAGGCTGACCGCCCTGCGGCTATGCACGATATGCTCATCTAGTCTGGGAAGCTGCCCGGTGTGTGTGTTTTGAGTGAAGTCATACTATTTTGCAGCCAACAGAGGGCGACAGAGCTAAAGGTTCATTTGTTTGCTATAATTTATCATTAGACATAATTATATCTTTGTAATTGGGCTAATAGACTATTCTCTTAAACTATTCAGTGAACCATGTGTGTGGGTGTGCTCTGTAGGTCTGGTAAGTGTGTGTGTGAGTTCAGCTCAATTGGATTAACCGTCTTATCTGAGCAGCTCCTACAGCAGCTCTGGGAGAATGTGGCACAGAAGAGGAGCTGGGATATGGAGGTACGAACCGGTGGGCCGACAGTTTTTCAGTATTTTCTTATTCTGGACTCATTTCCATATGTAGGCTATGTTGGATGTTCTTGCAAAGGCATAACTCAGTTGGTGAGATGTGAACTAGGTCATTCACAGTGATTTGATGTGAGCATTTCCGGGAAACTCAGACAGTGGTGGTGATAGGAACCAGGAGTCGCGACACCATAACTTTCTGTGAGGGAGCTTTCAGAGGTGGATATCTGGTTCCTGTCACTACCACTGTGAAAACGAGTAGCAGTTCCCATCAATCCACTCTGAACAGCTTGGTGTAAATCTTCTCCTCCACACACAAGGCTCTAAATATTAGGGGTAACAATGCGGCACGTTGTACTGTATTGCTAAGTCATGGCTAGTGCAATAGCTTGGGCCATTATAATGCCCAGCTTTGGCCTAAAGTCCCTACGCTGCTAGAAAACCAGTCTGAGCATATATTAAATACTCTAATAATCTCCTGTAATGCTTCTCATTTATTCCAGGTGAAGTTATGGAAGAGCATGGAACCGTTTTGAACAGGTAAAACCGATCAATCAATAAACAGTATAGTGTATATAGTAGTATAGCAGTATTGGTGTTTATGCATTAATACAGGTGTTTAGTTTGAGAAGGGTTGGTTTAATTTTGAGCATTAACATTAACAGTGGTGTATGAGTCGATGGAGTTCAATTATATACAGTAAAAAAATATATAATGCATGTATTTAAGCACAGTGGTCCAGTGTCACCTATACGTCCCACTCTTTCCAAGTACAGTAAATACATCAGTTTAAAATACCAGTCTGTCCAACAGCACTAATTTGATCAGAGTCAATATCAGCAGAAATTCTTAAATCAGATATTGGTGGGGGGAAAAAATCTCACCAAATCTGTGCCAGACATGTAACAAATCCAGTGTGAAATAACTAACCTGCAAATAAAAACAAATGCTTTAAAATAGACTTTAAAAATCCATGATAAAGTCAAACTCCGATAGTGTGTGACGGGCTCTTTCCGCCGAGCCCTGGATCGCATTGCTAGCCCTCAGGCAACCAGAGATATGGTCTTGCAAATTTGTATCCTACTTAGGCGCACCCTAGGGGGCCTTGCCAGGACACTGGCCTGCAGTGGAGGTCTGGAGAGAAATAATGAGAAACTCTACATTATGATCCTTCTCCCGACACACGTGACTTTCTTATTTGTCTTTGGAAAAACAAGGATAATGATGTTCTTTATCTGATATTTGAAGCGCTGAAGGTTGGCAGAGAAATGTTAGGTCAGTAAAAGTGAACTGCCCTTCTTAAATTTCTAGCCTTTAGGAAACCCGAGATACTCTCCTTATAACCGCCAGGCTCCTCACCTGTTGTCTTCTCTGAGGGGGTCTATATTGTTAATGTCTAAGACACATGATCAGCAACTAGTCAACATCAGAGTTAAACCGTGATCGCCAATCAGTAACATCAAAAAGTTGGCTCACGTTAGCTGTGGAGCTCAGGGGTAGAAATAATGAGTCAGCAGCTGCTAGGTTGCTGGATCAAGTTCTACAAATGACTGGATATTCCTGATTGTGCCCTTTGGCAAGGCACTTATCCCCGCCCCCCACTATTGTCATGGGCAGTGCGGCTCTCAGGTTAAAAATATCTTACTTTAAGAGTTTCAATTGAGAGTAGCTAATTTTATAGAGAATAAATATCGGATATCAGAAAATATCAGATTTCAATATCAATATCAGTGGTATCGTGATACCATGGTATTGTACCACCCCCTTACCCCCTTACCAATACTTAGAAAAGCAATATACTGCACAGCAGCAGTTGTTTGCTGTTTGGTGTCCATAGATGTTGGACCCCTTTTTAAGGGCTCATATTTTGCTGGATGGCTGCCACGTGAAGCACCTACAGGCCAAAGAATCCGCACTGCATGCACTGCTCCCTTGGAGGCGACTGTAAACACTCCACTTCCTTTTCTTCCGTCTCCCTCCGTCTGCTCCATCTCTTCCTCTCTTCCTTCCCCCTCCTTGTCTCCCTTGAGTTTGGATGACTCAGCACAATGTTGCCGATTGTCCCGTGTGGTTTTTCCCGTCATGCTCGCCTGAGATCAGTGTGCCGCGCGCCATACCATGCCTCCGGTGGGCTCGTGAGAGGGGGGGAGACTGACCCCAGGTCTGTCGAGAGTTCATTTCACGGCAGGTTGAAATCTGAAGCCAGGGTGGTGGCCGTGTTGGAGGAAGAGCGCTCGAGGACGGGAAAGGAGTGGAGGTAGGAACCTGAACAAGTTCTCCAGCGTTAGCGCCGGTGTTGGGGAGTGTGGGCGTAGGGGTCAAGTGTCAGAATGGGGTTGTGCGGCGAGTGTGTGTGTGTGTCCAGCCTGAAGGCGCGCACGTGCGGCGTGTGTGTACAGACGGGGCGGGTGACGTATGTCGTGGTGCATTGACTGATTTAGCAGCAGGCTAGCTGCAGTGTTGGGTGACCGTTGGCTTGCACGCATGCTCTTTGGCCGCAAGTCAGCGCAAGTAGGTCCAAAGGTTTGCGTGCGGCTGTCTTGTGGGACTTCAGAAAGGGAGCAAGACGAGCGCTGGGAAGACTGTCTCTCGCCACGGCCGCAGGGTAGGACTCTTCAATCTGTCTTTGCTTTCGCTTTGTGACCAGGAAGTTAAAAGAAGCAGAAGAAACCCAACTGCTGTAAAACCAAAGTGCTACTTGATGTAAGCCAGATCTGAACACCATTATCTTCCACACGGTTCCTTTAATGCACGCCTAGAGACTGTAGAGTTGTTTTTCAAGGTTGTGCAAATGTTAAACTCTGCAGTGTTGTTGCACGCTGGCTCACGCAGCTGCAAACAGTTTGCTGTCGCTTGCAAAGTAGTGGGGGCGGACGTAGAAGAGCCGGAGAGCTGCATGGTGAAAAACCCTATAATGACTTTACCTTTATATTTGGGCTAGTTTCATAAACTGCCAGGCTTTGGTTCATAGTAGTGGGACTTCTCAGGTTTGGAGAATAGATCTAGGCATCTCAGGGATCGCAAATATAGCCATTTAATTGATATGCAGAGTGAGCAGTGGACCTCTTCTGAGTTGATGTACACATGATAACACAGAGGTAAATCTTTTTCTTTGGGAGAGTTAACATGAATTTTATAACGTTATTCATTCTCTGCAGTACTAGCTGAGCTAATATGTAACTAACTGTTGTCCTCAAGACCCCACTCGCCTGCTGCGGCCTGAAGCTGAGATTCACCAAAACTCCCAACCGAGACAATGAGCCTGGTTCATTCTCCGTGGTCACGCTGTAGCTCAGAGCATTAGATAGACCTACTGTGTCTACACTCACTTTCTATTGGAGTGTAGTTCAACACTCACAGACTGTAGTCCATCTGATTCTCTGTATACTTTCTTACCCTGTTCTTCAATGATCAGGACCCCCACAAGTATTATTTGGGTGTGCTGGTGTGCTGGCCACTCGTTGTTCACTCTGGTAGACACTCCTGTCTTGCTGCTCCACATGTAAAGACCTGTAAAGGTGATAGCTGAACAGTTTGTGCTCCTCTAGTCCTTCATCAGTGCTCACAGGACGCTACTGGTTTTCGTTGGTGGACTTTTCTCAGTTCAGCAGTGACAACAGCAGTGAGGTGTTTAAACACTCTGATTCACTCACTCCAGCACAACATACACTAACACTACCACACCACCACCACGTCAGTGTCACTGCAGTGCTGAAAATGATCCACCTCCCTAATAGTACCTGCTCTGTGGTGGTCCTGATCATTAAAGAACAGGGTAATAAAGTATACAGAGAATCAGATGAACTACAGTCTGTAAGTGTAGCTCCTATAAGCTCAGTGAAGCTGATACAATAGACAGTGTGTGAAGATACGAGGCGGTGAACCTAATAAAGTGCTCGGTGTGTGTGTATGTGCTCTGGGAAAGAATAGATCTATGCTAATAGAATCAGAACCTGAGTGTGTGCAGGACTGTGCAGAAGTTTAAGGACCATCTTTATTCATTTAAGTTCCAGTTAATAAGTACATAAGGTCTTCTTTCACAGCAGAAAACTTGGCATTCACCAGAAAATTACACCTCAGTAACTAATATATATATATATATATATATATATATATATATATATATATATATATATGTATATGTATATATATATATATATATATATATATATATATATATATATAGTTGCCAAATGGTAAATTTACAGCAGAGGCCAAAAACAGTATTTACTTTCAATGTAAGTTAATGGAACCAGAATATTTTGAAAGCCATTTTGAAACATTTCTGTCGGTCTAATCATCATAACATTTGATGTTCTGACAATGTAAACGGCAGCTGTCGAGTTCAAATGATGTAGAAAAATAAAAATGACCAAAAATGAAAATACTTGTTTTTTTTGGATAGTGACGATATATATATATATATATATATATATATAATTTGAGGTGTTGTTATCGGTGATTGGGTAGTGGTTGTTTCCTGCAGAGTCTCTAGTGTTGTAGTTGGTATATATATATATATATATATATATATATATATATATATATATATATATATATATATATATATATATATATATCATGTGTTTAAGGGATTAGTGCATCCAGGGTTAGGGGGGTTTCTGTTCAGTCTTAGAATTTTGGTTGCACACAGCGTGTAATTATCTTGTCAACTCTAGTTTCAAAAACCTGTTTTTTCACATAGTTTTCTTTGACCTTTCTTACATTTCCACCTCCCAGAAACAACTTCTGAAAATGAAAGACTTCCACTGTTTGGAGTTTCTGATTTTTGCGCCTTACTATTTATAATAATTGTCAATTCAGTTGTAACTGAACTTCTACTACTATTACTACTACTACTACTACTACTAATACCTAGTGACCTGTCCATGATGTGCCCCGCCTTTGCCTGATGACGCTGGGAATGGCTCCAGCCTCTACGTGGATAATCCACTAGTGGGATAATGGATGAATACTACTACTACTAATAATAATAATAGTTAATTTAGTTGTAACTCATAAGAATAGTAATAATAATTGTTAAATCAGTTATAACTAATATCAATAATATTAATAATACCTGCATATAAATGATAGCTAAAAAAGTGACGTAGCAGGACATAGCATAAGAAATGAGGGATGAATAAACGACAAGTAGAGGAGCGCAGGTCAGTGTGTTTGAAGACCTGCCCTGAGTGAGAACAGGCAGTTTTATAGCTGTAGGTTAAACCACCCTATGATGTTTGTGTGGGCTTAAAAAATGAATGGGATTTTATGGAATGAATAAATGACAAATGGAGGAGTGCGGGTGGGTATGTATGTTAGAAATGTTCCAAAATAGCTTATTAGCTTAAATTGCTTAAATAGCTTGGAAATATTTTGGTTCCTTTGACTTACATTGAAAGTTAAGACGATGAAGGTACATGTTTTAGAGGTACATGCTTTTCTTGGGACTGCGAAGGTAATATATATATATATATATGTATGGAATGTGAATGAAGTGAGTTGATATAACTGGTATAACTGATCATCGTCCTTGTCGCTCTTAGATGGAGCTCATCACTTTACCGGCGTTGCGCCGCATGGCTGTTTGCGGTGGTACGCACGGGAATGAGATGACAGGGGTCTACCTGGTCCCCGAGCTGGAGAGGCGGAGGAAAGAAAAGGGAGACGCCATATGGCCCATTCCTTTGACCACGGTGCTGTCCAACCCTCGGGCCATCAAAGAGTGCAAGCGATATGTGGAGAAGGACATGAACCGCTGCTTCACCAGTGCCCTCCTCAGGTCAGGGGTGCTATTGCATGAGAATCCTGGGCCTACATTGTTCTTTTGGTTGTCATTTGATGGGACTGCAGTCTAGACACAGCGTGAATTTCATGCATGTCAGATTCCATAATCGTTGCTGTCCGAAGAAAAACATGGATGTCAATTTTTGAGGATTTTTAGTTTTCACCATCATTTGAACACAACTGCCACCATTTACGTGGTGTGAGAATTTCAAGATGAACGAACCAATATAAATGCTCCAAAACAGCTTGGAAATAATTCTGGTTCCATTGACTTGCATTAAAAGTAAAAGAGGTTTTTGGCCTCTGCTGTAAAGTTGGAGCTGCTGGTTTTTCTTTGGACAGCGATGATGTGTAGACTAAAGGGTGAGCAGTACATTCTGTAAGTAGACATTCGGACGTAACTCTTCGTGTCCCTCAGTTCTCCCATCACAGACTCCACCCCCTATGAAGTTCGGAGAGCTCAGGAGCTGAACTCTCTGTTGGGTCCCAAGGAAACGGGTGAGGCTGTGGACGTAATCTGCGACCTCCATAACACCACTGCTAACATGGGCCTCACCGTCATCTCCTACTCGCACAGCAACTGGATCTGCTTGCACATGTTCAAATACCTGCAGGTAAGGCCAACCCCCCCAAACCCCCCACCCCCCCAAACTGCCTCAGTCTACATTTGTGAATCCAATGCATTGTCCATCTCAACCATCTGACCAGTTTGTTTATCATATATCAGTCAATCGCTTCATTTTTAGTACTGCATTCAAAGTTCGGTCAACAAACAGCTGAAGTCGAGCCTTTTCTAGACAAACAGCGACTGTGGATGCCTCCGCATAAGCTGAGATAGCTTAAATAGTTCTTGGATTTTTTAAGTTGCCCCTCTCGTGTAGTCAATGCTGACCAATAGAAATAGCTTGGAAAACATTCTGGTTCCATTAAAGTTTTTAGCCTTTGGAGATGCAGCACCAGTGTGAAAATGCTATAAGCTGATGCTCTTTTATTGAATCGAACAGCAGGCCAGAGTTGGCTGGCACAGCTGGGAAGCAGGCAGGACCCTCATATCCACATATTTAAGACAAGCGACCCAACACAACTAACCCCAGCCCAGTTACTTCAAACAAACAAATACATAAAACATCCAGTTATGAGTAAACGAAGAATTTTTTGAGGTTTACAGCTGTTTTTTGAGGTCTGGGCTGTCTGCTATACCACGGCCGGCCACCAGAGGGAGGTACAGTGACACCCTGCAGTAATGAAGGTTGATTTGAAACACCTGTGTTTACTCTTCTAAAGCCAAGCTCACCCGCAGCCTCTTGCTCAGACCTGCTGTTTCAGAGTTCTGGCTGCAGGCTGGCCGGTAATGTCGGTAGAGGCTTCTTGAGTTTACTCTCAGGTCTCGTTCTCAAGTCTTATTGCTTTGAAACACAACCTAAAAAATCTCTTTCTTTCCTTCAAGTCCGTCTGAGAATTCTTTAGCTTTTCATATCAGTCACTTTATTTGTTTGAACTTGCTGTTTCCAATCAAACTCTCAGAAGGCCTTCAAACCCAAGTGTTCTCTATAGAGACCTTTACATGGTTAGGAGGTTAGGAAACCCTGAACTACTCAATTAAGTTTGATAATCAACTGTGCTATGTCTGTTCACAAGCAACCAAAAACATAAGCACAGCTAAAATGTAGGTAGGCTATCAAAACTACATTTAAAAGCCAGTTAGCCAGACCGCTACCGCTAGAGATGTGAGGATAGTCCAAACAAAAGTATGTACCTAGATGTTAAGAAGATTGTGGCAGCTTTGCAGTTGCAGTTTCCATTTCCCAAACTCTTTAGCTGCCTGCCCTGGCTAACGATATAGCTTCTAATGAAGAGTCACATTATTTTTAGTTATTTTGTCATTCTACGTAACACCAAAAGCCAGTGAATTTCGTCCATGCCGTTTGTCCATGCCGTTGCATTGTCGGGGGAAATGAGTTCCCAAGTGTTGAAACGGGAGATTGATAGCCAGATTTGTGAAAAAAGCAAAGAGAGCCAAGCCAGCCAAGAGTCAAACCTAGAATCTTCTGATATGTAGTCAGACGCGTTATCCATTGCACCACTGGCCCACCCGTTGGATCCCTGTAAAAGGTCTTTGGTGAACATAAAACCAACGGCAACGTAGGCATCCCGAGCGTGCTCATAAAAGAGCCGCCACTGTCCAACAAGGTTCCATACCTGGAGTCGAACCCAAGTCGCCTGGGTGAAAACTAGGAATCCTAACCGGTAGACTAAATGGGACACTGCTTCTAAACTGTGCCGGCCATCCCTCTCTCGAACTTCTCCGAGTTGACGTTGCTGCTCTTCAGGGACGCAAGGGAACTGACGCAATGTTCAATTCTTAATATTCACTGCCCTCGCAGTTTTCATTAACGTGAACACACCAAGTAGCACAACGTGGTGTCCAAATCCTGCTACTGAGGCAGAGCTAGCGTAGAGCACTCCCGGACCCCCATCAACCACCACCACCACCGTGCCTCTTTAAATAAAGAGGAGGGAGATTGATCGGTGGAGTTAGGATGGCTGCTATAGCCGTAATAGAGTTAAAAACAATAAGTAGTGCTATTTAAACTCAAACACTTCAGAGATCATTAAGCTGGCTATACCGCTAGTCACGGCAATCTAAATGAAAGTCTCAGCCTGAGACGCTCCGTCCACACAGTCTTTTGTCTGTAGTATGTTAACCTGGACACACTGTCAGGATTCTGTCAGTTGCCTTCCAATTTGATTTCCATGTTTTCCCAATTTATCATTTTGCGCTTATTTGATGTGAATCAAAGTTTTGTTGTTCTAGCTTAGTGAAACATAGTCTAAGCCACAGACGCTCTGCCCATCATATCTTTCTGTGTTTGCTGAGGGACTTTTTATGCCTATGACTTTTAAGAGTGTCTCCATCTATACGTCAAGCCGAATAGCAGGCCTGCGGATGCCAGTTGAATTTTCTTTTCTGGCAGAAGTCGAGGGTTCTTGACTAGGGGGCCTGGCAAAGCAAGAGTACTTACTTAAGGTAGGTACTGAAGAGAGGACAGTATTTATTCTAGTTGGGATGCTTCTGTAATGCGGCTTTCTTATTTGGAGTTAACAGATAAGATTACGAGCAAGCTGAAGTCAACACTGTGAGTAAACTGATAAGATTTCAGAGTTTGATGGATTTGATCACCACCTTCCAGGTCAAGAGGCATCAACTTGGTGCATCACTAGTCCACAGCTGACCAACTTTGCAGTACTAAACATGGAAGCTTTGACCAAAATGGGTTGAGAAAAGCTATGCAGAGGGTTGACTTGACTTCAAGTTGAGTGTTCGTAGCTGTTAACATGAAACAGACTTGAAGGATCAGCTGGCTGACTACTCTGCCGACTTCTTAACAAGTCCTTACTTGTGGATATTTTGGTTTTCTACGACAGGAAAAAATAACCTTGGCGCCTGTGAGGCTAATGTTGCTAAACATTCCAATCTGCGATGCTTATTCTTTGGAGTCCGTGGCCAAGTATGGAATTTGTAAGTGTCCTTTCTCGCACTGTATACCCTACCCACAATTCTGAGTGCAGCATTAACCGATCTTTTCGCTTGCTCAGCTTTGGAGGTTGGCCCCCAACCGCAAGGTGTCGTCAGGGCGGACATCTATAATATAATGATGGAGGGGGTTAACGCTGTTCTGGACTGGGTTCGCAACTTCAACTCAGGTGCGTCTCGTGAGCTGAGAAGTTAGATCAAGTCTTTTTGACTGGCGCTGGCTTGGTCTGCAAGTTTGGATATGCCTGATCTGGAAAGTCAACAGAAAGCACTCTGTTTCTTTTTTAGGGCAAGTGATCCAAGGAGGCGAGGTGGAAGCTTTCATGGTGGAAAAGAGCGTCGATTACCCTCGAGACCCTGAGAGTCAGAGACCCTCAGCTGCCGTTCACCCCCAACTGCAGGTAATGATGCCCGGATTGACGATACCCGAACCATGACCCTAGCAAGTAAATTGGGGAAACCCTGTCATAAGAACAGGAACTCTGTAGTACCTATTAAGTATTTGACTGATGACCTCGGTTATTTTCGGTTTTGCAAGGCGGGCAGCTGGTTTATCATCTCTTATCGTTACTAGATTACAGCTGAACAATGTCTACCGAGGCAGTTCATTATCTCGGTTCTTATGATTCCTCCAGGACCGAGACTTCTGTCTCCTCAAACGAGGGGATCCCATGTTCCTCACCTTCTCTGGTGAGACGCTGAGGTACGAAGAGGAGGAACCGCTCCATCCTTTCTTCATCAACGAGGCTGCTTACTACGAGAAGGGAATCGCCTTCCACCTGGCTCGAAAGAAGAGCCTGACCCTTCCGAGCATCCAAGCAAAGAAAGATTGAGGGAACCAATGAAGGGAATAAGAAGGAAAGGAGGTGATCAACGCACAGCAATGCCAAAGCACAACTTGGACCTCGTTCAACAGCATGACTCTCATATCTAGACTTTGTCGTTTATGTTTCAGGGCCGTAGATCATGCAAGTCTGGGTGCTGAAAACTCTCGTAGCTGCATTAACGTGGCAGCCAGCCTCACTGATTGCAGGGATACTGATAATTGATTGTTCTCCTGAGGCCTTCTTATAATGTGTAATGTACCATTATTAAGTTTTACCTCTTAGAATTAAACAATCTGTTGATGTATTTGTGCTCGGCATCAATGGTGTCCGAACAAAACCCCGTCTCCAAAATGACACCTTTAATTTTTTATGTAATTCAAGGTGACCAGACTTACTTAGGCCATTTCTTTTGATCCAATCATCAAGAAATTTACAAGCAATGCTGAGGTAAACAGGTACTCGAATTTTCTCCAAAACTTAAAAAAATGGGGTTTGTTCTGACAGCAGCTGTGTTCTGATTGGCTACCCTGTATTGCGAGTTCTTCAAAATTCATGGGCCCTTTGAAACATTGGCTTTGGGGTAATATTCTAGTAGTGGGGTAATATTCTAGCAACGTTAACACCATTGCCAAACATGATATGAAGTTTTGTATCCGAGCTTCATTAACTATAATACATTACTTAAGCCGTTGTCCTTGCTGTTGCGTATGGCAGACCAAATGTATGTAACTTGTTTGGCAGGTCTTATGACTGCCGAACTTTTATCCAGGACTAGGACAAGAATTGTAATCCCGTTAATACTCATGAACACAGCGCAGTACTTGTGTGAGGCCTAATGCTTTTAATACTTTGATCAGTACTAACGTTCTTCACAAATAACAAACCTCAGGTACATTCATTTCCTAATACTGTGATTATATAATGCTGCTCCAAAGTTTGTGCCATTTATCGTTTGGAGAGTTTCTACATAAACGTGACCTAAAATATGATTGTTTAACTCATAATAGATAAAGAGAACCCGATTAAACCAATACAACAAAAATGTATATACTTTGCATTCATTTATTAAATGATCTAAAATTTAATGTCTTTGTTGGCCAAAGTTGGTAAACCTCTGCTTTCAGGAACTGGCGTAAACCCCCACCCCTCCCCACCATTGAGCAACAATGACTTCAATTAAATGGCTCCTATTACTGCTCATCAGCCCTGCACATAGGCTTAGATTCTGCCTGGTTCACATCTGGACCCCAAATCCATTCCAAAATGCATTCACTTGTGTTTTTAGGGTTGGGGACTTTCTGTATGACTCACCAACGTCCTCCTGTAGAATTTAGGGTTGGGGACTTTCTGCAAGCCCCAAACTTCTACTGTAGAATTCCCAGATACAATCCAGAATTCATAGCTCTATCCAAATGGTGGCACTACCACCACCATGTTTCAAAGTCTTGATTATCATTTGTGTACATACTATTTCTATTTAGTGTTTATCTAGTGGTGGACTCATGAACACTGATACTAGCCTGTCAAAGAAAGACCTGAAGATCTTTGCGAACGTTAAGTAATTTTTGTTTGATGACCATTCCAAGGAAGGCTACCAATGGTGTTGAATTTCCTGGAATGGTGAAGGCCAAACACAAAGCTCTTCCAACCCAATAAGCACTGGCTAGTAATTTTCTGGCATTTGATTGAAAGACTTGAACGGTTAGAAAGACTCGGGTTAATGGTTAATGCTCACACCTGATTGCCATCCAGTTCGTCAAACCTCCTGACCCTCATTATCACCTGTACCTGAGCTGATTGTTCCAGGTTCACTTACTTTTGCCAACAACATATGGATCAATAAACGGATGAAAACCTATGCGTTGTTAGTTTGATTGGGTTCTTCCACTGTTATGAAGATCTGATCACAGTTTGCCTTACATTTTATGTAGGAACTCTCAAAATTCTAAAGGGTACACAAACTTTCAAGCAGCACTCTAGACGTGCCTATGAACATAGAGCATCTTCACTGGTACGAGGACTTTGGAAGATGTCATATATGGTGCATACTACATTTTCAAAAGCTCAAACTCTTCACTGTAAGTGAGCCACCCAATAAATACTGCACTAGAAAAGATGTTTATTGTGATCACTCGGAACGAAGACATATAAAAAGATGTAGAAAAGGCAGAAAGATGCTGAGGGTATCGTGGACAGCATTAAAATGTCACAGTGATCTGCCCTGGTATGCTGCAGAGTGAGGTAATCTTTTAAACTCGGGTTAAATGTATTGCTTCTGTTCTTCGCGTGTGCATTTCTAGCTGTTTTTGGAACAAAGTCACGAAAGGAAACTTAAACGTAAGTCAACGTCCAGCGCAGCAATGGCAATGAGGCACATGCAAAATGAAAACAAAAGATCTATAAATATATACACACACACACACACACACACGAGCACACAACGGCCAGGCTATATGGTTTTGGAGCGTCCACTAGCACCCTGAAGAAACGTTTCAATCCAACGGGTGGTGATACAATGGCCTAAAGGCTATAATGTAATAAAGACCACAATCCAAAAACACAAAAAGGTACAAAGGCGTGAGTGGTTGATGCTCATAGTAGTGCTGCACACAGGCAAGAATTTACTGCATTTAGGTTTTTTTTTTTTTTGCATCCATGCATTTCTACACCGATAATATAAACGTTATGCTACATACTGCATTCATTGACAAAACTACAACCTGATTACACCTCAATACTTCTACCAGTGCACACAAACACAGGAACCTTAAGATACAGGCAACTCACTGAGCGAGCCTTCGCATGGCTACCCGGCTCGAAGGGGAACATTCTTGACTGAATTCAATTACTGAGCTGTGAACGGCCATTCACAGTGGTTTGAAGTGAAATGGTTCTCTGTAGAGAGGCTTGTTATTGAAGCTCTTCCAGCTTAATGAGCGCTGGCTAACAATTTTCCGAGGTCCTCAGAGATAGCGTTTGAGATTTGAATAAAAGACCAGATCTTGATTGTGAAGATGGTTAAAGAGAGGCCAGCAGATCTTTTGGGGATGGTACCAAATGGTCTACGTCTTGGATTTATGTTTTGTTGTTGGATTTCCTCCATTTGTACACTGACAGTGGACAGTCAGTAAAGTGCAAACGCAAAGCTCCTCCAGCCTGTTGAGCACTGGTTAATAATTCTCTGGCGTTTCACTGAAAGACTTTGACAGTGAAGACTCAAGTTAATGGTTAACGCTCACACCTGACTGCCATTCAGTTCATTAAACCCCCTGAACCTCATTATCACCTATATTAAGCTGATCGTTCCAGAGGTTCACATACATTTGCCAACAAAATCTGGATCACTTTGTTTTGTGGGATAAATGGATAAAAAACTCTAGAAATGTTTGTCTTATTGGTTTCTTGACCTACTGGTATTTATGGTTTGCTGTAGAGAAGCTTGTTCTTTGCAGTGGTGGTACTAGTAGTTGGAGTGGTTGGTGTGTCGATACAGCATATCGCGATATATATCTTGCACGGCGATATCGTATCGATACGCTGCAGCAGAGGTGACTGTCATCGAAGGAGGAGGATAAAACCAAAGATGTAGGCATCTGAGAAAGTTTGGGACACGATTTGCAGGTAATTAGTCGCAGTATATGCGGTCACGATTGTCAGCATGTTGCAAAATGTTTGAATTCACAATAATATCATGGTGTATCATGTAACATGATAATATTTTATCACAGTGCCTATTTCTACCATTTTATCTACTTCTTTTCTGCTAATAACGCAACGTATGAAAGTCATTTTTTGCACAGAATTGACGTTAGGTGGGGGATATGGTGTGTCCAGCCAGAGGAAGCCTTGTGCATCTTGTAAACAGTGAATAAATGATTTTCTATTCAGGCCAGGAAGTCTAGAGTATCCACTTTTTCTGACTTGAATGTAGCCAGTAGAGCCAGTAAAGTGCCAGTTAATTCTGGTAATGTGTGTACATATACACAGCACATGGCTTGTTTCTGATTGGCAGATTGGTTCACATGCTCAGTGTTATTAGCTAAAACGAGCTGATAATCCAGCCATTATCTTCCATTTTATCCCTGAGTCGGGGTCACAGGGGGCTGGAGCCAATCCCAGCGTCATTGGATGAAGGCCAAAGGGGTACACCATGTGGCCAGCACATCGCATGGCCAACACCCACTTAATCGTATGGCCAACATCCACTCACACGGGCAATTTGAGGTGATGGATCAACCTAAGATGTATGGGTTTGGACTGTGAACACGGGGAGAACATGCAAACTCCACACAGAACGGCCTAGACCGGGAATCCAACCCGGACGGCCTTGCTGTAAGGCGACAGTGCTGACCACTACACCACCATGCTAACCACTACACCACCATGCTGACCACTACACCACCGTGCATGGCGACGTGTGTGCGACTCTTCGGGCCAGTCAGGTTGGTATGTTTACTACCCTACATGTGTTTTCGTATCTAAACCAGTAAAACTGGACAAAAAAAATCACATTTCACATCAAACCACTTTGACTGTTTACACCTAAATGACTTAATGCTGTTTTATGGTGGAGCTTAGTACAGTATGCTTTTTTTTAAAAACATATTAAATAATCAGTTTCTGACCTCAAGGCCTGTTTTACTTCATTACTATAGAGCAGTTCCTGGTACTACCCTGTCTCCAGTGGGCCACAAAACTACACCAGCTTGCTCTTTTCTAGGCTCCTGCCTATTCAGGGGGTGTTGTGGGGGCTCAAGATTCAGAATTTCAGTTGCAATACAAGTGAGTAAACACACCACAGATTCTCTCAGGAAATTCATCACACACAACAAAATCAGAAGGTCCAGGTCATCAGGAACGGTAAGATTCGTATCCCTTACAAAATCAATTGGCAGATCTGGTCTGTGCAGGGGGGCGGGGTCTAACAGAGTGGTAATCAAGGCAGTAATGGAGTGAAGAGAAGGCGAACGCCTCTTTTGAGTTAAGCACTTGGGATCCAAAGTGCACGCGTAGAAGGAAGAGATGATTAGTGCCAGCCTGTTAACTGATAGTGGAGTGTTCTTCAAGCTGTCGTCTTAAGTAAGTACAGTCCTTCAGTTAGTGGTCAAGCATCTGCCGAGGCCAAGCGTGGGCTGTGCTTTTCCGGAAAAAAAAATAAAAGAAAAAATTTCCAGGCATCCATGCAGCTGTTTCCACCGGTTTAAAGAGCTGGTTGGCTGTCTGGGGGTGGTGACTAGGCGACCCTGTAGGCCGTCATGCGGGTGTAGTTTTTCCGATGACTCCTGGCGGCCCAAATGAAGAGCGCGGCGGCCATCATCTGGAGCGGCGAGGACACCAGAGCCAGGTAGAGGGACCAGCCCAGAGAGTAGTCCATCCAGTCGTGCCAATCAGTCGCTCTGTGCAGCAGGTCTATTCCAGCCAGGAAACAGCAAACGGTGGCCAGAGAGCAAATGCCTACAGGGAGGAAGGGACGTGCACATGGTCACTCATGGCTCATTTCGGGTGGAAACAATGTAGATAAAGTCATTCTGAGTGGTCTGACGTGAATGGAGGACTGTAGAGACTGCTTTACATCAGTTGGTGATAGGAACCTTATTGTGTGAATCCAAACTGGGCCAGTTTCCCAAAAACATCTTGGTGTTAAAATCATCTTAAGTGTTGGACAGAGTGTTGAGTGCGATGCCTGCTCTACTCTGTAGTCTTTCCTAAAAGACGGTCAGTCAAGTCTATGTAGTCTGACGCTGAAACGTGAACACGTGTCTAAGACATCTTACCAGCCAGCAGGTGGAGTAACCCGACAAACAGGGTGGGCGTGATGCTGCGACAGAGGCAGGCGCACACTCCGATGAGCGCTCCCAGAAACACCAGCCCCAGAGACACCAGCGGGAACAAGAACCGACACCTCCACAGATCTGAGCACAGCACAGGGGGAAATACTTCAAAGGACGTTCTGAGATTATGCAGTGGTGTCACATTCGCTCGGTTTCCATTCAAAGGTTTAGAAAATCTTGTCACTATAAAAATGCTCTGTGCTTTCATCCTTACAGGTACGTGGATATACAGAAATCGATCCCCACACTGTTCCCACAAAGTTGGGAGCAGGAAATTGCCCAAAACCTCTTAGTGTGCTGAAACATTAAGAGCTCCTTTCACTGGAACTAAGGGCCGAGCCCAACTCCTAAGCAACAACCCCACACCATAATCCCCCCTCCACCAAACTTTAAACTCGGCACAATGCAGTCTGCAGGTACTATTCTCATGGCAACCAGCAAACCCAAACTTGTCCATCAGATTTCCAGACGGAGAAGCGTGATTGGTCACTCCACAGAACACGTCTCCACTGCTCTAGAGTCCAGTGGCAGTTTGCTTTACACCACTGCATCGGACGCTTTGCATTGCGCTTGCTGATGTAAGGCTTGGATGCAGCTGCTTGGCCATGGAGACCCATTCCATGAAGCTCTCTACGCTCTGTTCTTCAGCTGATCTGAAGACCACGTGAGGTTTGGAGGTCTGTAGTGGTTGACTCTGCAGAAAGTTGGTGACCTCTGTGCTCTATGCGACCCTGCTCTGTCATTTTACGTGGCTACCACTTAATGGCTGAGTTGCTGTCATTCCCAGTCGCTTCCACTTTGTTAAAACACCACTGACAGTCGACTGTGGAATATTTAGTAGTGAGGAAATTTCACAACTGGACTTGTTGCACAGGTGGCGTCCTACCATACCACGCTGGAGTTCACTGAGCTCCTGAAAGCGAGCCATTCTTTCACTAATGTGTGTAGAAGCAGTCTGCATGAATAGATGCTTGCTTTTATACACCTGTGGCCATGGAAGTGACTGAAACACCTGAATTCAATGATGTGGATGGGTGAGTAAATACTTTTGGCAATATAGTGTATATCGATATACCGTGCAGCCCCAATCACCACTGTGTTATCCAAGCTGACCACTTGTTTGGAGCATAAAGTTCTGGGCAAAATGTTTGGCTGTGTAATACGATCAGGCGAACTGGACCATGTTTGAAATTGAGTTTTTCATTTAGAATTTTCTTCCCACCCCACAATGTTCAAAACCCACCACTAGCAGTTTTTTAAGGGCAGCCCTGCAGTTTCACTTGTGCATTTGTGTCCGTTTCCAACTTGTTCTCGGATCAGAAACAGAAAATTTTGATGCATAACGTAAACATAACTTCATGCAAACTGTGTTTCTTTGCTATGCTGCCCAGCGATCAGGCTACTTACAGGTGCGGAGTAGATCCTCTTCGCTACTGGAGTTGCCAGGGTGCTTGTACTTGGTCTCAAACTGCTGCGGTAAAGTGAAGGACGTGCACTCAGTCACCATTTTAGGGTCTAAAAAAAAGAGAGAGAGCAAAAAAGCAGGAAGAGGAGACATATTACTAGGAATAAATGTTTTGACTCTCTGATTTGATGTATTAGAACCAAAACAGTAAAGTTGTCTATATTTCTGTAACAACGTAACACTTCTATTTGAACACCATGTCCAAAGGTTTGCCGACACCTGCTCATTGAGCAAGTCCTCTGAAATCAAGGGTATTAATACAGAGTTTGTCCCCCAATTTGTTGCAGTAACAGCCTCTACTCTACTGGGAAGGCTTTACATTACATGTTGGAACATTGCTGTGGGGGATTGGATTGCATTCAGCCACAAGAGCATGGGTTAGGTTAGGCAGTTGTGTTGGATGATTCCATCTGGATCACAGAACGTCATTCCAACTCAAAAGCCCAGAAACTCCATCCATAGCTCTACAATATGGAGACCCCCAAGCCAACAACAAGCATTGGGCATGATGATGTTAGGCTCATCTGTGGCTTCATCAAATTTACAATATCCAAATAAAAGCTATACAAAAGCTGTGAGTATGTGCATGTACGACAAGCCGACAAGACGGTTTGCCCACTTCTCCTCACCAGGCTCTTTGAACCAAATTGTATTCTCAGGCACCACAATGCAGCGCCACCACAGCCCCAGGGTGCCGTTGAGGCGGATCAGAGCTTCGCTGTAGGTCTTCTCGCTCACTTCGTCGCCTGTGAAAGAACCCCTCAGCGTCCTGAGGTCCGAGGCGTTCATGGCGTCGTTGCTCGCCGGCAGGCTCCGGTACTGGTACCAGTGCTGAGTGCCCACTGCCACCGACAGGTAAACGCTAGCTAGCAGGCTCAGGACGGAGCCGATCACCAGCGCCGTGGCGTAACGGTTATCAACCATTGTTTTGTTGGCAAAAGCAATCTTCCGTAAGTCCCTGCGTACTGTAATGTAGACTCGTTAGGCTTTGCAAGAGCCTATACTGGGAAAGCCTTTGTGATTGAAGTCGGAAGAGCTTTCATTCTTTCACTGATTTGGGCGTGAAGGCATCAAGGGTGGATCCTTTTGTCATTCAAACCGGTGCATATCAGTGCTTCAGTTTCAAAACATCCATGCCACTGACAGTCACGGTCTGGGAGAGGTACGTCACGGTCTTCTCATTCTGATCCCTCGCTGAAATACAGAACAAAGCAAAGCAACACAGTTAGTATGGGTCTGCAGTTGTGTGGAAAGAACTCAATGAAGACTTTAATCAATGAGGTAAGTAAATGCATCGTCAAATGCAATGCCCCAGGCTGCGCTGGTGAAGACGAGAGTAAATGAATAGATATTAACAGATATTAATCAAGGGCCCATATTTTCCATTGTTGTTTGTATTATATTAAATGTGCCATTCATCCCACAGTGCATACAGTCCATATGTGGTACAAGGAGATGGTCTACAGCAGAGTATCTCATCCATTCATATCACATTTCCATGGTATATTTCAGCCTACACTGCTTTGTGTTCAGACTGTCAGCCCAAATCCAATATTTGGCATATCATTTGTAGTCAGACAGACTGTTGACAGCCTGGATTTGAAGAACAACACATTTGCAAACATATGGAGGTGGTTTGAAGTCCAATTCCAACTGTATTTTAACAGATGCACATCTAGCAGCCAAATTAGATTCGCTTCTTAACTCAAGATCTTCTGAAATGACTGTCTGCACTGTTATTTGCTAGTCATCAGATCGGATTTTTTGTGTCTCCCGACATCCCCAACCCATCTGCATTACCATCGCTCTGGATTTGACAGCGTCCTCGCTTATCACACTGGGTTAGAGATAGGGTTAGGGACACACCTGTAAAAATCTGAGTGGAATTGCACTGCAACCCACCTCCAAGGCTTGGCTTTTCAAATCAGATCTTTTGAGACCACTGTGCACCCTTATTTGCAAGTGATTGGATTTGTGTGTCCCGTCCGATCACTTGCAAATAATATTGCCAGCCTATCTGCATGGTTTGCTACAGTAGCGACACCAATACAGCATTGTTTGACATGTCGCCAGTGACACAAAAGACAAATGAAATCTGATTTGAGTGTCCACACTGAGATGCATCTGTAATAATCCAATCAGAATCGCAATGTAAACCGCCTTTATATGTGGATCTCATGTGGTTTTTGTTGCCCAGAGTATCAAAACAAAACACCTGGACATGCCACAAACCGGATTTGGGCTGAACGCAATGACCGACCACAATTCTTCTGCCAAGCTGATGGTTCAACCAGGGGTCACGATGCTTACAACACAAGTATAACTATTTAATTAACTGTCTAAAACAACCAGTAAACCCACACATTATCCTCTGAGCTTTTATATGTAAAAAAGTGGTCACTTCTGAGTTTTCTTTGGGAACTATTCTACCTCACAACGTCCCTGTATGTACTCCTACGCCATTAATAGACTGAAATTCATGTTATACCAAAAACTATCACCAGCCAACGCGTGTGTATAAACGACTTTACGTGATGGCGCTTTGAGAGCCATTAACCTCCTCATACGTCTGGTTCCTATCACCCCCGAAATGACTCTGTTTACATCCCAAATACTACACTTTTCAGAAATTCTGAAAAACTCGGTGGACGCCCCCTGCATTAACCCAGCCGCGGGGTGAAAATCAGGTGCGCTGCTATTAGACTATTAGCAGCAGCAGTAACATCTGTCCTAAAAAAGCCTGTAAGAAGGAGAAAACTCGCTTTTTCGCTGTAGATAAGCTTCAAATTAGCCTCTAGAACTCACTGTTGTTACGAAATCAAATCCTAACACAATATAATGTGCAGTAAAGCGTGTTTATACGGCCGAACTCTCTGAACACAAAGCTGCTGTTCGTACCGCTAAGTATGTAATAGCTGCAAACTAGGGGTTCTCCCTGAGGCTAGGCTAACGGCTGTGAATCACCAGTCTGCACAAATTTCGAATTTCTAAACGCGTACGAGTCTAAATATTTTTAGACGACATTATTAAATAAATAGTACTAATAAAAATGACTTTACTGCCCAAAAGAAACTTAGTAGTGGTCAGTAAAGCCACCTCCCTCCCAGAAAACGAAAGAAGCGCTGTTAGCCAGCGCCGCTAGCCGGTCGTTAGCCGAAACGCCAACGAACATATAAACTGGACGTTGAAGCCGAGCTGATGTTTAGTTAGGCTTAAACAGAACCCGGATGATACATATATATATTCTAGTGTTTAATCTTTCAGGGAAGATACAGATGTTTCTACACGTCTGTATAAACGAACTCACCGTTGGAGCCTCCAGTCCGGTGCGTGTCCTCTCTTTCCGGCTGTGCTGGGCGCGTCCGGACTGCGCAGCGCACCACGTACCACCAGATCCAAGCTCCGCTTAAAGGTCCGTCTGCGATCTGCTGTGGATCAACGCTTCGACCCAGCGCTTGACTGAACAGGATCTGTTATTATCTCATAAATGTGCCTGGAAGCTGAGTAGAAAGGGGAAGTCCAGAGATTTTTAAAAAATAACATTCAAATGTATGCAAAATTCGGTGGACTATGCCTTTCAGTGGTGGTGAATGGAACCAGACGTATAAGCCCCATCAGAGAACATGATAATAATGAGTTGTCTGGCCTTTCTCCATATTCTCCACCAAACTGCAAGTAAATATTAGACTTACATATTGCTCCTTTAAGGGATTTAGTGATGTTTTTGGGATTTCAATATATTTATGATGACACATGAAATATTGTTACATGATAACACAATCAGTCAAATCAGACGTCAGGTAAAAATTGGATGGTTTAAGTCATTGTAAAAAAACAAAAAATATATATTGCTCCTTTAATGGATTCAGTGATGTTTTTTGGAGTTCAAGTCTACAGTATTTATAATGATGCACTAACTATTGTTATATGAAAGCACAATAATTTAAATAAAATTTTAAGCCAAAATTATATAGAAATATTTTAATCATTGTGAAGAAATCTTACATATTGCTCCTTTAAATGAGATTCTGTGATCGTGTCATGTTTAGAGTTCAAGTATACAGTATTTATAACACAAGAAATATTGTTACATGATAACACAATAAGTAATACAAAACTTCATGTAAAAAATTAACTGTTGTAATCATTGTGAAATTTTTTTACATACTGCTCCTTTACGGGATTCAGTGATCTTGTTTTTTAAGTATACAATATTAATGTATACTTGATATTACTGGAATATTGTTACATTACAGCACAATAAGCTACATCAAACTTCAAATAAAAAATTGGACTGTTTAAGTCATTGTAAAAAAATTATATTGCTCCTTTTAAGGATTTGGTCATCTTGTGTTTGGAGGTAAAATGTACAGTATTCATGATAATGCATGAATAATTGTTGCATAATAGCACAATAAGTCACATCAAACTTCAAACTTTTTAATCATTGTTAAAAAAACTTACATATTGCTCCTTTAAGGGGTATTGTTGTGTTTCAAGTTTAAAAATATCGTTTTTATGGTAACATATTGTGCTATCATTTCAAATCAAACTTCAAGTAAAAACTAGACTATTTTAATCATTATGAAAAAATCTTACATATTGCTCCTTTAATGTATACAGTATTTATGACATTGCATAAAATATTGTAACATGATAGCTCAATAAGTCAAATCAAGCTTTAAGTACAAATTTGGCTATTTTAATTACTGTGAAATTTTTTTACATATTGCTCCTCCTGTACATATTGAGTTAAATTTGTTTTTTAACAGATTTGACACTGTAAGCCCTGACCTCCCCCTCCCTGACTCCTCTGCTGCCAGGCCTCAACAGCCCACTCCACTCCCTCCCCCTCCTGATAGCCTCCCACCCTCCTAGTCCACTTCACACCTCCTCTCCTCCCCCACTAGTCACCTCTACAATGAATCTCACAGCTGACCAGGTGAGAAGACAGCTACAGAGACTCCACACGAACAAGGTGGTGTCCCCCCCAGGGTGCTTAAATCCTGTGCCACCCAACTTTGTGGAGTCCTGCAGCATGTCTTCAACATGAGCCTGAGTCTCCAGAGGGTCCCTGTGATGTGGAAGACGTCCTGCATTGTTCCTGTGCCAAAGACTCCGCGGCCCAGTGACATCAAGGACTACAGGCCAGTGGCATTGACGTCCCACATCATGAAGACCATGGAGAGACTTGTCCTGGATCAGCTCCGGCCCATGGTCCAGCCACTTTTAGACCCATCTGGGAGTTGAGGATGCCATCATCTACCTGCTGAACCGAGTCTATGCTCACCTGGATAAGCCAGGCAGCACTGTGAGGATCATGTTCTTTGACTTCTCCAGTGCATTTAACACCATTCAGCCTGATCTTCTGGGTGACAAGCTGAACGTGATGCAGGTAGACGCCCCCCTCGTGTCCTGGATTGTTGACTACCTGACTGGCAGACCACAGTACATACGTCTGCAGCACTGTGTGTCGGACAGAGTGGTCAGCAACACTGGAGCCCCGCAGGGAACTGTCCTCTCTCCCTTCCTCTTCACCCTCTACACCACTGATTTCAACTACTGCTCAGAGACCTGCCACCTCCAGAAGTTCTCTGATGACTCTGCACTAGTTGGATGTATCAGCAGGGGTGATGAGGATGAGTACAGGGCGACGGTGAACGACTTTGTTGCGTGGTGTGAGCTGAACCATCTGCAGCTCAACGTGACAAGACAAAGGAGCTGGTGGTGGACCTGAGGAGGGACAAAAACGCAGGTGACCCCTGTTTCCATCAGGGGGGTCAGTGTGGACACTGTGGAGGACTATAAATATCTGGGCGTGCACATTGACAATAAACTGGACTGGGCTAAGAACACTGACGCCCTCTACAAGAAGGGCCAAAGTCGTCTCTATTTTCTGAGGCGTCTGAGGTCCTTCAACATCTGCAGGACTGTGCTGTGGATCTTTTATGAGTCTGTAGTTGCCAGTTCCATCCTATACGCTGTTGCATGCTGGGGCAGCAGGCTGAGGGTGGCAGACGCCAACAGACTTGATAAACTGATCCGCAGAGCCAGTGATGTTGTGGGTGTGGAGCTGGACTCACTGACGGCAGTGTCTGAGAGGAGGACGCTGTCCAAGCTGCAGGCCATCATGGAGAATGGCTCCCACCCTCTTTATCACACAGTGATGAGACGCAGGAGCACATTCAGTTCAAGACTCATTCAGCCCACATGCACTACAGAACGCCACAGGAGGTCATTCCTACCAGAGGCTTTCAGACTTTATAACTCCTCCCTTAACGTACGACACCTCTCACACGTACAGTAATAACAATAGAACTATAATTTAATTCTGTATGTAAGAACTCAAATGTGCAATAACTCCTTACTTCTAAACTCTTACTACTGTATACAGTATATCTGTACTTATTATTATAGACACAGTCACTTTACATTTTATTCTTCTATTGTAATATATGACTTATATATGTGTACATACTACAAATTTCTTTTATGTTGTAAATTACTATTAGAGTGTATATTCTTCTTCTGCTACTGTAAAAACTGCAATTTCCCCCTGGGATCAATAAAGTATTTCTGATTCTGATTCTGATCCTCTAAAGGATTCAGTCATCTTGTGTTTGGAGTTAAAATGTACAGTATTCATGATAACACATGAAATAGTGTTGCATAGTAGCACAATAAGGCACATCAAACTTCAAGTAGTAATTAGACTGTTCTAATCATTGTACTCTTACATATTGCTCCTTCAAGGGATTTAGTGATCTTGTTGTGTTTAGTGTACAGTGTTTATACAGTGTTTTAATAAGTCAAATCAAGCTTCAAGTAAATATTGTTCCATAATAGCACAATCGATCACATTTCGAGTAAAAATTGGACTGTTTTAATCATTGTGAAAAAAAAAACTACATATTGCTCCTTTGAGGGATTCAGTGATGTTTTTGGATTTCAAGTATACAGTAATTATGATATTGCATGAAATGTTGTTACATTATAGCAAAATGCGTCAAATCAAGTTTTAAGTAAACATTTGACTGTTTTAATCATTTTGAAAAAAAAAAACTTACATATTGCTCTTTTAATGGATTCAGTGATGTTTATGAATTTTTCAATAAACCGTTTTAATGGTTACTCATGAAATACTGTTGTTTTATAGCACAATATGTCAAATCAAGCTTTAAGTAACAATCGGACAGTTTAAATCACTGTGTAAATATGTTACATATTGCTCCTTTAAGGGATTCAGTGATTTTGTTGTGTTTTAAATGTACAGTATTTATGGTCACACAATATTGTTACATTTTGGCTCAATAAGTCAAATCAAGCTTTAAGTAAAAAAAATTGCTATTTTAATCACTGTGAAAAAATCTTACATATTGCTCCCTTAAAGGTAATCTTGTTGTGTTTGGAGTTAATACAGTGTTTATGATAGCATAAGAAGTCAAAATAAAGCTTCAAGTAAAAATTGGACTGCTTTTAATCACTTGGGGTCATGTTACAGCATTGGCACAACCCGACTGGGTTTCAGTGCATTAGAACATAAAACACAGATTCTAGAATCTTCACATGTAAAACAGCTCATTATTGCACACAGCGCTCCAGCAGAAAAGTGCAAAACGTCACAATTTCAGTTCATCCCAAAGTCAAGCTTTCAGAGAAGACACCTGATTTAACGACAGTCAGACCATGATTCAAAGTTAAAAATGATCAGATACGTAGAATTTCCCTTCTGAGTAAACCAGCGTCACCTGCAACCCCAGACGATAATAAATCTCTATGAGGTAGCGTCATGTATGATTTCTGTGTAAGAGGACAGACATTAAGAAACTAATAATAAACCTCCACTCAATTACATGCCAACAGCACCTGGTGTGATGTAAGAACGCATACAGCGCAGCACGTTGGCATCAGTTTAGGAGGCACGGATCCAGTAGGTGGAATAACCAACAGGCTTAAAAGAGACCCTGCTGGCTGAATGGGTCCCTCAGGAATGGCTTGGTGTATCTGGTGGTGGCATTGATGATAGGAGTGCTGGTGAACTCCACTACACAGGGACCGGGCGAGCAGGGAGATGCCTCCAGCTCCAGAACGGTGATGTTGTTTGGAGCGCTGGTGCTGAGGAGGCTTGCTGGCACGTAGAGGGTGATCTGGGGCCCGAGGGACGGCCAGTATCGGCCCAGGTTAAATCCGTTAATCCACACCTGGCCCTGTTGGATTGACAGTTTGAGTTTATTTTGGACATTTTTCAGTACTAAAATAATTTTTACATATTGCTCCTTTAACAGATTCAGTCATCTTGTTGCGTTAGGAGTTCAATTATACAGTATACAGAGTTCAAGTATACGGTAAATCAAGCACTATTGGACTGTTTTAATCATGGTGGAAAAAATACATATTGCTCCTTTAAGGGATTTAGTCATTTTGTTGTGTTTGGAGTTCAAGTATAAGGTATTTATGATAACGCATGAAATATTGTTACATGATAGCACAAAAAGTCAAACTAAACTTCAAACACAATGGGACTGTATTAATAATTGTGAAAATATTACATATTGCTCCTTTAATGCATTCAGGGAAGTTGTTGAGTTCAAGTATAAAACAGAAAATGATTCAATCAGTTTTTTTCTGGTATTTAGGTAGATAAAGCCAAGTAAATCTTTGGTTATGACTTCACTTGTTTTTCATTGGATAGTGATCCTACCTTTCATAGTTCTACCTGTATGTGATATAACGAACATGATTATTATGACTGGTGATTCCAACCAGTGTAGTGAATGTCCCACCTTCCTCCAGTCAGGAAACTTTATGTAGGTGTCCTGGGGGAGATCAGGGATGTCTCCGGGAATGCTGAAGGAGCCTGCGTAGAAGGCTGGTGGGGAAAGGGTGGTGGGGGGCGCGGTGTCAGGGGTCTGAAGGGTGCTTCTATCCCCCAGGAGACCTTTCTTCACTGCCTCGTCTATACTTAGACTGTACACGGTCCAGCCAGAGAGCGTGTCGGCACCGAGAGTCAGGTTACTGACCAGGCCCTTCGGAGAGAAGGAGAACAAAACATAAGTAACAGAAAGATAGAAGTGAGTTTTCCTTATTGGTGCATCGTTTTGGGTTTAAGCAGTGTAGTGATCAAAAAAGTTATGGAATCCAAACAGGTTGCTAAATATTACAGCATCAGGTTATTCAGTAGTCAGAACATATATTACTGCATATCATCACTATCCAAAGAAATACATGTATCTCAGTGTAAGGCAACTTTACAGGAGAGGCCAAAAACCTTCTTCACTTTTAATGCAAGTCAATGGAACCAGAAATGTTTCCAAGCTATTTTGGGGCATTTCTATTGGTCCATTCATCGTGAACTTGTCCCACAATGTAAACAGCAGCTGCTGCATTCGAATTATGTGGGAAAAGAAAAATCAACAAAAAATGGAGAGACATACTTTTCTTTGGGCAGTGATGGTATATTAATATGCGCAAGAAAGAATGATATCAAATATCAAAGCAGAATAAACACCAATGCTTTATAAATAGAGACCCTCCACAACACAAAATACAAGGTCTACCACTGGACACACCCTTCCCTTCCTTCTTGCTAACCTTGAAGTCATTGATGTCTTTGCCATAGTTGACCCGGCCCAGGTTCTCCACCAGGATGTCCAGTCGGCTGCCGGCTTTGCCTGTTATGTTGATGCTGATGGTCTTGTCCCTCTCCAGGATCCCAACAGCAACCTGAACCACAGGACACAACCTCATATAATTCTGAGCGGTAACATCATAACTGTAAGTCTTTTTAATTCTATCTATAATTTAAAAAAATTATAGTATACCGACCCCACCGTAACCGTATACCTCGTAAAAGGGGCTCCCCATAACTATACCCATCACCGCTCATACCAAAAATCTACAGCTAGGGTCTTTTGGATGCTCTCCGATTAGTTAGTATGAAATATAATCAGTGGAAGAGGATAATACAGTAGAATTAAAATGATAAAGATGATAAAGAGCTCTGCTGCTTACCCCATCAACGGCCACATAGGCGCGGTCATGCACTCCGTTTAGAGGAGACGACAGAGGAGTGGGCTTTGGACAGTCTACTGGAAGAGTGATCTGATACAGCACATAGCCAAACGCCTGCAGAGAAAAGCATATGTTTGTGCTAAAATATAAAAACAAATATATATATATATATATATATATATATATATATATATATATATATATATATATAAATATATATGTATATATATACACATATATGTCCATCCATCTTATACTTTTGATATATAGACACACACAGTGTACAGTGTAAATGAATAAATTACCTGATCAAGGTCTTCGAAGGTGAGCGGGTAGGGGCTTTTCACAGGTCCTGAGAAAGATAGGATGTCCAGAGATTCCGACACTGTCCGCAACTGTACAAACACAAACAAATGCTGTTTATAAAGCACAGGGCACTTTCAGGGATTCATGGTAACTGAATTGGTGCCCACCCTTAGTAAAGCTAATGGTCATATAGAGAACTGTTTGAATGCATGCAGTGAGGTTACGCATATGTAGTACTGTCGTCCTCAGAAGTTCACACTTACAACTGTTTAGGTTGTGAGCTCGACTTGATTTGAATTGTTTTGGGTCGTATATGGGTATAGCCAGCTATTATCACCAGCAAGTATCAGCAGCTATCTTAGCCCCCAACTCGGAAACCTGTGGCTCAGTGAAGGCAGCATACTTTCAGGATTCCCTGTAATTAACCATTTGGTCAGCCCTGATGTTCAAATCAAAGCATTGCTTGGGAAGATTCCATGCTGGTAGTAACAACCACAGTGATGGCTTCCTGAAGCTCTTGGCCCTGTGCATTGGTGGTTCAGTGGTGGAATTCCCCAGATCCAGTTCCCGGCCAATGCAACAGCCAGGGCTTTCAGGCAGGTGGGGGCTGGAAGTCTGGGAGCCAACCCTGGTTTAATTCCCAGAACTGACAGCACACAACTAACGTGCCTTCGAGGGAGACACCTAACCCTCAACTGCTCCCTGAGTACTGTGAATTGGGCTGCCCACCACTCAGGGCCAGTGTGCTCCCTGCCCCCTAGTGTTTGTGTGTGTTCACTTGTGTGTGTGTGTGTGTGTGTGTATACGTTGGTGTTTCACTCCACAGCAACATGTGTTGTTTACCTTCTTCATCGTCACTTGCCCATATGCAAATTTGGGTGTAGATGGGGGCACCACTCCCTCCGGGATTTTCCGGTACTGCTCACAAACAACAAACACAAAAGCATGTATTCAAAACATCCATGTTCTTCAGCCATCATGTAGCTCCAGTTTCTATAGTTTACATTCATGTGTGTATCTTTTCTACCCCAATAGAAGCAAAACTTTAGTGAGTCGTGGGCTAGAGTTTAGGGAACTGGTTTCTAACACCCTGGGTGCTGTGGATAGGTGCTCACTGCCCCCTAGTGTTTGTGTGTGTATGTGCTTCACTGCATGGATGGGTTAAATATGGAGGCCACATCAACACAAGTGGCAAACAGCTCTACTTTCCACTGAGAACCTGTTCTCGTTACCTTTTTAATGACCTCACGGATGGCAAAATACTTTTCAGTAAGATCTCCAGCCTCGGTTAAGGGGGCGTCGTAGTCGTAACTGGTAGGCTGAGCGGCATAGGGCGTGTTGGCACCTGAAAGATCCAAAAAGAATCCATAAGAATTTAATGGTTCACTGTTACTAGTCAACTATTAATAGTGATCCAGATATACGGAGTGATCGCACCATTCCAGTAGCCGAAATTGGTCCCACCCATAAACATGTACCTTGAGAAGGACAGCAAAACATAAAGAAATTTAGTTGATACTATGGTGGACCACCAAACCACATATATAAATATATATATACATATAGCTAGTTTACTCACATGTTGACATTGGCATTCATTTCCAGCATCTCGTTGAGGGACTTTACCACAACTTCTGTGGAGGTTACAGAATGGGGTGAACCCCAGTGATCCAGCCACCCAGTGTAGAACTCCGAATTCACCTGTGAGTGATCAAGAGAGCCATTAAACCAGCCCAAAGTCTTCATGTAGCATCAATGGAGCCAAATCAGTAGAATAGCTTGAACAAACATGCTTGAACCATTTGCAGTGGTTTACTTTCAATAACTGGCAACAATGACATCCAATCAACCTAATCTGCTAAGACCCTCACCAGAGGACCACGAGGTTCTGCATGCCTCTGGGCTTCGAAAGCTGCCGTCACGTTGCCGCCTGTTCAAAACAAAGGAAACGCAGGCCATCAGAAGTCTCCTTGAACATCATGTTCCATTATATGACTTAGTTAGTCATAAGAAGTGAATCACTTCTGTCCACAGGGAACAAATGACAATGAATCATAGTGATATTAGTATGTGGTATCATATAAATAGTAAGCACTTGTATTTTGATCAGGCTTGGTCTCAGTAGGCTGGATCCCTGCAATAAACAGTCTGCAGATAGATATTAAAATATATATTTTTAGTATTTGTATATATAACATTACTGATGTTTTGATGAATGGCGCTGGCGTTGATGCCATAATAACTGAGAATGGCTCATATTTTTGGATGCATTTTTAGCTTAAGCTAATGAATTCTCTAGTAAAGTTTAGTATTTAATAATCTTTATTACTTGGCATAATTTCCAAAGTCTATCGCTTTGGGTTTGGTGTCTTGGTTCAGTCAGAGTGGACAGTTAGTACAGAAACTCTACAAGTGAAGGGACACGCACTGTAATTTCTTGCCTCCCAGTTCAGATCTGGGCCAGCTGGACCAGTCCTGGATGGATCCCATTAAAAGGCACTAAAAGTAATGGGAGTTAAAAAAGGTTCAGTGGTCCTGAACACCACTCTACCCTTATTAGGTGGCCTGTCTAACACAGCCTATCGCGCCCCCATGTGTACAGTTTCAGAACATCCCTCAACGATAAACCTGATTGTTCTTGTAGGAACTGTTGTTTATTGGAAAAAAATGAAGTATCATTGTTTAACACAATAATAATAATAGTAATAATTATAATAATTAACTTTTACAGAGTGCTTTTCATACCGGTGGCAACTCAAAGGCAGTAATAACTCTTCAGTGATAACCAGTGAGACAGATCAAATGAATAAGTACTACGAATCAGTTCATCCTTTACGCCTCCCACATGATATGGTGTGAACGAAATACTTTCAACAGTCCAGCAGCTGATTGCGTCAAGGACGGCAATCAGGTCACTGTACTCACCTGGCCCGAAGTCTACAGTAGCATAGACTCCCTGCAGGGCCCCACACTTCAGGTAGCCCACACCGGCTCCATCTGTGCTGAACAGCACCACCTCCTCGCCCAGGTGGGAACGGAAGAGCTTGACCAGGTGCCGGAGGTAATCAAAGTCACAGGCGAAGTAGCTCCCGTACTCGTTTTCCACCTGTTCATTAAACCATTGGAAACATATATACAAAAGCTGAGATACCTCCTTTAAAGAAAATATTTAGCCTGAGCAATTGCAGAGGTGCAGTGATGGATGACAGTCCTGGAATAATAAACATAAACATTGAAAAGAAGTATAAGCAGAACATGTAACTCTCCCAAAACATTAATTAATTCATTCATTCATCTTCTAAGCTGTTTATCCTACTGGGTTGTGGGGGTGGAGGCTGCTGAGGTACAGTTTGTTTCTTGTTCTCTATTGTTGTTGTCTATTCCTCATGTCAGTGGTCAGTGTCTGGCCTGATAACTTAGAACGGTGGTCCTCTCACAACCCCAGAAACATCACTATGTCTGAGACTCTAATACCAGCACCACACAAACTACCATATCAGTGTCTGCTGTGCATAACCAATCTATTTAAATAATGTCTAGACTATCTGGACAACAGTGGCCCTGTACTCAGCACCAGATGGGTTATGGGCTGTAACCCTACACCTACATATTGGAGAAGCTCATAAAGTGGGCAATGAATTTGTGTACATGGGTTATAGTCTATAACTGTTTACACCTATGTAGTGTATTTATAGTGGCCAGTGCGATATATCTGCAACAGGTGTGTCCCAAAACCTAGTGAGCTGTCTAGGTGGGCGCTGTCTAGGTAGTATCAGCGTTCTCTCCTCATCTCTCCTCATAAACAGATTACTGATACACTCTAGTTAGAGAGAGACTGCGTCACGGCTTGTTCCCGCCCACTGCAGCACGCGACCGGTGGTTTAGCTGGTTGCTAAGCTACCGGCCGGCATCCAAAACAATAGCCCGAGATTTAAAAATCCGCTAGCATAAATGCTAACAGCTTGAGTACAAACTGCAAAATGGTCAGAGACTCTTTACACAGTAGTAAATAAAAACTGTTTTGTGTGATTATATGACAAGAAACACATTAAAACACCAGAGAGAATCAAAATAACTTACATTTTAAAACCACTTTACTGCTCGTAGATTTGCCTGCGTTATATCAGGGGATTGTCTAGTGGCTGAGGAAGCTTTCAATGCTTCCTTAAAATCAGGTTAAAATAAGGTTCCTTAGTAGACAGCATGATTAAGGTATCTAAGAATTAGGACAGCCTACAAGTTGGGAGCGCATACTATGATGTAAAATGCTGTCTATGGGTTTTGAGATACACCCATAGACTGCAGTGGATTCAACTGGACAGTAGATGGCTCACTTGTACTGTAATGATGGGTCCGCCATTCTGGTAGAGGTAAGGCTTTATCATAGGCAACAGCTTCCCCATCCAACTGTCCACTGCTGCGATGTAGCCTGAACCACAAAGAGATTACAGGTCATATAGACTTGACCTTAGAGCAGCTTATCATAAAACAGGTTAAAATGCTGCATCAGGTTTAATTAGTAACTCAAATAGTCCCACCTGGGTCGGATGAGCGGAGGACAATGTCCTTCTTCTTCAGCAACCAGTAAGGTAAGCCACCCTAGATTAACCGACAAGAAGGTATAATAAGGATCATGGTTGAACCAAACCCCCAACGTCCGCCACTTACAGTAAGCCAGTCTCCAAATGACTATTCATCAGAATCTTAGTGCTTTGTCTACATCAGTTCATAAAGACTGAATTGGGTGCACTATCAATTTATGCATCGTTGTGTAACCAGGTTGCGTAATGCAAAGCCTTGGCCCCGCTCACCATTTCTTATCCTCACCATCAGCCTATCATGTCATGTGCCAGTAGCATCAGTGTTAGCTGGGCAGTTTACAGCCAACCATCAAACCTAAGTGAGTTCTCAAATATCCTTTCACACCTAAGAAAAACTGTCAACGCTTCAAAACCCAACGCAAAATCCCATCCCAATGGCTGAATGCAATCAAATACCTAAGGGTTTGCGGCCAAATATCAAAACTAAATGAGTCCTCAAATATCACTTTACAACCTCCAGTATTCAGATGTTAGCAAATTCAGGTGGATCCAAATTTGAGCACCAAGGAATACCTCTGGGAACACTGAACTGGAGTGACAGGAATGGCTGAATGCAATCAAATCCTCACAGCAATGTTGCACCATCTAGTGTAAAGCCTTCCCAGAAGGCTCATGGCTGTTACTGCGCCATTGGGAGGGAGGCAACTCCCTATAAATATCCTTGATTTTGAAAGAAAGGCTAAAAGAGTAGGTGCCTACAAACATTTGGACTTGGGACTGGGCTTAATTCTACTGCCCAGCTGCACGGGTGCTAGTTGGCCTGAATTTGTTGACCATGCTCTCCGTTTTCCAGTGCAGACTTACTGCTTTTCACATAGGAGCAAGAACAGAGAAACCCACCAACACGGAATGTCGGCAGCACTTCTACCAGCCCATCCTCTGTGAGCCAGTCTTCAATGTTTTGTGAACATCAGTTGATAAAGAATGAATTGGGTGCACTATCAATTTATGCATTGTTGTGTAACCAAGTTGCATAATACAAAGCTTTGGCTCCGCCCACCATTTCTTATCCTCACCATTGACCTATCATGCAATGTGCCAGTAGCATCAGTGTTAGCTGAGGAGTTTACAGCCAGCCATCCAAAAACCCAAAGCAAAAACCAAACCCACTGGCTGATTGCAATCAAATCCTATTTGCAATGTTATACCATCTAGTGTAAAGCACTTGGACGTGGGATATGATGGGCTTATTTCTGTTGCTCAGCTGGACGAGTAATAGTTGGCTCGACTTCGTTGACCATGCTCTTTATTTTCCGAGTAGAAAAAGCGAAACACGGATTGTTTGGCACTTGGGAATCGAGTGGAATCTCTGCCTACAACGCCACATGTTCCAGGAGGACATCGGAATGCACATGCTAGACTTTCCCACAGCTTTCCATTAACAGTACTTTTAGACATCGTCACCCTCACAAACCCTCGGCTCTCACCATTTCCCACTCGCCACAAATATATGGCCCGGGTCGGAGGATGACCAGCAGGCCGAGGTCCTTGCACAGCTGAAGAAAGTGCTGCAGGTCTCGATCTCCTGAGAAGTCGTACTGGCCTGGTTTGGGCTCATGGAAGTTCCACGGTATGTACCTGTTGAAGAAACCACATGCATGAGAAGCTGAAGGAACGTCTTATTCTCCGACTCCTAACTTTGGACCTGGAGGACTCCTGGTCTTGCATTCTTGGTGCACGGTTTTCCTAGCTCTTTTACTCATACCAGACAATGAACAAGCCCTTCCTGAGAAGCGCTACCCCCCGCATGAGTTATCATAGTCTGTCAAGTGGTCTGCCTACGTTTGGACGGCATTGAGTCCTGCCATGTACATCTTCAGCAGCCGGTCCTTCCAGTAGACCCTGGGAATCCTGCTGTAGTGGATGCTGCCGGAAATGTAGCGGAAGCGCTCGCCATCTTTCAGAAAGCAGTTGTTCTTGTAATCCACTGAGAAATTAGGAGAAGTGCTAAGCTGGCGGAAAGAAAGCACAAACCGATTATAACAGTCGTGACGCGCGGGAAACGTTCCAGCACACGTCATTTAAGTAACAGCCAATCTGAAAAAGCCCTTATCACGGAATACCTGCAATTTCCTCCACACTTTCCAACTCCAAAAACAGCCCTTTCGGAATTCTCTTACATATTGTTGTTGTCGTCCAAAGAATAACAAGTATCTCCAATATGGGAACTTTACAGGAGAGGCCAAAAACAGTCCTCACTTTCAATGTACGTCAATGGAACCAGAATATTTCCCAGACTATCTTGGAGCATTTCTGTGGGTCTGTTCATCATTAAATGTTTAAACAATGTAAATAGCAGCTGCTGCGTTCAAACCATGCACAAAAATAAAAATGCACTTACATTTAGTAGCTGTCCATTTTTTGCGATTTTTCATTTTCTACATAATTCAAACTCTACAGTGGTCTTTTACACACTGCCAAACTTTCATGGTGGTTTTAAATGCTCCACAATGTCTTGGAAACATTTCTGGTTCCACTGACTTACATTGAAAGTGAAAGGCGTTGTTGGCCTTTCCTGTAAAGTTGGCATTGTGGAGATACTTTCTTTGGAGAGCGGCGATATATTAGTCTTAAAATCTAAATTTCATCAATTATTAAATGTATTCATGGGCCATTCTCACCCGCTAGCTACATCTCCTCCCGTCAAGTGATACTACCAAGATGGTGAAAGCCAGCACGAGCTTTCTCAGAGGGATCAGTGGAATCGATCAGTGTAGAAGAGTTCCATGCAGATATAACGGAACATATGAAGGATTTTAGGAGGTTGTGACAATAACATACTGACAATGTTATCACTATGTTGTTACAACATTGTCAGATAACATTGTCTCAACGTTCTGAAGTGCTGCATTTCAACATCACTAATAATAATAATATATTATATCACTACTAAATATTATTATTATTTCAACATCACTACTAAATATCACACTATTATAACTACTTGTTACTTTTTTACAACACTGTCCAAAGAATCTGAATCTGATTCTGTCCAAGGGTGCAACGGTTTCTGTTGTCTGAACACGGTTGTCACAACGTCTCTACTAAATAATGCTATTTACAGTATTATGAAAACTTATGGGCAAAATTCCATGGAGTTCCGTGAAGATATAATGGAACGTATGAAGGATTCTAGGGGGTTGTGCCAATAATGTACTGACAATGTTGCCACTATGTTGTCACAACATTGTCAGATAACATTGTCCTAACATTAGAAGTTGCTGCATTTCAATGTTGTGACAACGTCACTACTAACTAACGCTGTTTACGGTATTATGACCTCTTATTGGCAACTTAGCAAACTTCCATGGAGTTCCATGCAGATATAATGGAGCATATACAGGATTGGAGGTTGTGCCAATAACGCACTGACAATGTTATCACTATGTTTTTATAATGTTGTCAGATAACATTGTCACAACTTTCTGACGTGCTACATTTCAAAAGCTACTAAACAACAATGTTTCTGGTATTATTGCCACCTGTTGGCAACTTTACTAAATTCCATGAAGTTCCGTGCAGATATAATGGAACGTATGAAGGATTCTAGAAGGTTGTGACAATAACGTACTGACAATGTTATCACAACATTGTCAGATAACATTGTCTCAACTTTCTGAGGTGCTACATTTCAATGTTGTGACAACTTCACTACTAAGTAATTTAGTTTATGGTATTATTTCTACCAGATGTCAATCTTTACCAAATTCCATGGAGTTCTATGTAGATATAATAGAAAGAATGAAGGTTGTGACAATGTTACCACTATGTTGTTACAATGTTATCATATAACATTGTCCCAACTTTCTGAGGTGCTACATTTCAACGTTGTGACAATGGTACTACTAAATAACATTGTTTTACATTATCATGACCACTTATTGGCAACCGAACCAAATTCCATGAAGTTTCATGCAGATATAATGGAACATATGAAGGATTCTAGGACGTTGTGACAATAACGTACTGATAACGTTACCACTACATTGTCACCACTTTGTAAAGAGAGATATATTTCACTGGTGTGACGTCACTACTAATCATTATTGGCAACAAGTCTATGGAGTTCAGTGCAGATATAATGGAACATATGAAGGATTCAAGGAGGTTGTAAAAATGTTACCACTATGTTGTTACAACGTTGTCAGATAACTTTGTCCCAACTTTCTGAGGAGCTACTTTTGAGCGTTGGGGCCACCAGAACAGTAGTCACAAGGTAACATCCAACCTGCATTACTTTACAACCTCTTCAGGTGTGACAGGTCACAAGGCAACAACACGACTAGTGGGTCTTCTGCTGGTCTTGTCTTGTATACTTCAGCTTATCTCCAAACTACATACTTCTTCTTCATCAGAACATCCATTGAGGAAGATTTTAAGAGTTAGAAAGTGATTTGGCACTCAACACTGACAGGTAATAACAGTTCATAAGCACCAATACAGGTGCAGCAGGTACACCAGCATCTGGATGAATGAGATTTTGGTTTACATCTACACGATGTAAACATTTTCTTCACGAGGAGAAGTTCTCGATGAAGAACAGGAACCTATGAAGCGTTCTAAAGACAAACAAATACATAATAAACAAAGCGACTGAATTAGTTGGTTAGTACTTACTGAAATTGGGAGAAGCGCCAGTAGGAATAAAGCTGCAGCAGCTCTGGTGGAGCTCATGGTTGCTGTAAGGGGTCTCTGACTGAAACAAAACTGAATCGGGTGCGGAAAACCTCGGGACTCCGTCACGTGATGGTCGCTCCGCACCGCGAGGGGGAGCTCTCGCGCGTCGTCGTCGTCACTCTCTTCCGCGTGGAGTTCGAGTCGCTTGAGTGAAGCGAGTCGTTTGAAATTAATCGATTCAACGACTCGATTCAGTTCAAACAAGTGACGTTACGTGGGTGTGCTACGTAATATTATTATTTATATTATTAATGTTAACATTTATATTATTATTATTATTATTATTATTATTATTATTATTATATTATTATTATTATTATTATTATTATTATTATTATTATTATTATTATTATTATTATTTAAAGTTATTAAATATGTTTAATCAACGTTTATTAGAAAGACTCAGCCAACAAGAGTTTCAGCGACTACAGACACTTTTAAACAAATCTTTTTACAAGATCTTTTGAAGAAAGCAAATACATTTTCAGATACAAAATGACTGCTAAATGGGCTCAATGTCGAAATATCCCACATCTGCGATGTAATTTCTACCTAAAAAACATTTATAAATCACAAATAAACTATATTTTACATACTCCCACTTCGATTCAGATGAAATTCACTTTAAAGACTAATTAAACTTAAATTAAATGACTTGTAAAAATATAACACTTATTATTCACTTTAACACAATTATTCACTTTAGTAAAACGAATCCGAATTAAATGATCAACAAATAATAATCCGGTTCAGATTAAATTCAATAGAAAGAATAATTAAATTCAGATTCAGTGTAAGGAATAATTCCATTCAAGTTAAATTAAATTAAATTCATAAATAAAATTAAATTCACTGTAAAGAATAATTTAATTCAAATTAAAGTGACTTTAAAGAAAAAATCAATTAGAATTAAATAACCTGTAAAGATAAAAATCGGTTCAGATTAAATCCAATATAAAGAATAATTAAATTCTGGTTAACTTCACCGTAAAGTATCATTTAATTCAGATTAAAGTCACTTTAAAGAAAAAAATCAATTCGAATTAAATTACCTATAAAGAATAATTCGGTTCTGATTAATCAAATTCACTGTAAAAATAATTACATTCAAAATAAAAAGGTAAAACCTACACGCATTTTAAGATCTTTATTTGTCCACCAGAACATTTGAATTTAATTTTAATTGAGGCCTTAAATTACTTGTAGGGAAAAAACACTCTGACGTAGCGCTCACTCCGAATCAGTTCGTCTTCTGAATCGGTTCAACTGATTCATTAAAAGAACCGGTTCGTATGAGCGATTTGTTCACGAGTCAGCCAGCGCGAGTCAACACACGTGGGTTCGTCTTTAGCTGCAGTTTATTTTTCCTGCAGCAACAAGAAGAAAAGAAAACAGACAAAGAGACAGAAAACTAACGAAGTCATGTTGACACGCAGGCGAGCGGCGAGAACTGCTGGAAACAGCGCTAAAAGGAAAGCCGAGGAAACAGACGAGACTCAGCCGGAGATCTGTCCCGTCGTGGAGCCGGAGCCCGAGGAGCGGACCCCGGTAACGGTGGAGGAGAGGATCTCGGTAAAGGAGGAGGAGCGGACAGTAACGGGAACGTTAAACTCAGAGCACTGCGTGGAGAAAGAGAACCAAGTAAACACGCCGGACACGAACCCATGTAAACGCAGTAAGAGCGCCGCGCATGCGCAGACGGGTGGACGAGCAGGTCAGACTGTACCACTGGGCAAACCGAAATCTGGCCGCGTGTGGAAAGACCGTAACAAGCAGAGGTGAGGAGAGCCCACCACACCAAAGCCCCCTTACACACAGCTTTAACTACTGCTTTTCATACCTGTGTTCTGTCTGTACTGTAGACACGTACACTGGTTTAATGTATACAGGTTTTAACAATCCCTTTAACAACACTAGGTTCCATTGAAATGAAATGTTTTTGTTATGTCACAAAATCCCCAACGTGTTAACATATATCCAGCTATTCAGCCTGCAGCACTTTAGCCCCGCCCATATGTTTGGCGTCATAAATAGTGCTTTACGCTTCAGTACAGAGCAGCCAATCAGAGCAGAGTGATTTACATTTCAATCTTAAAGGTGCAGTAACAAAAACAGCTCAACTGGGTCTGCCCTGGTTTATGCTGGTCCGGTGCTGGTTTAGCTGACCACCCCAGCATGCTCATGCTGGTTGACCAGCATACTAGCATCGGAACACAACCTGGACAACATATACTGGTTTTACTGCTGAACAGTATATTAACCTCTATTACTGCTGACCAGCATATGAGCATCGAAACACAACATATACTGGTTTTACTGGTGAACAGTATATTAACCTCTATTACTGCTGACCAGCATCAAAACACAACATATACTGGTTTTACTGGTGAACAGTATATTAACCTCTATTACTGCTGACCAGCATCGAAACACAACATATACTGGTTTTACTGGTGGCCAGCATATTAACTGCCAATACTGCTGATCAGCATCAAAATGCAACATATACTGGTTTTACTGGTGGCTAGCATATTAACTGCCATTACTGCTGACCAGCATCAAAACACAACATATACTGGTTTTACTGGTGACCAGTATATTAACTTACATTACTGCTGACCAGCATCAAAACACAACATATACTGGTTTTACTGGTGACCAGTATATTAACTTACATTACTGCTGACCAGCATCAAAGCAGTGTAAGCTGGTTGGACTGTAACCTGCGGGCTCCTTTGGTCTTCTGGTAGGTTCTCGGCTCTTCTGAGGGACAAGCCTCTGCGCAGCTCCTGGCAAAAGAAGATGGAGGCCAAGAGGGAGAAGGACTTGGTGAAGCAGTACCACCAGAGGCTGAAAGATCAGAAGGCCAGAGAGAAGGAGGTGTGTGTGTGTGTTGCATGCTGCTCATCTGATACACATCCATCCTTTTGCTTTGTGGTATTTGTGCATTGTATAGTATATGTGTATCTTTTCACTCTCGTGATTCACTTTCATTGTAAATCTGTACCAGTTAGTAAGTATAAGGATTTAACTGCTGCTGACCAGCAAACTAATACAAAAACATAACACACTGGTTATAGTAGTAAATAGTAGTAATTAAGGTCACGTGATTAGATTAGATGCTTTGGCAGGTTAACTAAAGATTAACGAAAAGGTTAACGAAAGATTCCCAGTCAAAGTTGGTCAGTCAGCTGTTGCGGGAAGCGAATGCTGCTGACGGGTGCAGGTTCACTCCCGGTTTCAGTCTTAACTTCTCCAGCACCACAAGAGCCATCAGTGACTGACCACTGAGTTTAGCTAGTCAGCAGTAACTTATTTAAAGTGATTTATTTATTTATTTATTTATTTGTGTACAGAAACATCAAACATAAGGTTTAGAAGGTCTTGAAGTAAAAAGGGGAGGGACGATATTACAGATTATCACAATTATTATTATTTGTTTGAAAAACATTCTCAATATGGTACAGGCCAAGTATATTTAAGCACTCAAACCTATTTTTATCAACCTAGTCTGATCCTTTGCGGTGGTGTATTAACACTGCTGTCATGAATGGTGTGCACCATGAGGTGGAGCCAAAGCCTCAAGCTGGAGCTTCTCTATGTGTGAGGTTGCTGGTTAGGGGAATTTGGTTCTGGCCAGAGACCAAGAGTCTATGCCTGGAGTCCAGCACAGGTGATTTCCATGCTCTACCTCTCATACTCCGATTGGGCACTGACTGATAACCTGAATCAGGTGTGTATTAACAGGGAAATCACCAGCCTGTGGTGGATTCCAGCCCTCCTGTTGGTCAAAAGTCCTGGCACTTTTCAGAGTGTTGTTTACCTTCCTTGTGAACCGCATTACATTGTTCAACTACTGGAAATGCCTGACATGTTTGTCTTCAATGGAGATATTGAAAGAAAAATTCGGATGGAGCTACCAAACATGGTGGTGGCGGCTCAGTAATGGTATAGGCATCCACAAGCATGGTCATCTAATGGAGAAGCAATGAAATATGTATGTGGTCATGAAAGTTTAACAGACTCCAGAATCAAGATGTGCTTTAAGCCTTTTAGTGGCTTTTACAGCCACAACCATTAGAGCTAAACATCTTGAAAGCTTATATCGGAAGTTCTGGAATGAAGACTTGCTTTGATTCCAACTTCATTGTAAAAGGATCGACCATATTGCCTCTATTCGCAGAGACTAGTGCACTACGCTAGCTGGAAATACAAACTAAATTGGAGAAATATCGGCCAGTCTCGTATTTTGATTACAAATCGGCCGATACCAATACATAGCCGATCGATCCTTCCATCTCTACTAAACATTGATATCTCAATCTGTTGAAAGTTATTTAAATTTAAATAACGTATGATACGCCAAGTGTAGTTATTTTATCCTGTCTATGCTTTCATGGTTTATGTTGCAACAAACAATATAGTCTATTTACATGACTGGGTTTGCTCACCTTGTTTCTACTGTCTGCAGGAGAAGAGGAAGAGAAGGGAGGAGAATCTGAAAAGGCGTGAGGAAAACGAGAGGAAAGCTGAGATTGTACAAGTGGTAAGAGAGATTGTCATGTTTCGCTGATGTAACACTACCGTGCGCTCTACTGAACCTGAGATGTACTTTCACATGGAGGGCATGGATCTCTTACATTCAACCACTGGTACCACACAAGTGGTCTACACACAGGTTTCTGCTTGAGCTTTAAGGAGTTCTAAAGCACACACAGTTCAAAACTATTATTATTATTATTATTTTTATATAATTACTATTCTTATTTTTATTGTCCCCACCATTACCGGTGGCACTGCTCTTGTTTCATCCATCTCTGAGAGCTTTCAGAGCATGTGCCTAAATACTAACGCAGAGTACCAACAGCAGGGCTCCCTCCATAGCTGTATTTAATAGGGAGCGTAATTGAGCCCCCACTTCTGACACCAAAATGGATTGACTTACTGTAAGTGAATGCGATGATGTTCTCCTCGGTTGTCTCCACCACCCTGTAGTGAACCCAGAACTATTTGCACTCAGAACTCAGCATTTAACCCATCCATGCTGTGAAACACCCACAAACTCACACACACTAGGGGGCAGTAGTGAGCACACTTGTTCAGAGCGGTGGGCAGCCGTATCAACAGTGCCTGGGGATCAACTGGGGGTTAGGTGCCTTGCTCAAGGGCACTTTGGTCAAGACTGGATCCCCAACCTTTAGCCCACGACTATTCATCTTTCTGCAGGTTATAATTAATTAACGGTACATTTCTGTAATCACCCTCTTCTTCTTCTCATCAATTTCCCCCCCAGATTCGCAACACGGCAAAGCTCAAGAGGATGAAGAAGAAGCAGCTGAGGAAGATCGAGAAGAGGGACACGCTCTCAGTGCTGCAGAAAACGCCCCCAGCCGTAAAGAAGGCAGGCAAAGGAGAGTAGGATGCAAACGGAGCGCAGACGGGTTGCTTAGACACGTCCCTCGTTTCAGTGTTTTCGAGCTGGTTAACGGAGGCCGCATTACAAGCCATCATGGTGCATGTATCAAAGCTGTGTGCATATCTCCACACAGGTAGCTGATTTTGGATCGTTTCTATTGGTCCATTCAGGTGGCACTGCTAAGCCAGGACTGTCTTGTGTTTTGTACCCAAGTTAAGGTTCTCTCTGTCCATGTACCTCAAAGAGCTACACCAATAGGATTTAACTGCTGACCAAAACCTGCTGCTTGCATTGCGTTTGAGTTACGCAATAAGTGTCCTTATTCAGTAAAACACTGCAGCGAGAACGCATGGGGCGCAAAACGTAACGTCCCTGTAACGTCATATTTGGTTGTTTTGCTAGACTTCTTGTGATTTGAGAATAACGAGTGTTAAGCATATTAGGCTATTTGACTATTTCTTCTTTTTTTTCCAAAATAAATTTCTTTAAAACCCCCAAAACTTCAGAAATCGTTCTTTTTAGGTTCACGTGTGTAAAGGCCTTCACCTGTGTTCTGTACATAAGGACCAGTACTTTGCATAACATGTGAATCAGATGAACTACAGTCTGTAAGTGTATCTCCTATGTGATTCCGTGGAGCTGATATAATGGAGGGTGTGTGTAGATACAAGGAGCTGGCTTTAATGCTATGGCTGTTTGCTGTTGTGCTCCTAGCTCTTACAGGCTCCCTCTTTCGGACTAAAGACTAGCTCTTTTGAACTAAAGCATACCTGCTGTGTCTAGCAGTATTGGTTACTGTAATGGCTGGACTTTCAAAAAGACAGTCAAACAGCTTCAGTTTATTCAGTTGAAAATGCAGCTGCCAGACTTTCTCTAGGTGGAATCCTCACACTGGATACCAGGATGTTCCAAAAAACAAAAAAAACCATTTGTAATACATTTAATGGCAAAGTCAGTAGAAGAACAGAGGAAAACATGGGATACACAACGTGTACGTTCCTAGAAGAAGCAAACGAGCGTCTTATCTAGTGTCTTCAGAGCTGTTCTTCAGCGGGGAGCATCGCCTGCAGTCTTCTCCACTGACCCGACTGTAAACTAGGAGTGTCGTGTTTATTGGCAGAGCTGCGGCAGATTAAAGCAAAGGTGGAACCGCCAGGTTCTGCACTTATTCTGAAGAACTGAACCAACAGGAAGTCCTCCAGAAGGCCTTGTTTTTTTATGCTCCTTCGCTGTTTGTCAGTCGAGCTTTAGTCGGTGCCTTAAAGCTTATCGGCTGTGCGACGACTTCACAACGCTGCAAAATGTCCATATAGAAGCTACACTTAAAGACTGAAGTTCATCTGATTCTCTGTATACTTTCCTCAGTGGTCAGGAGCCCCACAGGACCCCCACAGGGCAGATATTATTCGTGCGGCGGATGATTCTCAGCACTGCGGTAACACTGGCGTGAATCATACCCAGTAGTCCTGCAACTCTGTGTCCAGACAGTCCACACTATAAGACACACCTACCTTGTTTATCTAACCTTGTAGATGTAAAGTCAGAGACAGTAGCTCATCTCCTGCTGCACAGTTTGTGTTCTCTAGTCCTTCATCAGTGGACACAGGACGCTGCCCACTGGACACTGTTGGCTGGATGATGCTGGTTGGTGGACTGTTCTCAGCGTAACACACACTAACACACCACCACCATATCAGTGTCACTGCAGTGCTGAGAATGACCCACCTTCCTTATAGTATCTGTTCTGTGGTGGTCCTAATCATCAAAGAACTGGGTAACAATGTATACTGAGAAGCTTCACTCTGTAAGGGTAGAACTACAAGGTGCTCCTAGATGGTAACTGTAAGCTGCTACAATGGACAATGCTCGTAGATATAGTTGGTGTTTATATTATCAAACAGTTATGAAGTAATATGCATTACAGTTATTATATTTGGTCAATATGTTAAATGTTTGCCCCTTCAAATAAATAAGTTTATGTTGCAAACATAAAGATCTTTTATTGGCTGTAGACCAGCACTTTTTTTTATTACTTCCACTGCAAGTACTAATCACATTCATTTAAATATATCCAATGTCACTGCCAGAATACTAGAGGCCACTTGAGGGCGTGCTAAAACTGCCTTAAGTTCTGGAACACGACTTTATAGACAAAGGTACAGTCTCTCAACACGAAGTTCAAGATATTTCACCTTCCAAACCTCAAGATGCCAGTTAATGCAATGACGAGTATGCTACCAAACTAGGAAAGAGCTCGAACAGGATATTTTCTTGCTACTGAAGCGCAGCTACTCGCTACGGTGATTAGCCAGCCAATGTTGGTGTAGCCAACCAATGATGGATCAGCCAGCCAAGGCTGGAGTGGCCAGCCAACATGGGACTCCCAAATACTAGTGTGCTTTCTTCTGCGGCACAGCTAGAATGTAGTTGTTGAGGTCATAGGCCAGAAACTAGCTTCTAACTTAAGTCCAGCTTGCTGTACTTTGTCAGTGACCTGTGCAACAAGTGCTCTTAATCAGTAAATAACCTGAAGGTTATATAACTAAAAGTATTATAGTATTATAAGCATGTTTGACACTGACTGAGATACATCTCCATCTGAAAGGCCAAAGCAAAGATCTATCTTTTAACTGAATCTGTAAACAAGCACCATAAAGGTGAGTTCTTTAGAAACCTCGGTGCTTTCCGATCAGGAGCTGTGGTAAGATTTGGTGGCGTGGTGACTTATTTTTCTTTCACTTTACGCGAGCGTAAGTTCCCCAACCTGCCCGCAGCAAGTCATCAAGTGAGCACTTTCACTTTCATTATCATGTTAAATAACATTCAGTGCTTTTATTCCTGCCTCTCATTGGAGCTCACAGACATCATTCTAATAAAGTGCTTACCAAACGTTTCAAAGTCCAGTTTGCTGCCACGCAAACCCGCTCTTGCTGTCCAATTAAGCCAATTAAGTCAATGCAGCCAGACTTTATCCTGCCAGATTCTGAAGCATTTCTATTGGTCCATTCGTCCGCGAGCGCAAACGGCAGCTGCTGCGTTGAAATAACGTAGAAAAATAATAATCGATACGTGTTTCTCACATCACAGCAGCTACAAATGAATAACTGTAAGTGCTCAAGGGTCAGCTGTCCCGGTGACTTATACCAGTCTGAACAAAGTACACAGGGTCCTAACCAGCACGAGTGCCATGTGTGGCCTACTCCTCGTGGCAGTTGCCCCCAAACCCCTCTCCTGAGGAAAAGTCTTCGGTGCTGCGGCTCCTCGACATAGTTGCTTCACTCCAGTGGTAGCGACTGCTGCGTCCTCCTCCTGGGTGCAGCAGAACTCCTTACGGCTTACAGCATCAAATCCAGTGCTACTGAGGGGGGCGGGGGGTCAGCAGCTCTGTCACTCTCTTTTGCTTTCTTTAATGTCCACTGTGTCGTCGATCCTTATGAAGGTGGCCTTGTCGTCCACTGACCACAGCCACCGTGTTCCGTCTTGAAGCCTAGTGTTTCCTTCCTAGGCCGCCTTCCTCAACTCCAGACTGCATGCCTCCTGCGTAGGCGCAAGACAGAACTTGTGCAGCTTCTTTGACAGCCGCGTATTCATTAAGCTCCTCCAATCCTGGGCAGGAAGGCCGAAGCATCACCTTTTCCGCTGGTATGCTTGCCCACCTGGTCATCCACGCTGCCAGCGTCTACACAAAGTGCCGCTGGATCATCATGGTGTCCTGGAAGCAGTTCCACAAGCACCCACAGAGCTTTTCCCTCCAGGGCCAAGCGCAGCTGAGCTGCGGTGACGGCCGCCTCGCAATACCACTCCTGACACCACTGTAGCGTCGGCCTAGAAGTGAACAGCATGGGGTAGGGGGTAGTGTGGAGCTACAGAGGGACCTGAGTATCGTCCAACAAACACGAGAGCACTCACTCACTCATCGTCCAAGATGCTCGTCCTCCTGGGTGGCCGGTGGAGCTGGAGCCTAGCCCAGTGCTCATTGGGCAGAAGGCTGGAAACCCCCCCTGGCCAGTCCTGTCATCATTTGGCATTTATTTAGAGACATTAAACATTCACTGGAGTCAAACTGACCCCAAAGTTAAAAGCACCCTAGAGAATGACCAGCAGGGTGGGTGTGTCTTATAGAGTGGACAGTGTCAGTCACACCAGTGTCAGTGCAGTGCTGAGAATGACCCGCCACTCCAACAATACCAGATAAATACATACAAATATAAATACAAACACACACAGACCCACACACACAAACTCATTAAGACCTGCCTTCCCAGAAATCACACCATGCTGAGTAAACGCAGCCGAGGCTGAAAGATGTTTCACTTCAGAAGGGGGCGGTCTGAGGCGGAGGTGATTTCCAGAGGATGTCAATAAAAGCAGGAGCACTTGTGAAAGAGAAAGAGACTTGGTGAAGACCTCGGTTGCCGTTATGGCCAGAGTTGAGTGTCTCGTACAGGTAGGATCTGTTTACTGTTATGCTTTTCATAGTGAATGTTAGATGTGTAAAGATCTCGAACGTGTGAAGCGTTGGCAGCTGTTAGAGTGAGTCGTGTGTGTGTGTTTGCTGTAAAGAGATGATATCTTACAGTACTATATCATCGCTGCCCAAAGAAAAACTAAAAAGTAGTAACTTTAAAGGTGAGGAAAGTGAACAAAGTGATTTTGGAGCCTTTCTATTGGTCCATTGGTGTGTTCATGGGATGCAATGAACAACTGTTATGTTCAAATGATGTAGAAAACTTGAGAATCGTTATTTGTTATTTGACCTCAGCATCTAATACACTACTGGGCTTTGAGCATACTTGCCCACAGAGTGGTGGGCAGCCCTATCCACAGCGCTCAGCGAGCAGTTGCCTTAGTTAAGGGAATCAATTGAAGTTCACTAACCTGTGGAGATGCATGGACATCTTTGAACATCTGTAACTGAATGCTTTCCATATTGTATATTCATAGATTAGTGCTGGGTGATATACTATGTATCTGTATGCTAGTATTGGTGTAATGCAACATTGTTTATTGGCTTTCGTAATGTTGATAGGGGATACTTCACTGTAGGGCTGTGTATATCTTTGGAATAGTCTAAAATGATGAATATGAATTATGGAAAATGAAATATAGTGTACATTTCCCAACTGGAAATTTGGGATCAGGTTTCTCAGAGTAGCAGTAACTGTATTAATCCAAGCTTCATGACAAGCCCACCAAAGTATTGATATACTAAATGTTATCAGTGTTATCTTTCTTCCAGCACTAACCGCATTCCTTTCACTCTCGATCTCTTCTTTCTTCTTTCTTCCAGTCGTGCCATGATTATCTGTTGAATCCGCGGCCTGGCGTCTGCGCTGATGACTTCTGTCAGCCAGCCAAGGGGGACCCCCAGCACGTCCCTTATGACCCCTTTCTTCAGGTCATTCACAGCACTCTGAAGGTCCACGAGTCCCCGCAGCCTAAAGGCGGCCCCCTTGAGGTGACGGTGTACAACGCCTCCAACAACAAGAGCAGCTCATTCAGCCTGAAGAGCACCGACACCATCGGGAAACTGAGGAAGCACTACGTGAAGATCAACCCCGAGATGATCGGAAGCGTGGACCTGGCCCTCAACGGCAAATGCCTCGACTCCAAGAAAACCCTGGGAGAACTGGGAGTGATGCAGGGAGCCAAGTTCATCACTTTCCAGAGGTGCATCGGTGGCTAAGAGACTTAATGGGCTTTTTTTTTTTTTGAAAGCTTTCTTCATTGTCTTTCATCGGCGGTTGTTGGCCAGCTGGCACCTTCTGTTCTCCGCAGTTCGCTGTCTTTGCTGATTTTAGAGCGGATTTACTAACTCAGTCACAAATCCTACTTAAAAATGGGTTTCCTTTCAAAGCATTGCACGTTGCTAAGAGATTTCACACGCCCCAAGCTCAAAATCAGGCGGTTCTTATGTTAAACAGGTTTTTTTCCCAATGCACTCATTTTTAGTTCATCACACTAAACTGAACATGAGCAAGTGTAGATATAGAAAGTGTGAAGCATGTAAGTATGTATGTAAGAATATGTTATACTATATATACTATATTATTGTGACTACATATATATATATATATAGTAACAATAGTGCATTGCATGGCTTACCAAGCCAAAACCTTCAAATAAATAAGTCAGCTGCAACCAAGCCTTCACATGAAAAGCATGCATGGTTATATTGCACTGCTTATATGTTAATTGTTTAGTTGATCATTTGCATATTAGTTGATAACTCACCAATTACTCACTAGTGTCTAGACTGGGGTAATTAGTTTTAGTAAATCAGTTAGTTGTCACAAGTGTAGTACTTATCTCTACTCTCTCTACTCCTTTCATAATAATAATAATAATAATTAAAAAAGCCAGAAATATTCTGGCAGTAGTGTTGACTCAAGTACAGGAACAACAGTAGAGTATTCTCCTCTGTGTGCTGTCGTTCCTTCCAGCATGCTCTTATCGTTAGTTTTATTCAGTTCACCAATTTACCAGTTTTCAAAACAATCTCTCCTTATTGGCGCATGTCTGGCCACCATGCCGTAGCTGACCCAGTCAAACAGATCCTGCCCCAAATTCTTCAAGGCGCTCTGTGATTGGTGGAGTGTTGTCCTGTTGTTCTACTGAGGTACCAAAACTCTCTAATGTTTTTATCTGAACCCAGTTGGGAAAATCGAGATATTGGGAGACGTTAAATGAACACATTTGATTTGTAATTTTTTTTAAAGAGAAAGCCGCATACTCAGGTGTACATTTTTAGCTTACTAGACTTCTTTGGAAACTTGGGCTCATTTTTAAAATTCTGAGATCTGAAGAATAAGTGGGACCACTTATGGTTCTCTTGCAGTGGGCAGTTCCTTAACTAACCGTTTTGTATGAGTGTGATGTGTGAGGGAGGGTTTTCCCTGTTATGTTCAGCTGTGATGTACCTTTTTGACGTTAACCAGAAGACTGTTATAATATTGCACTACTTCTTTATCTTCTTTATCAGCTTATCACTGTAACTGTTTCATATAATAAATTTGTTCTTTAAATGTGTGTGCACTGCTGCTATAAAACTACAACTATAACTATAAAACCATAATTCAGAAGTAATGGCAAATTTACAGGTGTTTTCCAGGGCATTTTCATTGGTCCGCTAACTATGAAGAAAAAAAAAAAAAAAAAAAAAAAAAATATATATATATATATATATACATACCGTTGTGCTCAGATTTTTTCAGCCCCCACTGCAGTAAAGTGTTTTTGCAAGTTTGACATTTTTTTCTTTATTTATTTTAATCTCTATCTGTCTAGCAGCACATGTGACTGCATGTGAGCCTATAAACACCAAAACAACAAGCGCTGTGTGGAAACCACCGGCGATAATCTGGCATAAAAAAGCTTTCAGTTTCTATTCACAGCCCTCAAATACAATCATGTTCAAAAGGATTCAACCCCCACTGCAGTAAAGTGTTTTAGCAAGTTTGACATTTATTTTTTTATCTTGTTCCCAATCAGATCAAATAAGAACTTGTGTAATAGACAAAAGCAGCTTAAATTACAACACCATTTTTTCCAATATACCAACAAGAGTCCTTTTTGTGATTTCCTCATTGACAACCCCTTAGTCTCATACATCATTAGTACTTGCGTTACGTTCTCTAATAACTTTCTTCAGACGTGAAACACAGCTTGACGCATGTTTCTTGCAGCGGACAGCGTATCTTAGCCCATTCCTCATGGCCAGAGGCCTCCAGTTCATTGACGTTCTTGAGCTTGCGTGCTGCAACTGCCTCCTTCAAGTCCCAATACAACGGCCACTCCAGAATCTTCCAGCCCTTCTTCTGCAACCAAGCCATGGTAGAATTGAAGGTATGCTTGGGATCGTTGTCCTGTTGGAAGGTCCAACGTCTCCCAAGCTTTAGCTTTGTCACCGAATGTATGACATTTCCACCCAATATGTCCCCGTAGTTAACTGAATTCATGGTACCTTCTACACGGTGGAGATTCCCTGTACCTGTAGCAGCATGACTGACCCACCGCCATACTTCACGGTAGGCGAGGTGCTTTTCTGTATAGACATATCGTTGAGCCATAGTTCCAAAGAGTTAAAATTTTGACTCGTCGCTCCAGAGAACAGTATTAGAAACCTTTGTGCTTTGTCCACATGGGTTTTGGCGTACTGGAGTCGACTCTTCTTGTGCTTTGGAGTCAGCAGTGGCATGGAGGCCTTCATTTCAGGTTCTGGACAGCAGTCGCCAACAGCATTCTCTTTCTGCCACGTGCCTTTAGCTTTAAACTTGCAAATTATACTTCCAATTGTGTCTCTTGAAATGTTTATTGTCTTCACTATCCTTGTACATCCATGTCCTCAAAGATGTCATTAGTATTCACATTCATTACTCAGGTAGAAGTATAGATACTAGGGAAGGTTAAAGTATCAACTCAAGCTTTTTACTCCAGTAAAAGTGTAAAAGTACTGCTTCCAAAACTACTTGAGAGTGCTAATCTTTAAGGGGTTGAATTATTTTGTCAATGACAAAATCACAAAAAGGACTCTTGTTGGTATATTAGAAAAAATGTTGTTGTAATTTAAGCTGCTTTTGTCTATTATACAAGTCTTTATTTGATCTGATTGGGAACAAGATAAAAAATAAAAGTCAAACTTGCTAAAACACTTTACTGAAGTGGGGGTTGAATCATTTGGAACACGACTGAGGGCTGTGAATAGAAACCGAAAGCTACTTTGTGCCAGATTATCGCCGGTGGTTTCCACACAGCGCTTGTTGTTTTGCTGTTTAGTGGCTCTTATATGGTGGCATGCAGTCACGCGTGCTGCTAGACAGAGAGATTTTTTTAAAAAGCCTGTGTGATCACCAGACCTGGCCTGGCTTTCCACATATAAATGCTCCCTACTCACCAGTCCTTGTACTACATGTTACATCAGTTCACACTTTCACAACAGTTTAGTTTGTTGTAATTCAGAATTATTTCATTGACCACTGAAGACCAAAGAAATGGCACGAAATGACAGCCTGTATTTGTAGAACTACAAAATGCACCTCTATGCACAGTGGAAACTGAGTGTAGGTACAAGGAGGCACACTTAATGAGGCAGCTGGTTCTATGGGTTCTGGCTATTACGCAGATATAGAATATCTGGAAAAATTACATGGAGTTGCATGGAAACAAACTAAAGCAGGAAAATAAATATCAGAAACTGTGAGAACCCTGTAAAACTCATCATTCACCGAGCAGGTGTCATTTGGCTCTTTGAGGTGTTTCCACTACTTAATAAACTTATATTAACTATATCCTTCAGTATCAGCTCAAGAGCTAGAAACCTATTGGACATTACAGTGCATAGCAAGGTTAGACTTACTATCAACTGAAGCAGGAAAATAACTATTAGAAACTGTAAGAACCCAGTAAAACCATCGTTCACAGAGCAGATTTAGTGTCATTTGGCTCTTAGAGGTGTTTTCACTACTTAATAAACTTATATTAACTATATCCTTCAGTATCAGCTCTAGAGCTAGAACCTATTGGACATTACAGTGCATAGCAAGGTTAGACTTACTATCAACTGAAGCAGGAAAATAACTATTAGAAACTGTGAGAACCCAGTAAAACCATCGTTCACAGAGCAGATTTAGTGTTATTTGGCTCTTAGAGGTTTCCAATGTACTACTTACTTACTTAAACTGGTATTAACTATATCCTTCAGTATCAGCTCAAGAGCTAGAACCTATTGGACATTACAGTGCATAGCAAGGTTAGACTTACTATCCTTTTTACACTTGGGAGTTGGTAGCACACTCTTACCCTAATAATACCTACAACCTTTTAAGCATTTCAGGACTTTAGCTGGAACCTTACTTTGCTTGCAGGCATCATTTCTTACAAGTAAACGTCTTTCTTCCTCCTTGTCAGGTGCTTTTTGGTTGAGTTGTTTCTGGACCTATTTGCTGAGACAGTTACTCCGAATAGTTTCTCTTTCAGTTCACCAGCATATATATTGGCCAGGCAAACATCAGCCTCTCATTTGCAACGGCGGAAGCATCATGGAGGTTCTATGTTTGATGAACCCAATGTGGGTATGTAGATTATTCATTTTTTAATTTTTTTTTAAGCTGAAGTTTGATTGACTGTTCATTACAGGGTCTTACTCACTCTTTCTATCTTTCTGTCCGACCCTTTTGTCCCGCCCGAAATGTGAACCTAAGGAGGGCCCTGGTGTGCCTGCTGAAAGTGTTTACCATCCTGCTCTGAAAAGCAGCAGCCACGTTTCTTTGGACGTGAACTCTCCGACCCCCGGAAATGTCCCGCTGAGCGTTTTAGATGGTTTTACTGGCAAACAGGTATCTTTGATCTGAATTATGTATTATGTTATATTATGTTATGTATTATATTATGGATTTGGTTCATACAATATTTACATTTACCTTAAATACGTCTACCAATGTCTACCAAATTTCATACGTTTTTATTGTACAAGTACAGTTATATAATTATTATCCACAATATAACAAGCTATTCAGATACTATGTATAGGGGCGCATTATTATGAAAAGGTTGTCAGTCATGTATTGTGTACGTTTGAACGGAATATACAATATGTGAATTGCATTATAGTGTATAGGCTTATTATTGAGTGATATTCTGAGTTTGTGCTGAATCTGGAGTAAACTACTTCATGTTACTGCCACACATACTGTGAAAGGTGTCAGGGTATACTAAAGACAGTAAATTAAGCTGATAAATTAAGGTAATTAATAAGCAATCTAATTTCCAAAAAAGCTGGGATGCTGTGCTAAATGTAAAAAACAAAACAAAACAATGTAATGATGATATCTACAACACAGTAAAGATTCAGAGAAGCTCTGTTTACAAGGAAAACCCCAAAACCAGTACTGAATGGTGGTGATCTTTGGGCTCTCAGACAGCACCACATTAAAAACAGACCTGATTGTGTAGTGAATTTAATGCATTGACTCAGAAACACTTCCCAACGCCATCCGAGCAGTAAGGATAAAAGACTAGAGGAACCATCTGGTAGCTTGTTATTAGTGTACAGTTCAAAAGCCAGCATCCGTGATGGTAATGGGGGCCAAGCTCCTCCTACTTCAGTTGTTGACATCCAGTTTTTCTTCAGGCAAGGTCTTTTTTTATTACAGTGAGAAAATAAAAAAACACATTCTGTACATATCTAAACAAGCTCGCTCCATTATAAAACAGTCCGGGTCCTAAACTGACCTAAAACTGTCCCGTGGTCTGACCACTCAGAATCTGAGATGGTATTGTTGAGGGCATTAGTGCACATGGCATTGCACATCTGTGAAGCTCCAGTAATCCTAACCCATATACATGGGAGCAACATCTAGACGCCGCCTTCCAGACTACGTCTTCTTCAGGGATGGTCTTGCTTCCCCCGAACCACATTCTGCTCGTATTAAAACAGCATTGCTCTGTGATGAAAGAGTCTGGGTGCTAAACTGACCGGACTGGTCACCCCCTGAAAACATGTGGTGCATTACTAAAGTAGCGGATTTTCTATATTAAGCAGGAAATCAAACATTTCACTTTCAGAACCACAGCGTTCGGCTCCTCAGTTCCAGAGTGAAGAAGTGATGAACACGGTGGTGAACATGAACTTGTCCCAACTGTTTTAAAACATGTTACTGGTGAGACCCTTCTACAGACGTTTGCCTGCCCTTGTCAATAATGGACACTAGGGGTTGGATGACGCTGACTTGTTATGTACCTGCAATGAATATGGCACACAGTGTAAATGTCGGTCTGTTCTTTAGTCAGCATGCATAGCATTTTTTTATATAAACCAATGACATGACATATACACTTACAGTAGAAGAGTTAACACAATTACTGAGTTACCAATTACAAAATGGTTTTATCGTATAGTGATAAAAGAACACATTTTTTTGAAGACCATGTTCATTTTCAGCATCACGAATGTCTACAGTTTTAATTCACTAAAGAAATAATAATGTTACTGCTCTGAAAATAATAAAATTTCACCACCCTTTTTTAAGTGAGTAGAAAATAAACAAGACGCTATGCAAATCTGGTGTCTGCCATCAAATCTAGCGTCTGCTGGCGAGCCCAGAATATGGCATTTAGGCCACAAGGTGAAAGATTGCAAGCCAGCATTGCTACACTTATGAATACTGAGTTTCAAATACAATTAACAAAATATTCACAAACATAGACAACGTACCTGCAATGAATATGGCACACAGTGTAAATGCTCGGTCTGTTCTTTGGTCGGCATACAGCTACAGAGATATTAGCAACATTAGCATAGCTCAGAAATGATCTGCAAATTCATAATTCATAAATATAGAGTTTCCAGAGAACCCAGCTGGGTATTCTGGTCTCTGATACATGTATCTCAAGATATTAAGAACAAAAGTGGAGTATTTCATCACTTTACTTGAGTTATTTGTGGTTTTACTGATCTCACATATCGAGCTGTACTCGACCACGACAGTGCGCATTCTGCTGCCGAGGCTCCACTGATTAACGTATATGCAATGCACTGACCGGCCTGAGGGTGGCGCCAAACCCATTTAGCAAGAATTTCAATAACATTTACTTAATTCAACTATTAAACATCATTGCACTAGCATCAAATTCAAAATGAGCACGTATACAATTTTTGGAATATTTTGTCACCCCAGTTGGTTTGCTCTTCATCGCAAGCATCACACGTTCACTCTGCTGTTACCTCTCTCGCCAGGTCCCTCTGATTCTGAAGAAAACTGATACGATTCAAAGGCTGAAGCAGATGCTTAAGGAGCACCTCAAGATGCCCAGCCTGGGAGACGACTTTCCCCTGATTCTCAATGGAACGCCTGTGACAGCTCTGCAGACGATGGCCGAACTGCAAGTGAAGCCCGGAGCCGTCTTCATGACCTACCGCAGATGCATGGGAGGTTAAATTGTGGCTGTCCTTATAGGGACCGCAGCCCTGCAGTGGCTTTTCTTTTTTCTATCTGTTTTGAAATCTGTCCAGAGTACACCGTCTTGGCTGCATGCTCTCATCTTAATCTCTTAATCTACAACATCCTGATTCATTCAGTTATTATGATTATTATAGGCTCAGTCAAATATCTGCCAATCCAATGTAGGCATATGTAAACATGGAAGTTATATAGTTATGAGAACGAAGGCCCACATACAGTCTTCCATTATTTCTTAACCAAAGGAATCTGGAAAATGTTGTGTCTTACAAGTCCCTGATCACTTCATTCATCTATAAAAGCACAGTAGAAGAAACCACATGTTATTAAAGTGCAATTTCCATTCAGTCCTGGGATCGCATTCATAGCCTAAACCGAAATATGGACCTCAGAATCTTGAAAAGCGACTTAGGTGCGATCTAGAAGGCCTTGCTGGAACGGTCGGCCCTGGCAAATGTCTGGAAAGCTAGATACATTTAGAGTGTCTCAAAAAACCTCAAACTTTACAGGACGTTATGCCCCCTCTTCACCTTAATGCATCGGTTTATTGTTTATACCGATGTTTAGGATCTGAACACTGTAGATTGGCAAAGACCCATGGATCGCATAGCTAGCCTTTAGGAAGCTGGAGTTACAGACACTGAAATCATAAGGGCTCCACACCTGTTCATATTGTTAGTGTTATAATTTAATAATCATGTGATTAGCAACTAGTCAACATCACAAAAGACTAGAAGAACCATCTGGCAGCTTGTTATTGGTGTACAGTTCAAAAGCCAGCATCTGTGATGGTAATGGCGTTTATTAGTTCCCCAGGCATTGGTGCCAAGCTCCTCCCACTTGAGTTGCTGCGATCCAGACTACGTCTTCTTCAGGGAAGGTCTTGCTTATTACAGTGAGACAGTGAAGCTCCTTGATAAAAGAGTCCGGGTGCTAAACAGACCTGACTGCAGTCCAGATTAGTCACTCCCTGAAAACATGAAACAAATATAATTCATTTTATTTCTAGGCTTGCTTTCTATCTGGCTAGAGCTGAAACTGCTTCACTGTGTTGACTTCTTAAACTTTATATACGTGGGCCCCACATTTCAGGTTCTCTACGTAACTATCTTACATATCGCTGGTGCCTTAAGAACGTAGTATCTTTACACGATGCACGTTAACTTAAAGTTTTAGTAAGTACGTTGACTTTTCCATACATTGGCTCATTAATCAGTAATCATTTTGAGTGTGTTTCCGAAATGAAGATGAAGTTTCACTCTTACACTCATGACATCAGTTTGATAGCGGCCACCCCACAAGTCATTTGTCACTGTCACAGTTACTATAATCTGTGTCTTGCGATCCATGTCTTAACACCAATGTATGTGTAAGATTGAGAGAATAAACTTGTGACGTTAAAGCAACGCCTCTTTTATTTAACATGGGTCATTTGCTGTAATCAGTGTCTGTACTGCATCTTCGTCCTATAGGCAGATCCCCACAGTGCCCAGCCACCTTAAAACATTAGGTAAAGGCAAAACATCCACAACACATGAAGCTGTTCCTTATACTACACACGTTTTAGTAAGTGTGTGTTCATGTCAGCAGGTTCAATATGGCTTTGCACTCTAATTGAGATCAACTTATCATTGCTTCTGTCCACTGCTGCTGCCAAATGAAAAGATCACGTGCAAACACTTCCACTACTGAGACCATCCCCTGCTGCTGGTAGGCCGGTGTCAAATAGCGTCGTATAAGCCGTCTGTATTGTTTACTTTCATACATTTCACGCTCATTTCAATTCATATGGATTTTTCATGTTCACCTTTAATCAGGAGACTGTTAATGTTACGACCTGGTTTAGGGTCAGGCCGTAAACAGACATTAAGAGTGTGTTCTCTCCTCTGACCTCTGCCAGACCAAACACTGGACACCGTTAAAAAAACAGAAAACTGCAAGTTTATTGTCAACAAATGAGTAACAAGATGAGAAAGTGGCTTCGGGGACAGGCAACGGCAAAATAACAAACTAAACAACGAAAGAAAGAAAACTAACTAACCTGAAAACAAAACAAATAAAAATACACAAAACTACCTCTAACTCCCTACCACAAAACAGGGGAAAAGGTAGACGAACAAAAGGCACCCGTCCCCTACGGCCCCTGAGATCTTACGGAATCTAACAAAGCTGTTACTAAGAGGACAGCTGTAGTGGAGAGTGCCGGGCTGGTCTGGGCAGGAGTTGTTCCAGGTCAGGTCAAAGGAGGGAACCTTTCTCCCGCTAGATGAACTGTTATTCCACTATACACAAAGTCACCGAAAGCACACAAACAACATGGGCGCCAACAGACACATAAAAAATTGCCTTTTACAACCAGGGGTTGTAACAATTAACAAAATTGCGCTACTATTAGTTTGTCACTGAAGCCGTTCCATATAATACATTCGTTAATGTGCACTGGGCAGCTATTGGACCATAACTGATAGGTAATGAATCTCTTGCTGAAGCTCTAAACTGAAATTGAAAGCAAATGAGTGATTTGGGGTCAGATTATCCTCCACACGGTACTTTTCCACTCGTGTTGTTTTGGTGTTCAGTGGCGGACTGTGTCAAATAGTGCAGTATAAGCTGTTGGCCTTGTTTGTGTAGCCGCCATAGTTCCTTCACTTCAGCTGACTATAATATCTAACATTATTTTATCTGCATTGTGTTGAATGAGCCTACGTCACAGTTACTGACCTCATTATAATACCACTATTATATTATTAACATATTCAGTCACAGATGGTGGTCCACTTGCACTGGTACTCTACTATTCAGTACAATACAGTAGATAAACACTAGTAAGCAATTGTGGTGGGCCAATTTTTGGTCCCAGTTGGATCCTGCTAGCTCCCAAATCTCAACATAACATCGCTGCCAACAAAACAATCTTAATTTTCAGGCGTTTGTTGTATTATAATGTTGTTTGTTTTGATGCCAGATGAAAGGTGAACCATACGAAGGTGGTTTCCATGCGGTACTTTTCCATCGTTGTTGTTGTTTTGGTGTTTGTTAGCTTTTATATGGTGGCAGTCATGTGTGCTTCCAGACAGAGAGACATAAAAAAAGCCTTTGTTTCCTTCAAAGAGTCATCAATCTGGAATTGTACAGGTGGAATCCACGTGATCATCTAACCTGATACTCTTACAGTAAATAGTAGAATAAATTCCAGACTAGAGGTCAGTGCGTCTAAGTAAGTATTGTGCAGAAACTGGGCCGTGCCTAATATATCATGAATGCAATGCAGATATACAGCTATACTCCAGTGTAGCACTAAAGAAAAGAAAATCTATGCTATCCGTATGAACGATGGAATAAGGATGACATTATACAGTCAGATAGCTGCAGATAGGCTTTGATTGGGACCCACTGGCCAGTGAATATATATATATATATATATTGTCAAGCATGTAGTTGGTTTCAGTGTTTGCACTCTTTGCTCTTACTGGTACTGTGGCCTGTTTCCATATTTGCACTACATGAGAAACCTTAAAAAAAATGTGCCTACATGTCATGAGTATGGGCCTACATGTGATGAGGAACCCTATGAATTCAGCTCTCTTTCTTAAATTTCTTAAGCAGATTTCTTGGCTCCATGACCACTTGATTAATTCAGTTATATCTATTAATTGCATTAAGTGCAGTAGTAGTAAGTAGTAAGTCTTTCCTGTGGACTCCTTTGATGTTTTCCACAGCATGGTACCCAGAACCATCAATACCCTGGTTGCATACCAGGGCCATAAAAGTAGTCAAATGTATCTCCTTAGCTCTGCCGTATCTGCTGACCGTTTTCCTCCATGCCACCAGAGGTCACTGTCAGTTCTGAGTGTTGTTTTCCACCTGTCTGTGGTCAGTGGCCCTAAAGACGCAGTTACTCCTGGCTCATGTTATAAGTTTGTATGGTAACATGATTTCTCGTGTGAATCTACCATCACCAGTAGCAGACAAGGAGCCAAGTAGCTCAGATTGACCTTTTACTTGGCTGTTGGTTTATTGCTGTGTGGTCAATGAAAAACAATGAAAATGTTGTTTTTGAGGCATTCAGGGGGTCCAGATAGGTTTGGACCCTCCAGGAACCCTCCTGTATTGCACACCTCCAGGGAGACCATGTGATGAATGCGTTTGACCAAACAGTAGATGGCACCACTTCTACCTCTGGCTTAGCACCCCAGCGAGAATGGTAAGCAAGTTCAGTACGAGTATTAAGGTATGGCCCAGTTTATTCTGTAGAGGCAATGCAGCAAAATGCATGATCACAGGTTTGTAACCGTACTTAATGTTGAAGAAGTGTTATCCATTACATATCCATTAGAGTACTTACCTCTACATTATAGTGGTTGTTTGTTGTCAGCAGCTACTGGTCCCGTCTCAGCTTTTGGAGCTTTAGTTTTTCATATTTTGGCCCAGAAGTATTTCACTGTATTTCTAGAAGCTGGTCAGTACTTTGACCTGACATTGCTGTGTTGGAAAGGTTCTTTTACTTTTCAGACCCCCTGATATGTATGAAATGGATTACCAGATCCACCAAAAGAACTCTAAAATAGCCAGCGGTTTAGGAAATCTTTTATGGCCAATGCATGCACACCTATCTGTGTTAACCAATGCAACTTTTTTATATCGCTTGAGTTTAGTTTAGTTTCACTTTGCTGGGCTTAGTTTGGCATGGTGAGTGGACATCAGGGCAATTCACCACTTAATGAGCCCCTATTGCCAATGAAAAGAACAAAAAAACATGCCCTTAGGTGACCCCTGGGTAGAAGATGACTCACACATATGATGCATCAGCTAGTGGGTTACAGTCAACCCCCAACAAGCTGCAGCTACAAGATTGGTTTTTGTAATAACGTTCTTAGTGATATAATCTTTAGTGAAGATCTGAGGCTTCTCAGAAACTGTCAGTAAATGTAAATGTCAGTAAATGTAGAGCTGAGGTGGAAATTAAACAGTTTAGCTGTAGTACAGGATGTTGGGGGGGGGTCTATAAAGGTACTTTCCAGAGATCAAAATGAATAAGCCCAATCAGTACAATCAGTAGAAAAACCTGAGTGAAGACTATGAATTATGAGACATGCTATGTAGATTGGTAGGCCGTGGAAACAATCTTGCATGCAATAAGTTGAATTATAATGGGTGAGTTATGGTGATTGGTCGGGTGAAATGTATTAACTGTACCTTCTTTCAATGCATAATTGTTCATTTTACTTTCATCTTGTACTGTGATTTGACCCTAGACAATAACAATCACATACATATTGATATTATCGTCTACGATAGGCGACAATACATGTACAGTGAGGATTGTAGGGTTGGTCTCTTTTTTGTATGCATTGTCAGGTAGGGTGGGGACTGTAGTAACATTATTGAGAAATTAGGTCCATAGACACCCTATACATACATGGAATTGATGAAGAGGAGGAGGACGAAGAGCAGTACTTGTCCAGATTTAGCATTTTAGGGCAACTTCTCCCATCGGTGTGAATGGGACCCTAGCATACACTAAATAAGCTGTTATTGAGTTTATTCACAGCGCTATGGAGATCAATGTTCTAGAATACACTGGGAGAACTGGGATATTCATCCATATTCATCACCTACCAGAAATACAGTGGTGCATAAGAGCCTGGGGTTCCACAGCTACTGGACCTTTTACATGCTTTTGCATGAAGTATTGCTATATACTACTAGATGCAGTACTACTATTACTACACAATACTATAAATAAGTTCAGTTTAAGCCCTGCAGTCAGTTATCAGTTATCAAAATTGTTCTGTGTAAATAATCCATTATTAGTAGTAATCATTATAAAGGTTATAAATGTATAAATATGCCTTTAGTGACTCTTTAGTGACTCTATTGAATCTGTTTACTACTGAAACGTTACTGCTTATTGTTTAATGCAGAGATTAAAAGTAAGAATGTGTACTGATGCAGATTTTTCTGCATGTGTTGATGTTTAGTTTACTAGATGTGGTTGCACACAGTCATCCGTGTTGTCACATACAGAGTTAGAAAGCCCCGTATGATCACCTGACCTGGTCTAGTCTGTCTTTCTGTCTGTTTCTCTGTATATGTAACTAACAGTCTCTTCCTAAACACTTATGTGAAAAAAAGTACAAATAAACCTAAAGACCATTATCAATTTCATTAGAAACTCGTAAAAAAAAAAAATCAAACAAGCTGGGCTGTAAACTTCAGCTGCGATAAAAATTTGTTGTTTGTTGGTTGGTGTGACATCTTGGGGCCTAAACTGTACAGTAATATTACAATATCTCCGGCTTGGGGCCCAAACTCCAATATCATGGTGCGAAGTCTTCTGCTTTGGGCTCAGACTGTACAGTGGTAGTGTAAAGTCTCCAGCTTTGCATTACCACAGTGGAGTTTGAGCCCAAAGACTAGGTCTCCAGCTTGGGGCCCAGACTTCACTGTCATGGTGCAAAGCCTCCAGTTTTGGGCCCAAACTCCACTGTGGTAATGCAAAGTCTCCAGCTTTGGGCCCAAAGTCCACTGTCATGGTGCATTTTCTCCAGCTTCAGGCCCATCATCCACTGTCATGGTGAGATGTCTCCAGCTTAAGGACCAACCCCCACTGTCATGATGCAAATTCTCCAGCTTGGGGTCCAAACTTCACAGTCATGTTGCAAATTTCCCCAGCTTTGGGCCCAGACTCCACTGTCATGATGCAAAGTCTCCAGCTTTGGGCCCAAGCTCCACTCTGTTGAGGTGCTAGGTCTCCAGCTTGGGGCCCAAACTTCCCCGTCATGGTGCAAAGCCTCCAGTTTTGGGCCAAAACTCCACTATTATGATACAAATTCTTCAGCTTGGGGCTCAAGCTCCACAAATGGCAAAGCCTGTGGCTGTCAGCCTTAACAAACTCTGCTATCATGATGCAAAGTCTCTTAGCTGGTTCTTAGTCAGTGATGGGCAATTGACCTCTAGGGTCAGTGGGGATACATACAGGCAAACAAAAACTTTTGAGAGCCCAAATGTGTACAACGTTCTCATCCACATGCACAACCACAGAAACCAAAGGTTACCAAAACAGTTGCATTGAAATAAAGAAACTGAAACCAGTTTTTTGTTGCCAGATATATCTTTGGTGCTTTCCACCCTGTACTCTTCCACCTTTGAGAGAAATGCCTGTGTTTTCTGTAAACACTCACCAGTTTGATTTTAACAGAAGCCTGTGAAGCATGTATTGCTTCACATGTTTACCTTCTTCTCAAATGACAAAATCTTCTCAGGTAGGAAAAGAGGGTGATAGAGGAGAAAAAGGATAGAAGAGCTTGTGTGGACCAGATGTGGATACTTCCAGGTTACCACTGTAGGGAAATGATGTTGCTTCAGTTACGTGGAAAGTAAATGTTGACACAAACACATACAAACAGTTCAACAGAAGGAAGAACTAGTTAGAAGCAAGAACAACTGATCATGATTTCATTTTATGGCTGCTGTCACACAGCAACGTCCCACAACTTGCTACCCAGTCAAACTCCACGGTCCCAGTGCAACCCTGTAAAACTCCAAAGCCATGGTGCAATGTCCCCAACTTGCTACCCAGTCAACCTCAAAGTTCTAGGCTGATGGCCTGGTTGAACTCTGTGCTACAAAGGCTTGACTTGTGTTACTGTAAGATTCTGCTGTCCCAGGGAACAGTCCCTAATTTATGGCCCATTCAAAATTCCACTGTCATAGTAAGTAGTTGGATTGCAGCGTAATCAAACTTATGGACTTATGGTCCTAGCTCTTGGACCGGTTGAACTCCACTGTCATGCTGCAAAGTGGTATAGTAAAATTCTGCTGTCCCAGTAGAAAATCCCCTGCTCATGGCCTACTACAACTTACAATAAGAAGTCATTGGGTTGTGGCCAAACTCTGCTATCATGGTACCAATGTCCAGACTCATTGTCCAGTTAAACTCTGCTGTCACAATGCAAAGTCTTAGGCTCATTAGCTTGTGGTCAAGTGAAATTCTGCTATCCCAGTGAAAAATCTCCAGTGCAAAGTGTGGGTCAAAGTTTTAGGCTCCTGGTCTATGGTCACAGACTCTAGCTTGTGCCCCAGTAAAGTTCTGGTGTCCGAGTGAGAAGCTCTAAGTTGGTGGCCTGGTCAGACTCCACGGTCATGCTGCAAACTTATTGACTGATGGTCCAATCAAACTTCACTGTGATGGTGCAAAGTTCGTGGTCCGTGGGCTCGTTGACTCTTCTGATATTCGCAATCCAAGTAGCACAATGGTCAACAACTACATAACCTGACAGGCAAGGAAAATCTATATAGAGGAAACATCTGATTTAGATGCATCATGTGTAATGAATATTAGACTTTTTAATATAAGTAATTCAAGCAATGGAATTCTAACCAAGTGTTCAGAAGAATTTTAATTAACTATAATGTGCTACACCACATTACTCCCTACACTTATGGTGTTACTGTACACCTGTATAGTGACCGTAATGGTAGGTATTTCTAACAACCCATGTTCGACGAAAGCACAAGATAGATTTGCTTCTGTATTATAGCTAATTACAAAAGATACCTTGTTCAAACTCGGTAACAATTTATTGGGCACCTCTTTTTTCAGATTGCAGTGTTGACCCTCAGATTTGCCTAAAACTGAACCTGAATATAAGGGACTACAACAGAACCCCATGGCACAATGCTGTATTTGCTTCAACTCTTGTTCTTCTTTCTTTCGTTCTTTCCTTACATCCTGTTGGCTGCTTATCAGATGAGATATGTCTAGAAATTACCTACAGCAGAAAGGAACTCAACTATGAATTGGGGAGTTCCAGCTCCGGAGCTCTTTCTCTTTCAGTCTGTATACAAAGATCCTCCCAGTCAGTTGTTCTCACACAGACTGAAGGAAGGAAAGAAGCATCATGGCTCCTCAGCTCGACTCGCTGTGCAGAGAAAAGGTAGATTTCATTATCTGGAAATTCCTCAAGATCATGTGATGTTTTTCTTGCATTTGTACGAATGTTTCCAAAGTGTTCAGTGGGTCTTACTCTCTTGCTGTCTTCCTCAGATTACCGCTTCGACCACCGTAGGACGTAAACGCAAGCGACGTGCCAAAGAAGACCCTGCTGACCCAGCTTCAACAACCAGCTGTCACATCTCGCTCACAGTGAACTCTGACGACTCTCCACCTTCGCCGAAAAAGGTCCTGCTGACAGTTTTGGATGGTTATACAGGCACCAAGGTATCTATGACTAAATACACGAGAGCAAAGTTTTGGCTGTGAATACTAAATTATCTCTGAAGATGAAACTACATAGTAGTATCAGGGTGTTTTAGTGTTATTGTCATTGTTTCTTGTTGTTGGTGGGCTAATGGACCAATCATAGTCCACATACACTCACTGAGCACTTCATTAGGTCCACTTCCTAGTCTCCTATCTATACTTAATGTTCACTGTATCAACTCTACTGACCATATAGGAGCACTTTGTAGTTCTACACTTACAGACTGTGGTTCATCTGTTTCTCTGTATACTTTGTTAACCCCTGGTCAGGGCCCCCACAGGACCACCACAGAGCAGGTGGATCATTCTTAGCATTGCAGTGACCATGACATGGTGGTGATGGTGCATTGTGTTGGTACGAGTGGACAGTGTCCACTCACTGTCCTCTCTATTAGACACTCCTATCTTGCTGGTCCACCTTATAGATGTAAAGTCAGAGACAGTAGCTCATCTGCTGCTGCACAGTTTGTGTTCCTCTAGTCCTTCATCAGTGCTCACAGGACGCTGTCCACAGGACGCTGCTGGCTGGATGTTGCTGGTTGGTGGACTGTTCTAAGTCCAGCAGTGACACTGAGGTGTTTAAACACTCCAGCAACACTGCTCTGTCTGATCCACTCATACCAGCACAACACACACTAACACACTACTACTGTGTCAGTGTCACTGCAATGCTAAAAATGACTACAGTCTGCAATTGTAGAACTACAAAGTGCTCCAATATGATAAATGGAGCTGAGACATTGGACATTGAGGGTAGATACAAGGTGCTCAATAGATATGATCTGAGCTTGTATTGAGTCTGGAGGTATAATACTTGGTGTTACTGTTAGAAACACTATGCAACACTAAAGGCCGCACTGCAGGTTTGATAGAGCTCAATTACATGCGGTTGATGCTGCAGTTGATGTGTCGTTCATCGTAAGCGTCAAACAGTCACTCTACTGCTGTCCTATCTTTCAAGGTTCCTCTGATTCTGAACAAAACCGACACGGTTCAGAGGCTGAAGGAGAAGTTTAAGGAGAAGAGGTCCAACCTGGGAGTAGACCTTCCCCTCATTTACAACGGAAAGCCTGTGGTAGCTCAGCAGACGATGGCTGAGCTCGATGTGAAGGCTGGAGGCTTCTTCATCACCTACAGGAAATGCACAGGAGGGTAGAGGGCAGGTTAAACTCAGGCTGTTCTTAGGGACCACAGCCCTGCAGAGAGATCGGAGCATTCTCTTTTCTTTCTTTTCAGTGCATTCTCTTAGGCTTTGTTGATGATCCCAATCTGAGGCGTTGAAGAAGTTAGAAGACTAAACTCTATAGGCTCTATAGCACTCTTAAACTGAAAGCGTAGATAATCTGGTGGGCTGGTTTTCCAAGCTTTGACCTCTTACAATATTAGGTACAATCTAGATTCAGTTTTTTTATTCTTGTAGCTTCTGGAAATTTGTTGGACGCTTTCTTGAAACAAATATTCTTGAAATCAAATAGTCTATGTAAATGTACTACCTCATGAGGTAGCACTTTAAGGCAGCAACAAATACGCTTCGCAAATGGAGTCGCAACCACGGCATGGGGGGCACAGTCATTGGCTGGAGGTTAGGTATTCAGTCTTGTGACTGAAAGGTCACTGGTTCAATCCCCTGGACCAACCAGACACGACTGAAGTGCCCTTGAGCACGGCACGGATGGGTTAAATGCAGAGCTCAAATTCTGAAAGTGGTGAATAGTTCTAAATTCAATTCAGTTGATGCCCTGAACCAACAGAACATGGCTGAAGTGCCCTTGAGCACGGCACCTAACTTCACAACTGCTCCCCAGGTGCTGTGGATAGGGCTGCCCACCACTCCGGGCAAGTGTGCTCACTGCCCCTTTGTGTATGTGTATATGTGGGTGTTTCACTGCAGGAAGGGGTTAATATTTCTAAATTCTGAATTAAATGAGTCTCGAAACTGACAAAGACCAACAACCTTCTAGCTTTGCGAGCATAATGATGAGCATGATTGTCATGTGTTGTTTCCGTGTTGTGGCCACCGGCTAGGGAAAGCACAAGAATTTCCATCCTGACAAAGGGAGGTTCCTAGGTGATACTCATTAATAGCAGCGCCTACTTTATAGTAATTACCACATCATTCTTTAATCTTAATGAGAAATAAAACACATAATAACCACAGTGTCTCTTTCTTAAGTCAAGTCAAGTTTATTTGTACAGTGCTTTTTACAACGATGCTGTCACAAAGCAGCTTTACAGAGTTTAAAAGCATGAAAACATCAAGTCACAACACTTTATCGCCAGTGAGCAAGCCAGAGGCAATGGTGGCAAGAACAACTCCCTCAACTGGAGGAAGAAACCTTGGGAGGAACCAGACTCACAAGGGGAGACCCATCCTCCTCTGGTGGAACAGTATTTACAGTTTATTAAACTAAAGCTTAGTCTGAAGGTAAGAGCTTTAGAAGCTGCACAGGTGCTACATCTGGATGATACAGTGATGCAGTCAAGGATGGAGCAAATGGCATGAATGGAGAGGAGAGCTGGTTGGTGCCAGGTGGAAGGGGGGCCCTGGTGGTCAGTCCTTTAACAGCAATCAGTGGGACAGGTGGGCGGTTATTACTTTAGAAAGAGAAAAGAGACAGAGTTAGTTCTGGTTTGTGTTAGTACAGAGACAGAGTTAAATCTGGTTTGTGTTAGTACAGAGACAGAGTTAGTTCTGGTTTGTGTTAGTACAGAGACAGAGTTAGTTCTGGTTTGGGTTGGTACAGAGACAGAGTTAGTTCTGGTTTGGGTTGGTACAGAGACAGAGTTAGTTCTGGTTTGTGTTAGTACAGAGACAGAGTTAGTTCTGGTTTGGGTTGGTACAGAGACAGAGTTAAATCTGGTTTGTGTTAGTACAGAGACAGAGTTAGTTCTGGTTTGTGTTAGTACAGAGACAGAGTTAGTTCTGGTTTGGGTTGGTACAGAGACAGAGTTAGTTCTGGTTTGGGTTGGTACAGAGACAGAGTTAGTTCTGGTTTGGGTTGGTACAGAGACAGAGTTAGTTCTGGTTTGTGTTAGTACAGAGACAGAGTTAGATCTGGTTTGGGTCAGTACAGAGACAGAGTTAGATCTGGTTTGTGTTAGTACAGAGACTGAGTTAGTTCTAGTTTGGGTCAGTACAGAGGCAGAGTTAGTTCTGGTTTGGGTTAGTACAGAGGATGAGGAGCGTTTAGAGTGTAGCTGGTGACTCTGGCAGATCTGATTATAAACAGAATGAACTAAAAGAGAGAAGCTTTCTTACGTTTAGTGATGTCTGTCTTTGTTAAACTCTTTATTACGCTCAATAGCAAGGTTCCTAACTTTGTACTAAATTTATTATATGTCTAAGCTAGCTGGTGAGCAGTATTCCTGTAGAAGTGTTTTACAGCATTATTCAAATTGCGGTCATCATCCAATAGTGATTGTTTCTCTTATTTTCTCATATGTACTTATAAGATCATTTTATGGTTTAGTAGCACCATCTTGTGGTCAGTTGAGAACTATTAATCATACCAACCAAGTGGAGCAGTTAAGACAGATAAGACAGATATCAGTCATGGACTTGTAACACACTATAGATCTCAGAGTATCTGTGTATATGTGGGCGGGGCATTTGTGGCTAAAACTGTATAATCAGTGTAAGATTACAGGACAAATGTCATAAAGCTCTTATTACCAAGACATGGTGTGGCACACTAGGAGTAGTCCTATCAGTTGAGTCCTCAGGATACTCAGACCGAGCAGCTACCTTATAAAAACCACCTCCTTGTATCTACATTTATTGTTCCTTTAGCTCCATTTATCATATAGGAGCGCTTTGTAGTTCTAAAATTACTGACTGTAGTACATCTGTTTCTCTGTATACTTTGGTACCCTGTTCTTTAATGGTCAGGACCCCCCACAGGATCACCACAAAGCAGGTATTAATTGGTTGGTGGGTCATTCTCAGCACTGCCGTGACACTGAGCACGACTTCTTAATTCTCGCATGTTGGACTGATTGGACTCACCTCTTATAAAGTGGTGTTATGGGGCAGGACAGTTTATACATAGTCGGTTTTAGTTCTGAACGCTGTGGTTAATACAGTGCAAAACTAAAAACTGAACAGTCTAAGGCCACAACCAGAAAGTACTTCACTTCCTATTGTGACATATGAATGCAATTTCTTATACTTATTGTATATAGCAAGGGTCACTAATAGGCGGACCCAGACGTTGTCCAATGTGGACCCAAAGCGATAAACTATTGAGAATGACTTAATTTTGACAGTGTTTTTTGGTATATAGTATATTATTGCAAGAGTATATTTGCTCATCCTTAAACATAGCTTAAACTCTGTGTGCCAACTATAATTAAAACTTTTCACACTGTAAAAATGGTGGGGATTAAGATAAAGAAGTTATTGTCCATTACTCTTTAAAATAAGATTTGAACTTGAAATGTTAAGAGATTTCATTTTGTTTCTTTTTTTTGACTTACTATTTAAAATTCACTCGTATTTTGGGGCAGAACATACAGCTGTCTTTTCTTATAGTGCACAGAATCCACTTCATACATGTATACCCTTTGAGTGCTTCATCAGTGATCATGTTTGTGTTATATGTTGGGTTGGGATAAAAGGTTTAGGATGTCTTCTTGTTTCCCAAAACCTTCTTAACGATAAGTACGTCGTAACTTCATACTTCATTCTTCTGATTACGAATGTTTCCCAAAAGCTTTCGTAGCTAACTTAGAGTAGTCTGATCCACTCATAACTCTAAGTTCTTCTTAACTTGGAATTCATGTGCAGTTCTGTCTCAGAAACGAAAGAGGGCGCTATTCCCCTTTTTTTAAAAACTCACTGATGCATTTTTCTGTGCATGGCAACTACACACATATGTTTACAAACATAAATTCATGACGATTTCAAATCGCTTTTGAAAGTATAACTGCATTACATCCAACGTTAACTGAAAACACGTCCAACCACTTGAATGATGTAGTCAGTATACTTCTAGTATAAACGTGTGTTTGCTTGTATCATGGTGGAGTGGGAGGCGTCATGAATGTATGCGTTGAAATCATCGTAATCACGGGAAACAAACAGTTGCTTAAAGTACAATAACACTATTTGTTGACATACACATATAAATAACATCATTTAATTCATTGGCAGTCGTAGTAGGAGTACATATATTATTAAATAAATGTTACACATTGGCTTACTAAGCTTGTTATTCACTTTACCAATCAAACTCACTGATCAATTATGTACACCTGTAACTTACCAAGAGGAAGGCTGACACTGGTGCGTATGTGATGAACATGGCAAAGAATATTGTTTCACAGAAATCTTTTGAACTCTCTGGAGCACATATAGCCCTTTAAATAGGCTGTGCACAGGAAGGGCCAGGAGATGATCCAAGACTCTAGGGTGAAGAAGGTTGCAAAGGGGATGTAGGCTGAGGTGGGGTAGATGGGACCTCGTTCAAACATACATCTACTCCCCCAGAGATTCCTTCTATTGCAGTTGGGCCTAGTATTCCCAGGACATTTCTGGAGTAAGGGCTGGTGTAGATAACTGCCCCCACCAGTCTTAGCCCTTTCTTTTCTAAGTTCTGCTCCCTTGCTTATAGCGTGACTAGAACGGTCATGCCATTTTTTTCCTAATATCAATGGTAAATCTTTCTGTTGCACTACAGGCACTTCTGCTCCCACTTCTGCTTCTTCTCTTTATTTGTGAAACTTCCCCGAGCTTTGGAAAATAGAATGTGTTGGTTTTTCTCTATTTCTTTAAGCGATTGGCTTAGCTCATCCTGGGAAAAATTCTTTGCCATATTTCCTGTCTGACTTATGAAAGGTTAATTATGTGCCTACTTATAGGCTCGGCATGCCATAGACAACCATTGCAAATGAAATGTTTATATATGTTTTTACATAAACGTAATATAAATACTTATTAGTTTTTCTTTTTATTAGAATGATTGAAATAACAATACGTTTGTGGCATAATAATGAGGAAATCCTTCGGTTTTCGACTGGCAGTGCCTATTCAGCGCTGACGCGGGGGGCCGAGTCAACACAGAGCTACTTGAATCTCGTTTGGAAGTTTGGAGACTAAAGGTGCTTTGGAAATCACCTACTAGTCAGTAGGTAGTAGATTAGAGTCAGTACGTACAGCTTCTGTGGCAGACTAGTAGGTAATTTCAGTAGGTGAGTTTTAGTAGCCACACAAGCTCAGATGTACTACGTCCACCATATTGCCAGCGTACTGTGACGCAAGACGTCAGACCACCACCGTAAAAGTCCTGCTATTCATTTAAGAGCTGTAGCTCTGAGAAGATGAAACGGGAGGAATGTAATCATTGTTTACCTCAGCAGTAGCGCTAGCTTCTGTAGCGGCAGTTCACTAACGGTAGCTGCGTACATACAGTTGACGTTCCGCTTTTCACAGGTTTTTTCCTCCACTTTGAATTCATCCGCGGCTCCAGGTGAATTATGGGATAGCGCAGTGTGCTGTGTTCGCCTACATAAAAATGGCTGCCGATTCAGGAGCTCATCCGGGTACCGTTCACCTACTACTCAATGCCTACTGAGTATTCAGATATACTAGCGCTCGCCTACTGATTTCACTACTGAGTAGTAGACAAGTAGGCGTAAATCACTAAGATCAATCGTTATTGGAAAACGCTCCCCAGTTTCTTAACCACATTTTTGGTTTTGGAAAGCTGCAGTCACATTATGTTACCACTAGATGGCGGCATTAACTAACCTGCATTAGATATATATTTTAATTAGATTAGATTAGATTAGATTAGATTCAACTTTATTGTCATTGTGCAGAGTACAGGTACAAAGCCAATGAAATGCAGTTAGCATCCAACCAGAAAATACATTATTATTTACATAAAGTGCAAAACAGAAATGACTAACAATTTGAGGTTATTGTACATGTGGTGGTATATAAATAAATATATAGAATGTAGGTGTACACAGAATGTGAGATAAGGGATAAGGTATATAAAATAGAATATAAATTACTATACATATACACAGTTAGGAGTGAAATGCAAGATTGCACAGAGCAGCATATGTTGAACAAGTTGAAACAGTGTAAGCAATACACACATAATGCATGTATGTATATATACACAGATTACCCATAATGTTAAAACCATGCTGCATTATGTTCTAGCATAGTTCTCTAGATACAGTGTCTTCACAAAGGCTGGGGTTTGAATGGCACTTGGGCAATTTTAGTTTGCATAATCATGCATATTCACATTTCTTGGCTTTGTAGGTGGCTAGAATGTTTTGCTTTCTGATGCAGTTCAAACACGACCTCCTATTAACCCTTTAATGCACAACCTGGTTCACAAGAGACCCGACTGAGATGTTATTTTCTATATCTCTATATGATATTTTTAATTTAATTTTTTAAATAAAAAATGGACCAAGCTTTACCCCTTGTAAGGTATTAGAAGGGGTTGGATTAGCTTGTGCATTGAAGGGTTGAACTGAGATCATTTATGGTTTAAACTACAAGTTCAAAAATAGGTCACACCTGAACCCTGCTACATAACACTAACATTAATACCACAGCAGATGTCATTTGAGTCTGTTTGGTGAAGAGTATCGTGTTACCTTTACTAGTCATTGTCATGACAGATGCCATAATGATTGATGTGTTTTTTTTATCATTAAAAATTATAAAATAAAACAAACGGCTGTTAGTGGTATTGGGGTCAGATGTGTGGAGCTGAAAAGAGTTTGCTGGTTTTAATGGGAGCTGTTCTTTTCTTTGCTCTCTGCAGACTTTCGTTCTCGTCTGGCCCAGTTCTCCAGCTGAATAGCCAAACAATGCCTGACCTGACCTGTTTACCCATCTCCTGCCCTTTTGTACTTTCGTTTACATTAGCAGTCCAGCTTGTGATTTCCGAGAATCCACCAGGTTGGAAAGAAGAGATGGGGATTAGCCACAAAGGATAGCAGTTAGTCAGTCATTAGATTGACCTGCACGATGCTCTTGTACTGCAACATGGATTGCATAAATAGTTGATGCGGCTTGGAAGCGAAGTAGAAACTAACTTTGGCTGCGTCCCCTGATTTGGCAGATCTCTTCACGGGTTCCGAGGAAGGAGTGTAAGCAGCCAGACTGGTCTGCTTAGAGCAACAGGCTTATTGACGGTCATAGCTGTGAAACATGTAAACACACATTGAACACAATGATGAGTCAATTGTTTAAACTCTGTATGTGTATGAGGCGGTGTGGTGGTCTCACAGTCCAAACACATGCATGTTGGGTTTATCGCTCACTCTTAATTACCTGTAGGCATGAGTGAGTGTGTGTGTTGCCCATGTGATGGACTGATGACTTAATTGACTTAATTGCTTGTAGGGGGCCCCCAAATCGAGGGCCCCTTGGTGCGAATTCTGTTTGAGGCTATAGAACTCAGAAGTAGCAGCCCTTCATAGACCTTCTTAACTTACAAATAAATGAAAGAACTTATAATTTAACCATTACTTTAATCATTTCTTCCCCACTGGGTATATATAAACACATGAAAAACAGACTACAGTGCCTCTTTTGTAAGTCGCTCTGGATAAGAGCGTCTGCTAAATGCCGTAACAGTAAATGTAAATGTAAATGTGACCTGTCCATGGTGTATCCTGCCTTTGTCCCATGACCCCGGGAATTGGCTCAAGTGCCCCCTTTACTGGAAGATGATAAATGGATGGATATATATAAAGTGGAAGATGATGGATGGATGGATATATGTCAAGTGGAAGATGATGGATGGATGGATATATGTCAAGTGGAAGATGATAAATGGATGGATATACATGAAGTGGAAGATAATGGATGGATGGATGGATATATGTAAAGTGGAAGATGATTAATGGATGGATATATATAAAGTGGAAGATGATGGATGGATGGATGGATGGATATATGTAAAGTGGAAGATGGATGGATGGATATATGTAAAGTGGAAGATGATGGATGGATGGATATATGTCAAGTGGAAGATGATGGATGCATGGATATATGTAAAGTGGAAGATGATGGATGGATGGATATATATAAAGTGGAAGATGATGGATGGATGGATATATATAAAGTGGAAGATGATGGATGGATGGATGGATATATGTAAAGTGGAAGATGATGGATGGATGGATATACGTAAAGTGGAAGATGATGGATAGATGGATGGATATATGTAAAGTGGAAGATGATGGATGGATGGATATATGTAAAATGGAAGATGATGGATGGATGGATATATGTAAAGTGGAAGATGATTAATGGATGGATATATATAAAGTGAAAGATGATGGATGGATGGATATATGTAAAGTGGAAGATGATGGATGGAAGGATATATGTAAAGTGGAAGATGATGGATGGATGGATATATGTCAAGTGGAAGATGATGGATATATGTTAAGTGGAAGATGATGGATTGATGGATATATGTCAAGTGGAAGATGATGGATGGATGGATATATGTTAAGTGGAAGATGATGGATGGATGGATATATGTCAAGTGGAAGATGATGGATGGATGGATATATGTATAGTGGAAGATGATGGATGGATATATGTATAGTGGAAGATGATGGATGGATGGATGGATATATGTAAAGTGGAAGATGATGGATGGATGGATATATGTAAAGTGGAAGATGATGGATGGATGGATATATGTAAAGTGGAAGATGATGGATGGATGGATATATGTATAGTGGAAGATGATGGATGGATGGATATATGTATAGTGGAAGATGATGGATGGATGGATGGATATATGTAAAGTGGAAGATGATGGATGGATGGATATATGTAAAGTGGAAGATGATGGATGGATGGATATATGTAAAGTGGAAGATGATGGATGGATGGATGGATATATGTATAGTGGAAGATGATGGATGGATGGATGGATATATATAAAGTGGAAGATGGATGGATGGATGGATATATGTAAAGTGGAAGATGATGGATGGATGGAAGGATATATGTAAAGTGGAAGATGATGGATGGATGGATATATGTAAAGTGGAAGATGATGGATGGATGGATATATGTTAAGTGGAAGATGATGGATGGATGAATGGATATATGTAAAGTGGAAGATGATGGATGGATGGATATATGTATAGTGGAAGATGATGGATGGATGATATATGTATAGTGGAAGATGATGGATGGATGGATGGATATATATAAAGTGGAAGATGGATGGATGGATGGATATATGTATAGTGGAAGATGATGGATGGATGGATGGATATATGTAAAGTGGAAGATGATGGATGGATGGAAGGATATATGTAAAGTGGAAGATGATGGATGGATGGATATATGTAAAGTGGAAGATGATGGATGGATGGATATATGTATAGTGGAAGATGATGGATGGATGGATGGATATATGTAAAGTGGAAGATGGATGAATGGATATATGTCAAGTGGAAGATGATAAATGGATGGATATATGTAAAGTGGAAGATGATGGATGGATGGATATATATAAAGTGGAAGATGATGGATGGATGGATGGATGGATAAATGTAAAGTGGAAGATGATGGATGGATGGATATATGTAAAGTGGAAGATGATGGATGGATGGATATATGTAAAGTGGAAGATGATTAATGGATGGATATATATAAAGTGGAAGATGATGGATGGATGGATGGATATATGTAAAGTGGAAGATGATGGATGGATGGATGGATATATGTCAAGTGGAAGATGATGGATGGATGGATATATGTCAAGTGGAAGATGATGGATGGATAGATATATGTCAAGTGGAAGATGATAAATGGATGGATATATGTAAAGTGGAAGATGATGGATGGATGGATGGATATATGTCAAGTGGAAGATGATGGATGGATGGATATATGTATAGTGGAAGATGATGGATGGATGGATAGATGGATATATGTATAGTGGAAGATGATGGATGGATGGATATATGTATAGTGGAAGATGATGGATGGATGGATATATGTATAGTGGAAGATGATGGATGGATGGATGGATATATGTAAAGTGGAAGATGGATGGATGGATATATGTAAAGTGGAAGATGATGGATGGATGGATATATGTCAAGTGGAAGATGATGGATGGATGGATATATGTCAAGTGGAAGATGATGGATGGATGGATATATGTCAAGTGGAAGATGATGGATGGATGGATGGATATATGTAAAGTGGAAGATGATGGATGGATGGATATATGTAAAGTGGAAGATGATGGATGGATGGATATATGTATAGTGGAAGATGATGGATGGATGGATGGATATATGTAAAGTGGAAGATTGATGGATATATGTAAAGTGGAAGATGATGGATGGATGGATATATGTAAAGTGGAAGATGATGGATGGATGGATATATGTCAAGTGGAAGATGATGGATGGATGGATATATGTCAAGTGGAAGATGATGGATGGATGGATATATGTCAAGTGGAAGATGATAAATGGATGGATATATGTCAAGTGGAAGATGATAAATGGATGGATATATGTAAAGTGGAAGATGATGGATGGATGGATGGATGGATATATGTCAAGTGGAAGATGATGGATGGATGGATATATGTAAAGTGGAAGATGATGGATGGATATATGTAAAGTGGAAGATGATGGATGGATGGATATATGTAAAGTGGAAGATGATGGATGGATGGATATATGTAAAGTGGAAGATGATGGATGGATGGATATAAATGAAGTGGAAGATGATGGATGGATGGATATATGTAAAGTGGAAGATGATGGATGGATGGATATATCGTTGCTGTCTAATGAAAAACATGTAACACTTTCGTCGATTTTGAGTTTTCTACATCATTTGAAGACACCATTGGCCATTTATTTACATTGTATGAAAATTTCTTAATAGTTTGGAAAAATTCTGGTTTCATTGACTTACATTGAAAGTAAGGAATGTTTTTGGTCTCTCCTGTAAAGTCGCAATTTTGGAGATTTTTTATTGGACAGTGATGCTTTATAGATAGATAGATAGATAGATAGATAGATAGATAGAGAGAGAGAATTTTTTAATGGCGGGTTTGGATAGGTTGATATCCACCACTACTCTCTTAAGAGCTCCATTCTCAGCAGGTTTCTGCTTGTATTCTATGTGTCCTTTGGATGATTCCTCTCTTCTTCAGCCTGGAGGATCCATGCTTTCCAAACAGGATTTTGCATTCCGATTAGTCGGACGGCAGGTCTCCTTTTGGGACCATCTTGAAGGATCTCGGGCCCAGAGAAGTCGGCGGCGCTCTTTCTGGATCTGTTTATATGTGGTTCTTTCTGTACATGGTCGAGTTTTGACTCATATTTGTGGAGCAGTGATGACATCTGTGTGTCAGACAGATCTTGATGTTGGAAAGTCTTTCTGAGCGCATACAGTGATTTTACTACAGAATCAGGAGCAGCACCTCATGTAGTGTATATTATGTAGTGTAGATGACGATAATATCCAAGTCCTTTAATATTTAATTTCGAGAAATGTTATTCTTGGATTGTTTGGCTGTGTGGTGACCTGGCCTCTCAGAGATGCTCTTATTTTAGGGTATATAACGTTACCGACCTGCTAGAAAAAAAAAAAAAAAGTAAACAAATAGGCATTAAAGAGTAAATGGTTACTGTCGGACTTCATATATACCAAAAAAAAGAATAGATACAAGAACTCTCTGTTTCTTAACCTCAGTTCTAACACAACTTTACTTGGAACCTATTTGAAGCATTTCTATTAAGTAGTGTTGATGGAAATGAGATGGTGAGGTATGCTGTTTGCGTCAGTATCTGTATGTGGCTACAGGCCCCCCTACGTTATGAACCACACCCTGCCAGTGCCACACCCTGCCACCCACAGTAGTTATGCCACTAAGCAGAGCCTGAGAGGAAACAGAGAGCAAGACAGACTAAGAATGCAAGAAGAGCAAGAACGATGTCACGAAAGGGAACATCAATAACATGGTTGGTGGCAGTAGGGTGACGTGTATGCAGCTTTACTTAGCCATGGCGCTAACATAGCTAACTTAATGCAGTCTGTTGATGCACTGTGTCTGTTTTTCATGTGTTTATTTATACCCAGTGGGGAAGAAATGGTTAAATTATCAATTCTTTCATTCATTTGTAAGTTAAGAAGAGCTATGAAGGGCTGCCGCTCAAACAGAATTGGCACCAAGGGGCCCTCGATTTGGGGACCCCCTACAAGCAATTAAGTTACACAGCTTCCTTAACTCATGGTGGCAAACTTCAACCATATGTTCCACCCAGTAAAAATCAGAAAATATCTAAATATCCACTTCATTTCAGAGTAACACTTTATTTATAAGTGGAAGCAGACGTCTAATCATTGGTAAGCAGGCATCTTTACTAATGAATTTCCAAGATCGTAACTAATAAAAGGAACTTATTCATTCTTAATTATGAATACATAACTGTTATTACATGCCAACAAGAGCTAGCTACATATAGAGGGCCTTTATTAATGAATTTGCAAGACCATTACTGAATTAGAACTTGTACTTTCTTAATAACCGCTGCCTGACCCTTTGTAAAGGCTTATAAATATTATGTCCAGGGTATAAATTGTTAAACATGGACAATGTCATGCATATTTGTTTGGCAAACTATAATTGAATACTGGAATAATGGATTAGAACAGATGTAAATAATTATAAACACAATACGAAGTAATATGAAGATCTTATTGTGAAAGAAGTAGATCATCTTGAGCTCCAGTTTGAAGAACAAAGTGTAGTTCCAGATTTCTCCTGGACGCCCCAGACATTGTATGAATGTATTCAATTCCTTCAGCAGCAATCTTGATTTAAAGCAGGTATTAGATGAGAACTGTAAATAATACTGGGTTGTTTCCACAATGAGAATCTTGGAAAGGGTTCAATAAACACACTGATGTATGTAAAAGCACTACTTACTGTATTAATACTATTTAAATATAAATATAAAGTAATTTTCTGAGCAAATGAACGGGTCCTGTCTGGAAAAATAGTTTTTTAGCAGCCAGTGCTGTGCTGTTCTAAGCAACGGAGGCCTGTGAACTGTTTCCTCCAACACAGCCAAAGCAGGAGCACTACCAGTGGAGTATTCACATTTCAAAGTTCATCAAAGTTTATCAGGAGTTCATCAAAGTTTGAAGTCTGTGCAAACACGTAATGAATTCAGCCCCAGTGGTGAATTCCATTGAAATGAATGGGCCTGATCAGCGAATGAGCAGAACAATAATCAGCGATCATTTCCATCTGTCAACCGTTTATAAGCAGAGCTATTTTTAAAGCCAGCCAGGTTAACATACATTTTAAGTCAAAAACATTTGGTTTGCTTTAACACTGTACAGATTAGACTAGCGATGAGGAGTGTACTCTTCCTCTCTACTCTCGATTTCTAGGTGAAGAGCAAATGATTCGTCAGGGAACAGCTACAGTGTAAACATCAACAGCCGTTTCCAAACGATGGTAAGGAATAAAAAAATGGGCAAAAATGAAGATACAAGGTACTTTTCAGTTCCAACAGTGTCGTCATGGTGTTCTGGAAGCTCACTGCATTTCATTTTCATTCAAATGTCCATCTCCAATCACTGCTTGGTTCCCGTTCTATCTGTCTATACCACAAACAAGTCAGTGTTTTGTCTTGCTGTTGTTTTGTTGTAGGCGTTGGAGGTTTCCTTCAACTCAGCCCAAGCAGGAGCACTGTTGGTGAAGAACATAAGAACATGTCCAAGTTCATCAAAGTTCATCACAAGATCTTCAAAGTTCTTCGCAAGTCGGTGACAGGAAATTAGTCACAGTGGCGAATTCCATTGAAAAGAATGGGCCTTAATAGTAAACATCAGCGATCTAATAGAATCTGTATTCATTCTGGACATAGTTACAGGTACTAGGCTACCATGGACCATCTGGTTGAACCAGTTTGCTACAGGCCCCCCCACCCCCTCAGGCGGACCAGTGCTGAGCGTTTATTTTTCTGGGACCCCCCCAGAATTTGGATTTTGAGACATTCAAGGAGTCCAAGAGGCTTACTAGGGGGGGTCCTGGACCTTTCAAAAGCCCCTGTAATTTTGCACCTTGTCTCCACACAATCTATTTTCTGACACGGTACGAAAAAGTGTAAACAGCAGCTGGCATTTCCAAATTCACATGTCAAAGTTCATCAAAGTTCATCACGAGTTTATCAAAGTGGAAGTCAGTCTAGACATGGCAGTGATTTGCCCGCGAAGTCGGTGACGCGAAATCACTAACAGTGGCGAATTCCATTGACTGGGCCTTAATGGTGACTATTACTTATGGTCTTGGGAATGTTCTCATGACTTTCTCTGGTTCCACTCATCCACGTGGAAGACACTCCCAACCAATTTGGATCTGAATCCATCCTTGCAGATCACATACACCATACATGCTGATTGTCTTCTCTGGGGACACTTCACATTGCTAGAAATGTCCCACATTGGTTGGAAGACCTGACCAAAACTTTCAAGTACTACCCTGGACCCCTAGTTTTTAGTTTTCCCAGTTGAGCATCTGTGGAACCACCTGGATGGTGGTGTTTTCTCTATGAATCCTCCACCATGTACTTTCCAGCAGCTGTGAGATGCAGTGCAGTCAGCATGGCTCAAGATACCTGTGCCCACCTACCAGGACCTCAGGGAGTCTCCCAGTCTGTCTAGCTGTTTGCGTGCTGCACACGCCTGCCACTCTGGATGTAAGCTGGTGGTCATAATAATGTGAATGCATAAAACACTGTGCGAACACATTGATTTTTAAAAACCTTCCACATAAATAACTAGCGCGGAAGTGAAGACTAGACCACAGTGTCTATTATTATTTTGGCCACATGGTGGTGCTATTTACCTTATTCATCATCTGTGCGCTCTGACAGAGCAGCAGAATGGATTAAGCAGTCAGGTTTTTCTGTGTATACGCCGCTAAATTCGTTGTTTAATTGTTTAAATTCATTATTTACACCATTAAGAACACCAAATATCATTGGAACAGGTGTCAATAAGCATAAATACAATACAGAGTAACATAAATATCTTATAAGTCTTGTAAGACAATACCACAATAATGAACTAGAATCAATATAATTAGTAATTACCCTGTGGTTCTAGGTGCGTGTGCTTGAGCTAGAATCAAGAACCATATTGTGCTGGAATCTGGCCTACAGGACTAGATTTTCCTGCTGTTATTTATAGTAGAAAGTGAAAAAGAAATGGCCTGTAGAGGTCAGCATAGACCATATATAAATATATACTGTAGATTAGCTAGAGTAGGAAACCCCACACACAATAGATGCACAATGCACAATAACGAGCAGTGTCATTAAAATGTATATGCAAATAAACATGCACATAGCTGCTACATATTCATATGCAGAACTCCAAAGATATATTTCAACACACATGCATGCATTTATCTACTAGAAATAATGTACAGACTGTGTAATGTCAGCAGCAGTGGATCAATAAACATGATTGATGAAGTGAGTCAGGCTAATATAGCCAGTGAACCATATACTCATAGACCAAAGTGTCTATGGATGTAGACCATGTGCATAAAATACATAAAAACAGGTCTCCATAATGGCAACCTTACAAGATAGAACAAAAACTGCTTTCACTTTGTATATAAGTCAATGGAACCAGACATTTTTCCAAGTGGAGGCTCTGCTTCATATTATATTTCACCCTGCTTTGCTCCTATACAGCACATACACTCTGATATATTGCTTATACAGTCTGTAAATAATATGTACACTGTCTTTATATAACTTGTCCTCATGCAGTCAGCCTACTGCTTGTATTCAGTGTCTACGGTGTATATTGTATATTGTTTGCATACTGAGGAAACCAAATTCCTTGTGTTAACATAATTGGCCAATGGATCTGATTCTGACTGAAGATTATCCAGCCTGTATAACGCCCTCCGAGTGTGTGATGAACTGGTATAACCCCTACTGTAACAAAATCCTGGAATTTGTTTCTGTGTATATGAGACGCCTGGGCAAAAATCTTGTTCGGCAGGTTACAGTCGAGCAGCTCGTCAACAGAGAGCCTGCCGGAACATGTGGCTCTGCTCTGCTGAATAGCGGTATTGAGTCACTAACTGGTCTGCTCTCACTGATACTAGTGGAATCAGAGATAACAGTGCATGCAGCGCTCTCTCAATACCAAATTCCAAAGGCTGTTTACTGAGTTATATGATCCCTGAGGGTTGCATGGTATACAAATTTATTGGCCATTTTATCCAAAACACCTACAGTTACTGACTGTAGTCCATCTGGTGTTGCACAATTGATCAACCCCTCTTCCCAATACCCCAGTGCTTGTGAGGCTTTTGAGTTTCTGTAGCTGTTTTGTATGTCACTGACCAACAAATGAGGTACCAAGAAGGAGTTGTTGGATTGAAACTTAATATGTGGGAATGTAATGATGATGTGTGCAGGTGATCGCAAAAAGCTCTTCAACTGAACTGATGCTCTAGTTCCCTGTTGGGCCTCCAGCCTGGATACAAGATGAGATATGGTTGGAGGCATACAGGTTCTGTCTGGCAGCTGGGCCTGTAGATCCTGCACTTGAAGCTGGCATCCCAGCTGGTTCCATGAATGCTCGCTTGGTGATAAATCTTGTAACCAGGCTGGACATGGAGGTGTTACAATGTGGCAATGTGGTTGGCTGTGTGTGAAGCATTATCCTGGAAGTCCTGCCATTAGAGGCAGAACATGAGGTCGGAGAACATCCTGCACACATCACTGAGCTGTTAGTGACCTTCCTATCACTGTTAGTGGGTGAGTGTTGTATGTGATGGTTCCCCAGATCGTCAGAACAGCAGTTGGGCCAGCCATTGCGTCGCTCAAAAGCAAAGGCCTCCATACTTAACTCGACCGTCCAGTCTGTAGCAGTCAAGGAAACTGGGGGATGTGCTTGCGCCTGTTGGCAGATCAAACGATCATCCTCTCTACTGGTGGTCTGTCTGGGTGATCCGGAGCCCTAATTTAACCAATGACCCCAACACCTCCTAACAAGCTTGGTCAGAATGGCCTAGATGGCTGGGAATTTGTAGAAACAGTGATGAATTCAGTGATAGTCCCCCTCTCAAAGCAGAGTCATGTAGTAATAGAGTGAGTAGTGGGGGAAGCAATCCAAACCCCTTTATCAGGGAGCATTATATGCCATGTCATGTACATTGTGTTTTAATATGTTGTGCATTTGCAATCTTAGCAAGGTCTATTATATAAAATAGATTATTTGACTTGCTGTGGCAAAAGATGGGCTACGGTCAGTAACTGTAGCCACTACTGTTTGAACGTTTGGGTGTTGACTTTGATTCTGTAATCCCTACTGTGTCTCAACAGCTTTGCTCGTGAGCACTGGGAGAGGCAGAATACATAGCTATTCAGGTCATTCAGCAATTAGGTCAATCTCCAGTTGCAGTGGTGCAGCCACAGCATGCGCGACTGCAGTAAAGGATGTCGGGACATGCTGGTAGCAGCGTCTCTAATTCAGTGTCATATGCAATTAGCATTAATATGCTGGATGGATTTATCCACAGACAGTCAGCAACATATTCATTACCTGTGGCAATATGGCTGGTCGCAAACCTGTTGATGAGGCATTTAACTGTCACACTTCCGGACTTTCCACCTTTAGTCACATGTCCACCATCACCCAATCATGAACTGGTTTCAAGTAGCTCCTCAGTTGTGATTGAAAACAGCTGTAGCTCATTTAGTGTGCTGGTATTTAGACCCATGAGTTGGGCTCTTGTTGTGAAGCATTGCCACCGATTGTCATTGGATACTAAGAGGGCTTGTGTATTTCTCCTGTCTTCATTTTTGCTTTATGTCTTGCTGCTTTTAACCGGTTTGCCTTTGGATTCCCCTCAGGACATTAAAGCTTTGTACCTCTTTAATATCTGTGGGCGTTTGCCTATCACTAGTCATTATGACGGGAGTAACGTGCAGAAACTTTTAGCAGGTGATCAATGATGTAGACCCTGATAGAAAATGCATAGTTTTCAACTTGCAATCCCATAATTGAGAGTCTATTTAACTCCTCTGGGTCCCATAGTGGTTGTTGGTAAATGTGGTGAATGAATATTAAAGAGAATCCTTCATATTCCAACTATCAAGCTCTCTCTTTGTTTTTAGTCTTCACTTTGATGGCATGCAACATCCTGGCCCTCCCTTACTTCCCAATATTCCTTCATTTCCAGCCAATTTTGGACTTCCAACGAAGTTAATTACTTTACACTGTGGTCTACATGCAGGTAGATCTCCAGGCCCAAGGTTGTTGACCACTGTGCTACAGCATGTTGGGCTGCAGTACTCTTGGACCAGCGCTGAGAACTCCTGGCACTTTGACCTGAGCAAGCTCACCCAGACTGTGTTGGGGTGGCTCTGACTTTCAAAATCTCTAAACGGTGGGGACTCTTGCCTTCTAGGGCCGAAACTGATCTGAAAAATAGACCTGAGCAAAAATCATTGTTAGCTCTGGGGCTTTTTCCGGGCTGACGGATTCCTCCATTTAATTATCCCTCATTAGCTTGACAACTAAACAGCCCAATGAAATTGGGCGACTCTGCTTCTGCATGAAAACAGGACTTGTCTGGTGAAACAAGTGAAAAACAAATTCTGCAATGGAATAGCATTCCAGTCTAAATTTAAACATGGCATAGCATTCATGCTGTTATTCAGTATTACTGTAAGTGAATGTAGTTTCACCCATTTAATTAGCCTTTCACACCCAGTACCTTGCCTGGTAAACATTACACATGCAACCGTCAGAGGTTAGATAATTGAACATCAGCATATACAGTTTATCTAATCTGTATTTGTGTAGAGTCCCTAGCTCAATGCGAGCCTTTGTCCACCCTAGTCCATGCTAGCAGGCCTTTCATCTATGAAGCTCTGTCCATCTCCTTGAGGTCAGATTTGTACTAAAGAGATTTTGGGGAGCTGACAATTGCTAATCCCTTCCACGTTGACGTCCAGGCAGCAAGGACCAAGTTTAGTCCAAGCCAATGCAACCGTTGGAGAAACACTTAACTCTTAATTAAAGGTTTTTGGAGGAACCCAATCCGACTTTGTAGTCTTGCTGCTACAAATACAAATTCAATGTTGTAGCATTATCCTAATATTCAGATATATTTGATTATTATTTTTTATTTGTTGTGTTATACAGATTTGTGTAGTGTAACATTGCTTTCCTCCAAATCACCAGTTCTGGAGAATTTACAATCGTGTATCATTTTCAGTCTTAAGCTTTTTATAATGTTTTTGACTTGAGTTGACTTCATGGTTCACACTTCAGTGCTGTTGCACTACAATACCCACCATGCATCAGATCAATGGGTGAATGTGGAGTCAACCAATCCTGACTACTACCTTTAGGCCAATCAATACAACCAAACTAGCATAAGTTAAATTCGAACATTGATTGTTGATCAAACCTGAAAGGAAAATAGTGATTCTATCTTAATGCCCAGCACAACATGGATGTGGGAGACAAGTTTTATCACCCCTGCAGCCAAAGAACAAACCGAACCAGAGGTAAGGTGGCCAGCAAGCTTCATATCTTTGGCTGGTTTGTTGAACAAAAGGGAAAGAATGGGGATTGTGTCTTGATATGCAGCACAACATGGATGCCAAAGACTGTTATTTCTTCAGCAAACTAAAGGTGGGCTATCTAGATGGCTAGCTAGCTTTTAGCTGGTTGATACATCACCAAAGGGTTTTCCTAATCTTTGAACTGTAGACTACTGCTAAAGCCACTACTGCGGCACTGCTATGAATTAAGATTAAGCTGCTAATATATTAGATTACATGTTTTTAGCAACAGGTCTGTCGTAGGCCAGGACTGATGAGTTGGTACTGGAGAGTTGGTGTTTGGCACATTCAACAGTTGAGTTTAGGCAGGACCAATATGGGCATATAGTGCTGGAAGCCAGAGTTCAGTACTAGGCTCGGCCCATAAGAGTAAAACTAATTCCAACCAGTTTATATTTACCAGTTGTGCTGTTGTAGGCCTAGTAGACCAGAGCTTAGTTGGTCGAGCACAGTCTACAGTTCAGTTTAGGCAGGGCCAATATGGACCTGTAGTTGAGAATTGAGTACCAGGGCAAGCCCATTAGAGAAAAACTAATTCATGTTCATGTCCAGTATCTGTGTGAAGACGCAGACGGTGATGATGGTAAGATCTCTAAGATCTTTTCTTATTGGGTATGTTTCTTTCAAAATCACAGAGCAATCTCTTTTAGCGCAATATCCCGACTGGTTCTTCTGGCACAGCCAGCAGGCCTCCGGGCCCCAGGAATGTGACTGGTGTAGATGCCGTGTAAGATATGCGAAGGTGGGACGCATGCTTTTAATTTAAGCGCGCTCTGACTAGGCAACCAAAACACGTCAAGAAGGTGCCACTCCCCTTGTTTTTCTGCTAGTTGTCCAGCCGCCAGCATAAACTTCCTAAACACTCATCGGCCAGGTGTGTGACCGGGGACAAAGACTGCGTCACGGACAAACAGAAGCCTAATATTTTTCACATAGTTGGACAAGCTAGACAGAGGCTAAATATAGTCAATGGCCTTTGGTGCTTTTTCCATTACGTTTTACAAACGGATGAAGAGTTTCCTTGTTTTGGGGCCGGTCGCTTTAAGCCAATACTGTATGCTGGGTGAGAAGAATATATGCAGAGCTGAGGCCTGTGCTAGAGTGGGACTTTCATTTATTTCTTGATTTCTTACTATTTTTGGTGATTATTATTTATTGACATCATTTAAACAAGATCCATGCTCTGTCCAAAGTTTATGAAGAATGGACCACTAGAAACACTCCAAATTAGCTTTGTAAAAAGTTCCGGTTCCATTGACTTACTTTAAAAGTCAAGAATTGAAAGTTGCCGTTTTGGAGATGCTTGTATTTCTTTGGAAAGCGATACTATGCTTTGTTGAGAGAACTGAAGTGGCTAACTAGTGATCAATGGTGAAAGCTTTTATCTTAAATGTGACATAACCATGACGCTGGAGCTAATGCTAGCCATGGTCAATGCTGGTGTCCACCCTCAAAGAATTCTCATAGACAAAACAGCTATTGCAAATAAAACCAGTGAGTGAAGTGTGGAGTGCTGCCTTTTGCTTCACCCAGGACCAGATTCACAACGTCATGCTAAATGTGGTGTGCAAATCTCTGGCACACCATGTAAGACAGAACAAGAAACAAGAAAGATAAACTTTATCTTCATCTAATCTATGTTTACTGTACCAGACACAGTAACAACAAAGGGCTGGGCTGCTATTCCCACCCTTACTAGAACAGCCGCCTATGTCTTTGAATCGGGAGACACCAAAAATGAATTGGTCCCAAATGGCAAGGTCTGGATATATAACAGGTGAACACACTTAGATGTAACGTTCCTACTTTAGCTGAGAGTACTTAGGCTTGTATGTGTGAGGTTTACCTGTACACAGGTAGGTGAAGGTAGTGTTAGAGTTTACCTGTGTACAGGTAGGTGAAGGTAGTGTTACAGTTCACCTGTACACAGGTAGGTGAAGGTAGTGTTACAGTTTACCTGTACACAGGTAGGTGAAGGTAGTGTTACAGTTCACCTGTACACAGGTAGGTGAAGGTAGTGTTACAGTTTACCTGTACACAGGTAGGTGAGGTAGTAGTTACAGTTTACCTGTACACAGGTAGGTGAAGGTAGTGTTACAGTTTACCTGTACACAGGTAGGTGAAGGTAGTGTTACAGTTTACATGTACACAGGTAGGTGAAGGTAGTGTTACAGTTTACCTGTACACAGGTAGGTGAAGGTAGTGTTACAGTTTACATGTAACAGGTAGGTGAAGGTAGTGTTACGTTTACTGTACACAGGTAGGTGAAGGTAGTGTTACAGTTTACCTGTACACAGGTAGGTGAAGGTAGTGTTACAGTTTACCTGTACACAGGTAGGTGAAGGTAGTGTTACAGTTTACCTGTACACAGGTAGGTGATGGTAGTTATTTTTTACAGTTTATCCTGTACACAGGTAGTGAGGTGTAAGTAAGGTAGGTGAGTTTACAGTTTACCTGTACACAGGTAGGTGAAGGTAGTGTTACAGTTTACCTGTACACAGGTAGGTTAACAAAGGTGGTGTTAGGAGTCATATCCAAGGACTCCTACTGGTATAGTGTAAGGAGGTTAATCAGGTTGAAGACATGCATGTTAGATTCATTGGTCACTGCTGCTGTTATTACTGGAAAAACCGACAAATTCTTGTATCAATTCTAACAAAAGAATAAGGAAGAAGGAAGAAGATTGAAAGAACAGCAAGACAATGACACCAAGACATTGAACGGGCAGGGACTAAGCAGAAAGGAGAGGCAGGGTGGAGCAGATGTTTATTTATTGCTGAAGTTTCAAAGTATTCATTTGTACCAAAAATAAAAGCCTACTGAGAATTCATAAACCTCTTCAGTACCAGAGCATTATTTCTGCACCTCTATTATTTCTGTAGTTACAGGAGAGACCACAAACACTCTTTACTTTCAATGTAAGTCAAAGGAACCAGAATTATTTCCAAGCTATTTTGGAGCATTTCTATTCGTCCATTCATCATAAAATTCTCACACAATGTAAACGGCAAATGATACAGAAAAAAATTGAACAAAATGGAGATACACAAGTGCTGACTGCTTAGCATTACTGTTACTGAGTGCTGATTGATTGCCATAACCACTACTGAGTGCTGATTGTCTATCTTTAATGAATGCTGATTGGTTTGCATTAATGCTACTTATTTGGTTACCATTACTGCTATTAAGTGCTAATTAGTTGGCATTACTGCTACTGAGTACTGATTAGGAAACAAACAAGAACTGAGTGGTTAGCATTATTGTTGCTGACAGCTGTTTGGTCAGCATTACTACTACTGAGTGCCGATTGGTCACTATTACTTCTACTGGGTGCTGACTGGTTAGTATAACTGTTTACAAAGGTGGTGTTAGGAGTCTTACCCAAGGACTTCTACTGGTATAGTGTAAGGTGGTTACCCAGGTTGAAAATCTAACCCCAGCCTACAGCATGGAGGCCAGCCATGTAACACACTACACTTTCTCAATGGTACAGTAAGCCATTGTAAGCAGTCCTAAACCCCACTGTCCTACTGGCAATTCTCAACAGAATGCCAAACATGTTAATCAAGGAAAAGATCATAAAATTCATGGTGGATTTGAGTTTCCTGATGAATTCTGAAGATCCAGATCATCCAGATACTCATATAGTAGATTAGATAGCTTTACAAAGCTGGAGGAGAATCCATTAAGAGCTAAACAATGATCTTCATATACAAGTACATAAGTAGCAATTACTGGTGTCCAAGCACCACATACCATCCGCAATCAGCATAGGCAGTGTAGGACACAGATGATGGCTGGAGTTTTTAGAATGGCTTCTAAGTGTTGAGAAGGTGGTAAACGAAGATGTCTGCCAAGAAAGCAATAAATGCAGCATAAATTGGACAGGCGTAGCGGTTAAACTCAATGGTTTGCATTCTGATAAGAATGCTTAATTTCCAATGGGGTTGGTTTCTGAACTTCTAAAGCATTTTAACTGATTGTATGAGTAAATATGCCAGGTTTGAAACTATAAGCCTTGTGAGTAGATGTTGTTCCATCTTTGCTACTGAATGTAAAACACTCACTCGCTGTAACGGGGTTCCTTTCCCAGTCCAAAGACATGCATGTAAAGTTCATTGGTCACTCTAAATTGCCCGTAGGCATGAGTGAGTATGTTTTGACCATTTATATATATATATATATATATATATATATATATATATATATATATTAGGGATTCTCTAAAGCTAGTGTAAAAGCACTGCTTGTGTCTTGCTGCTGTTATTACTGGAAAAACATTCAAATTCTTGTTTCAATCCTAACAAAAGAATAAGGAAGAAGGAAGAAGATTGAAAGAACAGCAAGACAATGACGCCAAGACATTGAACGGGCAGGGACAAAGCAGAAAGGAGAGGCAGGGTGGAGCAGATGTTTATTTATTGCTGAAGTTTTAAAGCATTAATTTGTACCAAAAATAAAATCCTACTGAGAATTCATAAACCTCTTCAGTACCAGAGCATTATTTCTGCACCTCTATTATTTCTTTAGCTCCAAAATAGAGGTTTTACAGGAGAGGCCACAAACACTCTTCACTTTTAATGTAAGTCAATGGAACCAGAATTATTTCCAAACTATTTTGGAGCATTTCTATTCGTCCATTTATCATAAAATTCTCACACAAATGAAGATACACGAGTGCTGACTTGTTAGCATTACTGTTACTAAGTACTGATTGGTTACCATTACTGCTATTAAGTGCTAAATGTTTAGCATTACTGTTACTGGGTGCTGACTGGTTACCATTACTGTTACTGGGTGCTGACTGGTTACCATTACTGTTACTGGGTGCTGACTGGTTAGCATGACTGTTACTGAGTGCTGACTGGTTAGCATTACTGTTACTGAGTGCTGATTGATTGCCATAACCACTACTGAGTGCTGATTGTCTTTAATCAGTGCTGATTGGTTAGCATCACTGCTACTGTGTAGTTACTATGACCGCTACTGAGTGCTGATTGTTTAGTTATGAGTGTTGATAGATAGATAGATAGATAGATAGATAGATAGATAGATAGATACTTTATTGATCCCGAAGGAAATTTAGCATTTAGCATCTCAATATTTGATTGGTTTGCATTAATGCTATTTAATACTGATTGGTTACCATTACTGCTATTAAGTGCTTATTAGTTGGTATTATTGCTATTGAGTGCTGATTAGCAAACAAACGAGAACTGATTGATAAGCATTATTGTTACTGACAGCTATTTGGTGAGCATTACTACTACTGATTGCCGATTGGTTGACTTTAATGAGTGCTGATTGGTCACTATTACTTCTACTAAGTGCTGACTGGTTAGTATAACTGCTACTGAGTGCTAATTGTTTAGTTATGAGTCTTGATTGGTTAGCATTACTGCTACTAAGAGCTGATTTGGTTAGCATTCCTGCTACTAAGAGCTAATTGGTTAGCTTAGCTTACTTTCAATATAACAAAGTGAATCAAAACTCTATTAGCAGACAATTTAAACTCCAGTCAGTCAGATGCAGAAGCTGGAAATAGCGAAACCAGCTGCTATTTACATTGCATGGACATGCCATGATGATGAGACTAATACAAAAGACCTCCTACAATATTATATTAATATATTAATAAAGCTCACAAGCTTTTAATTGTTAAAGAACTGTAGCTCAGATGTATTGGATGTGTAACACATTGATAAAGTGCCGTTCACCTTTTGGCCTGTTGGGGGCAGTACAAGACAGATACACAACATAAAGTCTTGGGCTTGACCACCTGGGGCTCAACGTTACAACTTGAAATCTATGCTGATATTTTATCCACAGATTGAGCTGAAGAAGCACAATGACTACGTCCACAGAGCCAAACTAATGACCAGTGGTCAGAGTGGTCTGTCAGTGAAACTCCTGTCAACCCATTGTGACCCTGCAAGGCTTTAAGTCTAGTGTTTCCTTTTGATCCTCAGCATCTTAATATTAAATCACCAAGTACTTTTACATAAAATACTCACCCTCATATTCCTCTAAAGTGAACTTCTGCACCCTCGAGTAATTCACCCTGGTTATTGCTTAATAAAGCAGTAATAAGCAGCCGGTAAATTATCAGCTACTGGCTTGTTCAGGCTTAATGCAAACTACACCAGGCTTTGTAAGACTAGGGTATAAGCTATAGCATTGGCAATTAGTGCTTCTTACCTGCAGCCCCCCATCTTCCCCACAACCCAGCACGAGAGTATTCTATTCAACAGTGCTGCAACCGCAATGTCCACACAGACACAAATGTTTTCAGAATTACAAACCAATGGTGGGATGCTAATCATCCCCACCCCGGCTCAAAGCACATCATGTATAATGTATGCCTGGGGCGCAAGAAAGAAGGTTCTTACATCTAAGATTGTAAATTCAACCTAGTTATGCCTTAATAAAGTAGTAATAAGCAACCAGTTTATTAACAGTGACCGGCTTGGTAAAAGCTTCAAAAGGGCACATTCATTACAAAATATGAATAGGCAATACATCCAGCCTAGTTATTGCTTAATAAAGTAGTAATACGCAGCCTATTTGCAGACACTAGCTTATTAAGATTTAATAAAAGCTTTAAAAGACCACAATACGTTAGTAAACTAGCCTAGTTATTGTTTAATAAAGTAGTAATAAGCAGGTAATCTATTACCAGATACTAGATTATTAAGATTTAATAAAAGCTTTAAAAGACCACAGTACATTAGTAAATTAGCCTAGTTATTGTTTAATAAAGTAGTAATAAGTAGGTAATCTATTACCAGATACTAGATTATTACAGTTAAAGCTTCCAAAGTCACATTGATAAGTTTGTCAATGTGTTTAGTCATTTTGTAAATTCAGTCAAGTTATTGCTTAATAAAGTAGTAATAAACAGCCAGTTGATTACGACTATTATTTAATAAGGCTTAACAAAAGCTTAAAGCTTAGGTAACATTAATTACAGAGTTTATTAATAAGCACCTGAGAAAGTCCAAATTCAGCCTAGTTATTGCTTAATAGAGTAGTAATAAACAGGGAAGCTATTACCAGATACTAGAATTACAATTTAATAAACAAATACTACAGCTTAAACGCTTCAAAGGGTCACATTTCTAATAGAGTTAATATTGCATCTTGGAACAAGTAACTGTAGCCTAGTTATAAATTAATAAAGAAGTAATAAGCAGCCAATTTATAGACACTAGCTTATTAAGAATTAATAAATGCTTTAAAATACCACATGAGCCTAGTTATTGTTTAATAAAGTAGTAATAAGCAGCCTATTTGCAGACACTAGCTTATTAAGAATGAATAAATGCTTTAAAAGACCACATGAGCCTACTTATTGTTAATAAAGTAGTAATAAGCAGCCAATTTGCAGACACTAGCTTATTAAGAATTAATACATGTTTTAAAAGACCACATGAGCCTAGTTATTGTTAATAAAGAAGTAATAAGCAGCCTATATGCAGACACTAGCTTAAGATTTAATAAAAACTTTAAAAGACCACAATGCATTAGTAAATCAGTCTAGTTATTGTTTAATAAAGTAGTAATAAGCAGCCTATTTGCAGACGCTAGCTTATTAATGCTATTACAAAAGCGACAAAGGTTAACATTCATTACATGATTTATTAATATACATCTAAGGTGCATATTCAACGTAGTTCTTATTTAATAAAGTAGTAATATGCTTGTTAAGGCTTAATAAAGGTGTACACAGCACTGCAATAATATTTCATTCGAGATGTTCCTCCTATAGACGACGGAGGGTTTGATGATGGTAGACTCTGAACCTTGTCCTAATAAACAGACAGGCCACTCGAAATCAGGCTTAATCCTTGTTTACAGTCCCAACTGAGCCCTGAAGGCTTCTGCCAGCTCGAAGAGCCAGTTCCTATCTCGACTGACTTGGCCCTCTCATCAAGCCTTCAGCTTGTGTTGTGCTGTGATAGGATGAAAGAGTGTGAGGCTTTTCAAACATACCTCGCGTTCCTCTCAGATCAGAAGCCTGTGAGAGCCCTGTATGGTTTGTTTTTGTTTCCTCTCTTTCGTTATCTGCCCATCAGAGCTGTCAGACGCCAGCTGTCGGAAGAAAACTGTTAATTTTTGCTTTGTTTGTCATTTTATGACATGAGTCTGTCGTCACAGGACGCACTAGCCATCCTTTCAATATTACCATTACCAAACTAGCTCATTAAAAAAACTTCAAGGGGTCATATACCTTACAGAGGTTATCACGCACTTGAGAAGGATCAGCCTAGCCTAATAAGCAGGGACTCTATTACCAGCTCTTATTACAGCTTAATAAACGCTTCAAAAGTCAAATTCATAATAGTCTATTTATTTAGTAATCTGTAAATTCAACTTGATTATTGCTTAATTAAGCAGTAATAAACAGTCAGTTGTTTACCAGCTTTTATTTAATAAGGCGTAATAAATGCTTTAAAAGATTACAATCATTTAGAGCTTATTAATATGTACCTGAAAAGATCTAAGTTTAACCTAGTTATTACTTAATAAAGTAGTTATAAGCAGGGAGTTTGCCAGCTACTAGGTTATTACAGTTTAATAAAGACTTCCAAAGTCACATTGATACATTTCTGTATCAATGTATCATGTATCTGTATCATGTATTTAGTAATTTTGTAAACTCAATATGGTTAATAACTACTTAATAAATTTGTAATAAACAGCCAGTTGTTTACCAGCTATTATTTAATAAGGCTTAATAAAAGCTTTAAATGTTAACATTCATACCAGAGTTTATTAATACATACCTGAAATGGTCCAAATTCAGCCTATTGCTTAATAAAGTAGTAATAAACAGGGAATCTATTACCAGATACTAGCTTATTATAATTAAATAAAAGCTTTTAAAGTTACATTGATAAAGTTGTCAATGTATTTAGTAATTTTGTAAATTCAGTCAAGTTATTGCTTAATAAAGTAGTAATAAACAGCCAGTTGATTATGACTATTATTTAATAAGGCTTAATAGAAGCTTTAAAAGTTAACATTCATTACAAAGTTAATTTTACACTTTGGAACAAATAACTGTAGCCTAGTTATTGTTTAATAGAGTAGTAATAAGCAGCTGATTTATAGACACTAGCTTTTTAAGATGTAAAAAGCTCTAAAAGACCACAGTAATTTAGTAAATTAGCCTAGTTCTTGTTTAATAAAGTAGTAATAAGCAGCCGATTCATAGACACTAGCTTTTTAAGATGTAAAAAGCTCTAAAAGACCATAGTAATTTAGTAAATTAGCCTAGTTCTTGTTTAATGAAGTAGTAATAAGCAGCTGATTTATAGACACTAGCTTTTTAAGATGTAAAAAAGCTCTAAAAGACCACAGTATTTTAGTAAATTAGCCTAGTTATTGTTTAATTATGTAGTAATAAGCAGCTGATTTATAGACATTAGCTTTTTAAGATGTAAAAAGCTCTAAAAGACCACAGTATTTTAGTAAATTAGCGTAGTTATTGTTTAATAAAATAGTAATAGGCAGCCAATTTATAGACACTAGCTTTTTAAGATGTAGCTTCAAAGGGTCACATTCATTACATAGTTTATTAATTAACTCAGTCCAAATTCAGCTTAGTTATTGCTAATAAAGTAGCAATAAGCAGGGAATGTATTACCAGACACTATTTAATAAAGGCTTAATAAAAGCATCAAAGAGTCACATTCATTGCAGAGTTTATTTTGCACCTAGGAACATGGACATGTAGCCCAGTTTGCCTATTTAAAGAGCATCATCCAGCAAGAAAACGGTGTTGTGATTGTTCTTACTTAACAGGGTGTTGCATAGCATTCGCTGGAAGTGAACCATAAGGATTATAAGGATTAGACGCATGGGCCTCTCAGCACCTTGATGCTCCTCCTGTTGACAGGTCCTGACAGTCGCTGGCAGCCAGCCATCTTCTTTCCTGCTGCATGTTTGCAGAAACTATTACCCTTTTGCCAAGCAAGGCTGTCATAGCCTGAGGGTTTGCTCAGCCCTGTGAAGAAATGACACTTATATCCGTGATGTAACCGACAGCTGACAATCACACTGAGGTCTATAGCACATCAAGGTTTATTCACATGAAGCTTTTAACAGCAGACGTTGTCACAATGATGGTAATGATGATTATACTCTGTATTGGCAACAATATGATGTCGGCCCACCCTTTGCAGCTATAACAACAGGCCAGTCAAGTTCTTCCACACCAAACTTGTTCATCCATGTCTTTATAGATAGAACTTTATATTTGTGCACTGGTGGGCAGTCATGTTGGAACGAGAGGGGTCCGTCCCCAAACTGTCCCCACAAAGTTGGGAGCATGAAACTGTCCAGAATCTCTTGGTCTGCTGAAACATTAAGAGTTCCTTTCACTGGAACTAAGGGGCCGAGCCCACCTCCTGAAAAACAATCCCGCACCATAATCCCCCCTCCACCAAACTTTACACTCGGCACAGTGCAGTCAGTGCCGTTCTTCTGGCAACCACCAACCCCAGACTCATCCAACGGATTGCCAGATGGAGAAGTGTGATTGGTCACTCCAGAGAACACATCTCCACTGCTCTAACTGTCCTCTTGGAGTCCAGTGGCGGCGTGCTTTACACCACTGCATCCGGCGCTTTGCATTGTGCTTGGTGATGTAAGGCTTGGATGCAGCTGCTCGTCCATGACGACCCATTCTATGAAGATCTGTACGCTCTGTTCTTGAGCTGATCTGAAGACCACATGAAGTATGTAGCAATGACGCTGATTTATAATATATTTACTAATATAAGTATCATCTCTAGCCGGTCCAGATCTGCATTTACTCACACCTGCTTAGAACCTAACTGTAAAAAACACAATAGTTTTTAACTGGGAGCCAAATAAACTCCAGAATAAGTATTTATCAGTAAGGAGACTCTTTATTTAAAGAAAACTGCAGCACTAACTGTGTTGAATATATGAACGCCAAAGATTGTCTGCAGTTATCTGATTATTCTGGACACGTAAACAAGCTCATTGTTTGGTTTTTACCATTCTACTATCTGACAACAAATTAAACGCTTGGTAAACATCAATATGAACGCATTTAGGTTCTTTGAACATTAGCCAGCTTTAAAGCACCCGCCTGGTTGAAATGTTGGCAGAAGTTTTTTGGATCTGGACGTAATCCTTCATCACCACTTGGTGGCCTCCAAAGCAAATGTTCCTTCATGCAAAATGAAGGGCAGTGACGTATGACCCGTAAAAAAGCCTCTATCTGCGTAGATGTGACTCCACAGGTAAGGCAACGACAGGAATGTGCTTAGGTATGACTCAGATTGTCAATTTCCTTGACGCCGTAACCAATAACAAGATTTGTTTGTATGCATAGACAATCCAGTGAATATCATATGCAAGCATTTAATTCTTAGAAGTTCTACGTAATCGTGATGCTACTCTTGCCAGAATCTGGACGTATAATATGTAGAGCCGTTTATCTTTGTTTGTTTGGAGAAACTATGACATTAGAATGATTCTAAATACGAACATAAGCAATACATAGTGATTATACATGAGGCAGACGCCACAGTGGTGCAATGGTCAGACGATCCGGGTTAGGATCCATTAGGGCTATTGCATGTCCCTGTGCTTGAGTGGGTTTTCTACAGGTACTCTGGTTTCCTCCCACAGTCCAAACTAGGGTGACCACCTGTCTCGCTTTACAATGCACTGTACAGCAGTTTTACGTCTTGTCCTGTGTCACACGTGCACAAACGCCCCCTCAGCATTGTCAACAATCTCAAATTTGAGAGCACGCTGTTCCATCAGGTTAGGCAGCCGAAAAAGATGCCGTTTCAGTGGCGAATGGACCGCAACATACATACGCAAATCGTTTCTCATTAAACCAAAAGACCCCCAGCTTGATAAAATTTCTGCAGCAGAACTCTAAAACTAATTCACACATCTTGAATGGAAAGAAAAACTAGTGAGAAATTTGACACACATGACAAAATTAGGCATTTCTTACATTTGGAGCGAGTGATGGAATGGCCCTTTGGTCACTCCCGTTTTGGGTCTTTGTGCGTAAGTGGGAGTTTGACATGCCTCACAGAGGTTGCGCAACATGTCCTGCACTGATGAGCAGTGATAACAGAAACAGGTGTGCTGTAATTGGGGGCGTGTGTCCACCAAAATGTTCCTCCTTGCTCACATTTACATATATATTGGAGGGTCAGTTCGAAACCTGGCAGTGACAATTGCAGACACACATTCGGCCAGAGCTTTCATCTTCAGCTGCTACTGGTGAGTAACAATTCTTAACTCTATTTATAACAGTGTAATTTACAATATAGTATGTTCCTTAATAGCATAATAACAAGTAGCTCTTATACATTTGTACATTTTAATTGGAGGAGGTGAAAATGTTAATGTAAGATGTTTAATTCTGTATAATGTTGGAGTATTTCTATAGGTCCATTAATCGTGAAGTGTTTACACATTGATCAAATGATATGAATAGAAAACCAACAGCAATGGTATGTCTGTCATATTATTCTTGTTTGCTGTTGTACAAGTTCTATAAACTATATGCCACATCTTTCCAGATATTTAGAAATTAGATGAAGTGAATATCACGACTGAACGCAGCACCTGCTGTTTACATAGTGTGAAAATTTCATGATAAATGGGCTGATAGAAATGCTCCCCAATCTGGAAATAAAATCCATTGGCTGCCAAATTTCCAACTTTACGGGAGAGGCCAGTACAGTTCTTTACTTTTAATGTAAGGCAGTGGAACCAGATTTATATTCCGAGCTATTTTGGAGCAATGGTCAGTATTAACATTTCAATTGTTCCACATTATTTAAATGCAGTAGCTGCTATTTAAACTCTGTAGAACTTTCATGATGAATGGACAAATAGAAAAGCTTCAAAACAGGTTGGAAAAAAATGGTTCTATTGAAAGTATAGACTTTTTAATGTAAAGTTTTTGGTCTCTCCTGTAAAATTGCTACCTTGGTGATACTATATATGATATTTATATATGATATTATTATATTGTGATATATATAGTGTCAGGGAACAGTATTATATCTCAAACACTCTGCACAGTGAAAAGGACCACCTAGGCCTTTCAGGTATTAATAAATAATACCGTATATGTATTTGAGATGTTAGGAGGTCATGGAGTCCTCCTGTCCTGCTTTAACCCACCTGATTCAGCTTAACTCTAGGTGTCTTAACTCTGGTCTTGGAGGCCCACTGCTCTGCTCGGGTTAGTATTCTCCATACTCCCAACATGCTAGATCCAGCTAACCTGCCAAGTGAGACCCCGGTAGTGAGGTACAGTGGTTGTCGCAAAACAGGAAAAGTAGGATGTGAAGGGCAGCTGACCTCCAGGACCATGGCTGAGAAACAAAAGGCTAGAATGTGTAAATTCAGGTATTTCAGGATTTCTTTGCTTTAGGCTATCACACTGACTAATGCTATTTATGCTCTTCTGCAGAATCATAAAAGCAAGACTAATGGCAGTAATAGCGCTGCTCTTGCTCCTGATTGGTAAGTCAAATGCAGAAAATGAAGATGCAGATTGATCCTTTAACGTAAGCCACTGATCTTTAGATTTAAAAATGCTTTACTTTCTCTCCAGGAGCACAGATTTCACACACAACATCTACATCTGATTCTTTAACAACAGCAGAAAGCACAACTGCTGCAACGGTTTCACCGCAAACAACCGCTGAAACTACAAACGCCTCTGCATTACCTGAAACTACTGAAACAAGAGATTCAGTTACATCTTCTTCTGTCAGCACCATAACTCCTGACCAAACGACTTCTGACACCACTACAGCTGCTGAAAATACTACTACAGCTTCTGGAACTACTGAAACAGCCACAACAGCTGCTGAAACTACTACTACAGATCCTGAAACTACGAAAAGTGCTACAACACCTGCTGAAACTACTCATACAGCATCTGAAACTACAGAAACAGCCACAACTGCTGCTGAAACTACTACTACAGCATCTGAAACTACGGAAAGTGCCACAACAGCTGCTGAAACTACTACTACAGCATCTGAAACTACTGAAACAGCCACAACCGCTGCTGAAACTACTACTACTGCATCTGAAACTACGGAAAGTGCCACAACAGCTGCTGAAACTACTACTACAGCATCTGAAACTACTGAAACAGCCACAACAGCTGGTGAAACTACTACTACAGCATCTGAAACTACTGAAACAGCCACAAGAGCTGCTGAAACCACTACTACAGCATCTGAAACTACTGAAACAGCCACAATTGCTGCTGAAACTACTACTACAGCTTCTGAAACTACAGAAACTGTCACAACAGCTGCTAAAACTACTACTACAGCATATGAAACAACTGAAACAGCCACAACCGCTGCTGAAACTAGTACTACAGCATCTGAAACTACTGAAACAGCCACAACCGCTGCTGAAACTACTACTACAGCAACTGAAACTACTGAAACAGCCACAACAGCTGGTGAAACAACTACTACAGCATCTGAAACTACTGAAACAGCCACAACAGCTGCTGAAACTACTACTACAGCTTTTGGAACTACAGAAACAGCTACTACAGCTGCTGAAACTACTACTACAGCATCTGAAACTACTGAAACAGCCACAACCGCTGCTGAAACTACTACTACTGCATCTGAAACTACTGAAACAGCCACAACAGCTGCTGAAACTACTACTACTGCATCTGAAACTACGGAAAGTGCCACAACAGCTGCTGAAACTACTACAGCATCTGAAACTACTGAAACAGCCACAATAGCTGCTGAAACCACTACTACAGCATCTGAAACTACTGAAACAGCCACAACAACTGCTGAAACTACTACTACAGCATCTGAAACTACTGAAACAGCCACAACCACTGCTGAAACTATTACTACTGCATCTGAAACTACGGAAAGTGCCACAACAGCTTCTGAAACTACTACTACAGCATCTGAAACTATGGAAAGTACCACAACCACTGCTGAAACTACTACTACAGCATCTGAAACTACTGAAACAGCCACAACCGCTGCTGAAACTACTACTACAGCAACTGAAACTACTGAAACAGCCACAACAGCTGCTGAAACAACTACTACAGCATCTGAAACGACTGAAACAGCCACAACAGCTGCTGAAACTACTACTACAGCATCTGAAACTACAGAAACAGCCACAACAGCTGCTGAAACTACTACTACAGCATATGAAACTACTGAAACAGCCACAACAGCTGGTGAAACTACTACTACAGCATCTGAAACTACAGAAACAGCCACAACAGCTGGTGGAACTACTACTACAGCATATGAAACTACAGAAACAGCCACAACAGCTGGTGGAACTACTACTACAGCATCTGAAACTACTGAAACAGCCACAACAGCTGCTGAAACTACTACTACAGCACCTGAAACTACTGAAACAGCCACAACAGCTGCTGAAACTACTACTACAGCATATGAAACTACTGAAACAGCCACAACAGCTGCTGAAACTACTACTACAGCATCTGAAACTACAGAAACAGCCACAACAGCTGGTGGAACTACTACTACAGCATATGAAACTACTGAAACAGCCACAACAGCTGCTGAAACTACTACTACAGCATCTGAAACTATGGAAAGTACCACAACTGCTGCTGAAACTACTACTACAGCATCTGAAACTACGGAAAGTGCCACAACAGCTGCTGAAACTACTACTACAGCATCTGAAACTACTGAAACAGCCGCAATTGCTCCTGAAACCACTACTACAGCATCTGAAACTACTGAAACAGTCACAATAGCTGCTGAAACCACTACTACAGCATCTGAAACTACTGAAACAGCCACAATCGCTGCTGAAACTACTACAACAGCATCTGAAACTACAGAAACAGCCACAACCGCTGCTGAAACTACTACTACTGCATCTGAAACTACGGAAAGTGCCACAACAGCTGCTGAAACTACTACTACAGCATCTGAAACTATGGAAAGTACCACAACTGCTGCTGAAACTTCTATTACAGCATCTGAAACTACTGAAACAGCCACAACAGCTGGTGAAACTACTACTACAGCATATGAAACTACTGAAACAGCCACAACAGCTGGTGAAACTACTACTACAGCATCTCAAACTACTGAAACAGCCACAATCGCTGCTGAAACTACTACAACAGCATCTGAAACTACAGAAACAGCCACAACCGCTGCTGAAACTACTACTACTGCATCTGAAACTATGGAAAGTGCCACAACAGCTGCTGAAACTACTACTACAGCATCTGAAACTATGGAAAGTACCACAACTGCTGCTGAAACTTCTATTACAGCATCTGAAACTACTGAAACAGCCACAACAGCTGGTGAAACTACTACTACAGCATATGAAACTACTGAAACAGCCACAACAGCTGGTGAAACTACTACTACAGCATCTCAAACTACTGAAACAGCCACAACCGCTGCTGAAACTACTACTACAGCTCCTGGAATTACTGAAACAGCCACAACCGCTGCTGAAACTACTCCTACAGCTTCTGGAATTACTGAAACAGCCACAACAGCTGCTGAAACTACTACTACAGCATCTCAAACTACTGAAACAGCCACAACCGCTGCTGAAACTACTACTACAGCTCCTGGAATTACTGAAACAGCCACAACAGCTGCTGAAAATACTACTACAGCTTCTGAAACTATGGAAAGTACCACAACCGTTGCTGAAACTACTACAACAGCATCTGAAACTACGGAAAGTGCCACAACCGCTGCTGAAACTATTACTATAGCATCTGAAACTACGGAACCAGCCACAACCACTGCTGAAACTACTAATATAGCTTTTGGAACTACTGAAACAGCCACAACCGCTGCTGAGACACCTACTAATAAAGCATATGAAACTACTGAAACAGCCACACTTGGTGCTGAAACTACTACTACAGCATCTGAAACTTCAGAAACAGCCACAACCGCTGCTGAAATTATTACAACAGCATCTGAAACTACTGAAACAACCACAACAGCTGCTGAAAATACTACTACAGCAGCACAGAGTACAACCGCCATCCCATCTACCTCTACCATTGAGGTCACTACAGCTTTAGAAACAATCAATCAGTCAGTTATATTCTCCACTATAACTCCTGACCAATCTACTTCTGAGACAACTACTACGGCATCTGGAACTACTGAAACTGTTACAACAGCTGCTGAGACTTCATCTACACCTACTGTTCCACTCACGACGGCCTCAAATACACCACCCACAACCAAAACAGCAGCCACACCAACCACACGTTTCACTGCTGCCAGTGATGGATCGGCCGCGGCGCATGTAAACCAGGTGGCAAACTCGAGCCAAGTTACTTGCAGAGCAGGTCTACTAATTGCTGCGTGCCTGGTATTTGTTTCACAGCTACTGAGCAATTAGCTGTCTGTTAGTGCCATGGGGTTAGTCATAGCCAGCATTTAGGCCAGTTCTTGGTATGCAAAGCCACTTTTAAAGTACTAATAGAAAACACCGGCAAGGGAAGTATTTCACTGTATTGAACTTAATACATAGTATTACATTTTCACTGATTTCCCTGAAAATATATTTATTCTATTTATTTGTGAAGTAGGTTGTTTTTTTTGTGGTATATGTATTTGTAGCAATCGGTTGTATTTAACAAACCCAGCTAAAACAGGCCAAGTAACTGCGCTTAACCGGTTTACCTCCAGTTATTGGAAGCTCAGGTTCCAAAAACTGCGTCTAATCGTCCGGTTAAAATAGTACCCTACCAGTCAAACGTTTTAGATCACTACCAGCCAAACGTTTTAGTACACTACCAGCCAAACGTTTTTGTACACTACCAGTCAAACGTTTTAGATCACTACCAGTCAAACGTTTTAGATCACTACCACCCAAACGTTTTAGATCACTACCAGTCAAACGTTTTAGATCACTACCACCCAAACGTTTTCGTACACTACCAGTCAAACGTTTTAGATCACTACCAGTCAAACGTTTTAGATCACTACCACCCAAACGTTTTCGTACACTACCAGTCAAACGTCTTAGATCACTACCAGTCAAACGTTTTAGTACACTACCAGTCAAACGTTTTAGATCACTACCAGTCAAACGTTTTAGATCACTACCAGTCAAACGTTTTAGATACACTACCAGACAAACGTTTTCGTACACTACCAGTCAAACGTTTTAGATCACTACCACCCAAACGTTTTAGTACACTACCAGTCAAACGTTTTAGTTCACTACCAGTCAAACGTTTTAGATCACTACCAGTCAAACGTTTTAGATACACTACCAGTCAAACGTTTTAGATACACTACCAGTCAAACGTTTTAGATCACTTCCAGTCAAACGTTTTAGATCACTACCAGCCAAACGTGTTAGATCACTACCAGCCAAACGTTTTAGTACACTACCAGTCAAACGTTTTAGATCACTACCACTTAAACACTGCTGTTTACATTGTTTGTGAATTTCATGATGAATGGACCAATAAAAATGCTCCAAAATAGGTTGGGGAAAAAATCTGGTTCCATTGACTTACATTAGGAGAAAAGACCATTTTTGACCTCTCCTGTAAATGTATATGCCCTGTCTAGAATGTCCTGTCACCACCACTGTGAGCAATTCTTACTAAGGACATTTTCATTATGTAGAAGCTCTCATAGATTAGTGCAAATTTCTCTTCATTTCTCTTTTACTGCCATTTTTGAAACGAGTTGAAAATGCTGATACGAGCCAACGCCTCCAGCTGAGTAACGCCTGTTTTTGTTGTCATTGCTCATGTCTTGCATAAGTGCTGACACAGTTCAAGAACAAAAGACCTACGAATGTGGGAAACAGATCTGCCTTTACCCTTACAGTTCTGTGTATCGTCCTCAAGGGGACGAGCCAGGCATCCTAAACATGTCTCACATCAAAACCGCAACATCAACAAAGACAAACAGCCCAGCTTGTACATTAAATCCAATAAAAACATAAATCATTGGGTATAAATGAGTTTCATTCATCTGTTTCTTTTTACCCTCTGAGCTTAAATCTACATCTGGAAGGAAGATACTAAAATTAGGTGGGTGGTCTGGAAAACTGAAGGTCCATCTTACTTTCTGCAGTAATGCGACAGATAAATATCTCATTTAAGGGGGGACCGGACAAGGGCAAATATTTTTAGTAGTTTGCCACCTTAAGAATATTACTTTTTTAATGTTTGTTCTGTACACTTTGCTAACTTTGCTATTATATATTCTACCTTAAAGCAAAGAAAATCCAATCAAAGAAACTTTAAACAACATAGATTTATGGTAAAGGCATAGATTTGGTCTCAACATTGGTAGGGCAACCGCCTCCAACCCCCCCTCTGCCTCAAAAAAAAAAGAAAAAAAAAAAAGAAACCTGATGGATGTTTTGTGTTTGCTTCTGCTAGCAATCTAGCTTAACGAGTCTGACCCTAGATAGATATTTGGTAGCAGGTTTTCATTCACTGCCTACTTGAAGAGCTTCTTATTCTTATTTTGGATTTGCAATCATAATATTTGACCAAGACTTTTGCAATAATGAGAGTGATGCCACCTTTTGCACGTTGGCTCCAATTGGACGATCTGACACTTGTGATGTCAGTCTTCAAAGAGCTCCCTTCATTCAACAAAACAAATGCAAGCATGAGTTAAACAAAGTCCAGAAGACACAGCGTCAGGAAGAAGCAATGGGAATTATCTGCTTCGAATATAATCCACTTTAAATATATTGGTAGGGACGATACTTCAAACCCAAAGTATTGTACTTCAAACCCCTATTGTCCATATGTAAACATATGCCCTTGAACTTGTCTAGTTCCCATACCTCATCTCAAGTTGCGGCCTTAACTATCTTGTTTGCATGCTGGACAGTGTGTTACAGCCAAACCTAGATTCCTAGATTCCTATGTCTTCCTAAACCTTAGTTATAGCTGAACTTTCTCATTCCCATGCCTTACTAAGTTGTGACCACATTTTAATATTCTACCCATTAAGTACAGGTTGACATTTCAGACAATCTGCTTTCATAACAAAGTTAGATAGAACATAAGGAGGCAGGAACATCTTAATTACCAGTTAACTTATCTGGTTCCCATACCTTACCTCAAGTCGTGGCCACAATTTAACGATCTGGTTTGCATGGATTACGATGCTATAGCCAAACCTTAAATGACTCGATCCCATATGTTACTAAGTCACAGACACCACTTAAGTATCAGATTCTTCCTAAGCTGTAGATACAGCAGAACCTTCACATTCCCATGCCTTACTAAGTTGTGGCCACAACTTAATATTCTGGCCATTTAGTATAGGTGGACATTTCTGCTTGGACAGCAAAGCGGAAAATTTAATTAAACATAGGGAGGCAGGAATTTCCAAACATAGGCATTACCAGTTGACAGTTATCTGGTTCCCATACCTTAGCTCAAGTTGTGGCCACAACTTAACTATCTTGTTTACAGGCCTGACAGTGTTGAATGTCTAAATCCCATATAAGTTTCAGCCACCACTGAATTATTAGATTGATATGTTTTCCTAAGCCGTAACTACAGCTGAACTTTCACATTCCCATGCCTTACTAAGTTGTGGCCACGACCTAATATTTTGGCCATTAAGTATAGATGGGCAGTTCAGACAATCTGCTTGCATAACAAAGAGGAAAGTTAAACTAAACATAAGGAGGTATTACCAGTTAACTTACCTGGTTCCCATACCTTAACTCAAGTCATGGCCACAACTTAACTTATCTTGTTTGCATGGATTACGATGTTATAGGCAAACTCTAAGTGACTCGATCCCGTATCTTACTAAGTCACAGCCACCACTTAAATATCAGATTCTTCCTAGGCTGTAGATACAGCTGAACTTTCACAATCCCATGCCTTACTAAGTTGAGGCCACAACTTAATATTCTTGTGTCTTATTTAGTCATGGCCGCACCTTAACTTTCTCATTCCCAATTGGGATATCCCTCTACAAACGTGTCCCTCATCCAAAATGATGTGTGTCCCAGCCTATTCTAAATGTCTAGAGTATGAAGGTGAAGGTGTATGTACTTTGCAGCAGGGCACAAAGTAACTTAGGCTAAAACATAATAGAAACTTACATTACATCCCTAAATAGAGGTCATATTATGGTGACAGCATCAGCAGTCCTGGAATCTTCCTTAGTATTAAGGCCTTATTGTTGGGACTCACTGTGTTATTTTTTTTTTTAATCAAATGCTCAACGTAACCTCTTATGGTGGCTCAATGGTGATCAGTTTTTCTTGAATTATCTCAGCAAAATAGAGTTTAATCTATAGATTAGCTAACCACACATGAAACATGTTTGTACACGTATACCGTATAAATATATAAGCTTTTTAAGCATGTTTTGAAGCATTGGTTATAGAGCCAGGTGTGTACAGCAACAAAATAAAAGGTTTTAATTCATTTTTACATATATACACAGTACACCTGCAATCTTAAGTGTACAATGATTACTGTACTTTAATGAGAACCATATAAATAAAGCGCTAGAAATAGATTTACTGAGCCAGTGTTATGCATCTGAATTTATTGTGGGACACAATTAAGCTCAAGCACAAAATCTTCAACTATATTTCAAGCATATATAGTAGGCCAAAGTAAAACTCATGTATTATCAGAGTTCAAAGAAACAACCTTCTCAGTTACCTAATCCTCCATTGTGTGTCACTGAATCTGAGTTGACACACTTAACTGAATATCACGTGCTACAAAGAGAACAACACCACTGTGTTTATAGGCTCCATGTCACAGGTGCTGGAAATAAAGTGATAAAAGTAAGGGCCCTAAAGCAGAGCCAGGTGGGACACCATAGTGCATCTATAGTGCATATATCAGTGCATTATTTTATATCAGCGCAGCAGCCACTGTTTACATTGTGTGAAAACGTAACGGCTAATGGACCAATAGAAATGCTCCAAAATAGCTTGGAAAACATTCTGGTTCCATTACTTTGCATTAAAACCTCTCAGGTAAAGTCAAAGCCATTTTGGAGATACTCAGCAACAAATGCATGTCAGTGTTTAAATGAAGTTTAAGAAAGCAGATCAGTGTATGTGTAGATGCATGTGTATATAGAAGTAATGTGTCCCATTATGTTTCATAATTACCACTGACTAAAACTTGACATATCTCAGTATAGCTGTTGGGCAGCAAGGTGGTGTAGTGGTTGGTGGTGTAGTGGTCCAGGCCGTTCTGTGTGGAGTGTGCATGTTCTCTATGTGCTTGAGTGGGTTTCCTCCAGGTACTCCGGTTTCCTCCTACAGTCCAAAAGATCGGTTGGGGTTGGGTTGATCGGTCACTCTAAACTGCCTGTAGGTGTGAATGTGTGCAAATGTGTGTTGGCCAATGCGATGGACTGGCAACCTGTCCTTGGTGTACCCTGGCTTAGCCCAATTGTGCTGGGATTGGCTAGCATGATAAAGTGGAAACTAATGGATGGATGGATGCATCAGTGGTATAGCTGAAGATCTTTGTAGAACTATGAATGACGCTATGAATTTAGCAATACTTTATTTTCTATTCATGTATTCAAGTAAACAACACATGGTGGATCAACTTCTATCATCCTTATTTTCTGGAATCTTCAAAATAAAAGATAAAACACTGTTTCAGATGAACGACAAACTTGTTCACAGATGAAATATATTAGGTGGATAAATAAATAAATAAGAGATGAAGCCTTAGTTTGAGTTTCACAGCCAGCTGTGTACATCCAATAAATAATATAAATATTGATATTTCACTTAAATTAGAGTTCAGGTTAAATCTTCATACAGTATATGTCACACATACATACATACAGATATCACTGCAGTTTAAAGTAGAGCAGATACAATAAAGTGCTTAATAGCCAGTGCTGTTCATCAGATCATCAGATCATCATCAGATGAACTGATCCTGTTATCACTGTCTGATCCTGATTATGATATTTAGACTCCTGATGTTTGATGTCTGACCACATAACCAGAGTCCTAATTGCTCAGTAGATGGGAAACGATAGTGAGACACACAGCCAGTAGTAGACCTGCTCTGCAGCTCACTTCACTGGAGTTTGCTGGGTTTGCTTGGACGACGGTGGTCGCAGTACTAGCAGTGGTGGAGCGTGTGGTTGTTGCGGTAGCAGCAGTGCTGGTTGATGTTCTGGTTGTGCTTGCAGTGGTTGTTGTTGTAACAGGAACGTTGTTTGCTGAAGTTGCTCCTGCGGTTGAACTGGAAGAGGTGGATGTTGTGGTAGATGCAGCTGGAGATGTTGCAGTGGTCATGGTGGTGCTGGTTTGAACTGAGGTCGTACTGGAAGTTGGTTGAGTTGGTGACGTTGATGGTGCAGGAGATGTGCTAGATGATAGAGTGGTTACAGCTGCTGAGGATGTTGATTGTCCTAAAGGTGGTGATGATGCTGTCGCAGCTGCAGGGGTGGTAGAAGCAGAGGCTTCAGAGGTGGACGCAGTGGAAGAGCTGGACGAAGCAGGAAGTACAGTAGAGCTACTGGTCACAGTAGCAGTTGTGCTGCTGGTGGACGCTGACAGAGCAGTCGCTGTACTTTGAACAGAAAAGGTTGATGCTGTGGCAGAAGAAGATGTAGATACACCTGGAGACGTTGCTGTAGATGTAGGAACACTGGCAGGTGAAGAGACGACTGATGATGGAGAAACACTTGAAGATACAGCAGAAGCAGGATTTGTGGTTTGGGCTGTTGAGACTGTTGGGACTGCAGTGCTTCCAGAAGGAGCAACAGTTGTAGAAGCCAGATTTGGTGTTGTTGAAGCAGCGACTGTAGTAGAATCAGATGTAGCAGAAGCAGGTGAGGAAGCTGTAGTTACACTGGCCGTAGATGCTGATGTTGGAGGTTGAACTGACGTTACTCCAGTAGCAGTGTTGGTGGAGGTAGTGACAGTAGAAGCTGCTGTTGATGAGTCAGTAGAAACACTGGTTGATGCTGATGCAGTGACTGTCGTGGAGTCCAAGGCAGCAGCAGCAGATGAGGCAGCTGTAGTTACACTAGCTGTGGATGCTGTTTGAGAAGCTGTGGTCTGAGCTGAGGTTGGTACAGTGACGGTGCTGCCAGACGTAGGAACATCTGTAGAAGCTGCTGTAGTTTGAGTCGAGACAGTCGTGGAAATCAGGCCGTCTGTGGCTGTTGTTAAAGCTGCTGCTGGGCCGGTTGTAGCTGGATCTGTGGTGGTAGCACTAGAGGTTCCTGATGATGTGAGTGCTGTTGATGTTTGTGCTGCAGAGTTAGTCGCCACGCCAACTGTTGTAGGAACCGTAGTAACAGTCTCTGCTGTAGTAACAGGGGGTGTCGACGGAGCAGCTGCTACAGATGTGGCTTCAGGTGATGTTAGCAGGGTATTACTTGTAGTCTGGGCAGCAGTGACTGTGATTTGGGCTCCTAAAGGAGAAATGAAAAATAATCTGATTAATAATAATAACAATAATAATAATAATAATAATAATAATAATAATAATAACAAATTGGGCTCATTGTTTAGTTTAATTTTAAGTATTTGTACGTACCAAGTAGGAGAAGAAGCAGCAACATTCTTTTCATAACAGCTTCTTGTAGACGTCTGTAGAAGAGAATTGAAGATGGAGTTTATAAATATGTAATAACAGAGTAATATAATAGAGTATCTGGGTATAACTTGTATTAAGTTACATATTATACGACTATTTCAGACTCAGTAGCAATTTTATATATATATAAAAGTGTAACTCACTGCTGTTGGTCTGATTGATGATCTTTAGAGGGTCTGGGTCTGAAACTCCTGCTGCAGTCCGAGTAGCTGATGTTGGAGCTCCTGCTCGATTTCCACTGTCAGGTTCTGAAAGGAGCTGCTTATATATACACGAGAGCTCCGATGCTAACACACCTGTTTTCCTTCTCGTGCTCATCCGTGCGCTCGGTGTTGCGCAACCCAGACGTTTAACTGTCTCTCACTTACGTACGATCTCCTAAGATCTGGGAGTGACCGGCTGAAGAACAATAGAGCTGCTCCATCACTCACACCCCAAACATCTCCACTCACTCTACAACATCTGAAAAGCTCTTTTTCTCCTCATGTGTGTCATAAACGTCATCAGTTTGCTACTCGGAGTGCGTTTCATGTGTTTATTTACATACAGAGCGCATCTCCGTCTCACTGAGTCACTGTATGTACCTCAACTCTCCCAACACGTTCATACCTTATCAGCAGCTTCTACACCTGCTGTTCAAGTTTGTTCAGACAAAGACGGTAGCAGAAAAGTATAACGAGTGTACAATAATTCAAATATTTAATTATTAATTTACTTATTCCACCAATAAATCCTCCTCCTGAACTTAATAACAGCCTCCAGAAACTATGAAATATTCAAATTTATATATATGTAAACATCACCCCCCTCTCTCCTCTACTGATATTGTTGTGATTGTTATGTTTTTTATTATATTATAATAAATAATAGCAGTTTCTATTATTACACTCCACTATGTACAGTGGCTCTAAAAGTATTTGGACACTCTATATTAAAATGTATTAATTTCAATATTAAACTGTGTGTCATTCATCATGAGCAGACGTTAGAAAGAAAGCTGTTGGGTTTCAGATCCTTATTGTTTCTTTCCAGACGTCTGTACATCCTGAATGTCTTTAAACACGTCTGAGTTCATTAATCATTAATCATTAATCATTAATCAACATGAGCTCACTGAGAGAAACAGCCCCACATTTTCATATTTCCACTTCTGTGTGTCGAAGATTTTTAAATATTTCTCTTATTTTTATAATCAAATGGGTTAAAATTGGGTTAATTAATACACATGTTCCTCTTATTATGTTTCAGAATGTAGAAATATTAATATATATATATATATGATTGTATATCATCACTGTTAATAGAAAAACATGTATACTAATTTCTATCACTATTTCTTTTTGTGTGTATTATTTGAACCTCACAGTGAAAACGTGATGATGAATGGACCAATAGAAAAGCTCCAAACTCACTTGGAATAAAACTTGTTTACATACACTGAAGGTTAAGAAGGTTTTTAGCTTCTCCTGTGAAGTTACTATGTTGGAGATGTTTGTTTTTCTTTGGACGGTGATGAAATATGATTGAACTTGTATTAAAACTAGCATGTGTGATCTGTGTCCTGAACTTTAACTTAAATTACTGACTGGATTTCTCAGCCTTATGTTTATATGTTTATATTGAACTATTTCCATGGACATTTAATCAATTTTTGAAATCATTATTTGTTTAGGATCAATTTGATCAAGTAATGTCTTTCACAAACATTTGGAACTGTGTACCATATGAACATCTTTTGGTCTTGTATATATTCCATTATTATTAAATGATAAATAATATACAGGAACTACTTTGCCAAATTCTGCATGTTAATTAACTTTTTCAGTCATTTTAAAATCTTGTGAAACTTTTGAAGAGTGATATATCCAACATATTAGAATCACTTTATAACACTTCTCTACAACTAAATCAGTTCAGATTTACTGATAACAGTGATGCTAAATATAGAAACAGCAGTACTGTTACGTATGCTTGTGTTTATTTGTTTTGACTACCTGCTTGTTGACTTGCAGGTGCTCCGCCTGATTTCTGGAGATGTACGGCTGATGCTGAGTTGAGCAGACATGGGAACAAGTCACAAAGTTGCAAGTAACAAGTAAGTTTGAAATCTTGACAATCAAGTCTCGAGTCAAGTCCCAAGTTAATACAGTTGAGGCTCGAGTCGAGTCACCAGAGGTAACGTCATTTCAGTATTTAACGCAATTGCTGCAGCTGATTAGTAGTATATGAAACTGACATTTATCCTGAACGTTTCTAAAGTGCTAGGAGGTGCTGCTGGTTTAGCCGGAACTGTATAAGCCTGACAAAGAAGCAGTGCAGACGTTGTTTGAATGTCACTATAATGAAGCAGTGAGTCGGATGTGTAATAAACTAAACTGACTATTTTTTTTAAGCTGGTTAATCTGCTTTAAGAGGAGCTGATTGGCCAACTTCATCAGTTAACAGGGTGTTTTGCCGAAATCCAACACACAAAACGAATCCCCACCAGAATCTGACTACCCTTTGTGTGCACGCGCGTAACACAGAGAAACAGACGCTTCATTTACACTCGCGGTTTCTGTTGTTTCTGTTGGTAAATAATAGGCAATCTTTCATTCTCCTTCACAGCCAAACAAAGAGTACTACAAACAAATAAACTAGAGTATAATGTAACAAACTATAGTTTGGTTATATTTTGGTTGTCGCTGCACTTGAGCTTTTAAGGGATTGAATGCCTTTATAGTCACAACAATGTGTTACTAGAACACTTCCAGTTTTATTTCTCAGGTCTGGGGCAATAACGGACTTGCTATCCAAGTTCACATTTGATGACGTGACACTGCAGTGTTACTTATCTTGTTATTATTGGAAAGCGTGAATTAGAGTTCTCCTATAATGATTCAGGTGAAAGAATGAGTTTCTGAATAAGTACAGGATCAGCTGATTCTCCAAAAGACAGAAAGTTAAACATCAAACATTCTTTTCAGCATTTTAGGGAATATTAGTGAATTATTTCAGTTTTCCTACACGTGCTGGGGTGAAATAATAAAGGAGCACTGTGCAAAAGTTTCAGCACCCCAATAGATTCGAGCTCTCAGATGATGTATCTCAGAATCTCAGAGCTTAGTTAGTTTGTTGGGTCTGTGGCTTCAACAGCAGGTGAGGCCAATTTCAAACCTTTACAAATACTCTGACCCCTCAAACCCTGTACCATTTCACATACACTGACTATGACTGCAGTGTTGGTTTGACCTGCACTCGTTTGTTTGTAATTTTTTCCATCCCTCTTTTTCCCCATAGAGTCCCATTCATTTCTGCGTGCCCCCAAACGTCTTGCTTTTGTGCAACCTACAGCCTCAAAACTGCCTGTACTCGCTCAGGGCAGATCCCCAAACTCTAATCCACAGACATACTGACCTGCACTCCTCTACTTGTTGTTAATTCATCCCTCCTTTCTCCTTTAGAGTCCCATTCATTTTCAACCTAATCTAATAATGTGTTGTGAACCCTGGAAGGAACCACCATATGCTGTGGCCATCTCTTATCAATATCTTAGCAAGCATCTGGGACACCATAGCAACACCTTAGCAACTGCTTAGCAACCACTGTCAAGCAGGAAATGCAGTTTTTTTAGGTAAAAAACGTCAGTTAACAGGAACAGTTCAGACAAAAAAAAATTCTGATAGAACTGCTTGTAGAAAAGCTAGAAATGCTGTTCAAAGACCTTCAGGAACAAGACTGACCCCTTTGGAAACAAGTCATGTGGACTGGTGAAGTTAAAGTAGTTAACTTAGTTAAACTAGTTAAAGTAGTAGAGATTAAACTTTTTGGCCACAATAAATAAAAGTATGTTTGGAGGGAAAAAGCCAAAAGCCAAAATTCAACTGCTGAGCATGTGGGAGGGTTGATCATTATTTTGGGCTTGTGTTACAGCCAGTGGTACTGAGTACATTTCACTGGTAGACAGAAGAACTTATTCAATTAAATACCAGCAAATTCTAGAAAAAACATCACACAATCTGTTACAGAGCTGAAGATGAACAATAGATGTTTTATACAGGATAATGATCCTAAACACACCTCAAAATCAACAATGAGGTGATTCACAAGGTGTTCAGCTAAAGATTTTGCCCTGTTTCTCAGACAATACATAGTTAATAACATGTCCCCATGTGTTTTTATAATTATCACTGATTGAAAATGTACATATCTCAGTATTTTTAAAACACACATTATTTTTCTAATCAAGTGTTTAGCTGTTGCAGTGAAAACCTTCCTCAGCCGAGTGAAATCTTATTGTTGAGCTACAAGAACACTCCAGAAAGCTCAGACATGGAGATCTTCAGATGTTCTAAGCTTAATCCCCGTGGAATGAGGAGTCAGTGCAAACAGACTATGAGTCCTAAATATTATGTTCAAACTTTCTTCTACTGCTGATCACACTGGCTGCTCCGTTCTGAGACAGCGGGACATCCAGCTAGTTACACATTACAGCAGTCTAACATAGCGACTTCCAATCAGCTGCTTTCTCAGGATCTCAGGATTTACATGTTCCTCATGTCTCAGATACAGGACTGATATTGGACTGAAATGATAAACCAGTGTCCAGTATTACATCAGCGTCTGTAACTGTAGCCGGCACCAGTAAAACACTACAGTCCAGTATAAAGTCTGCAGTCGTATTTCAAGCTTACATAAGATCCAGAGTACCAGTTCAGTTTTATCAGAGGTCAGCAAGAGATGCTGATAATGAAAGTGATGTAGACCCTAAAGCAGAGCCCTGTGGGCCACCACACTGCACTCTTCTACAGTACATACATCAGTGGATTATTATATGTACTGATATACGTTTACATACCAGTGTTTAACCGGGATTGGATGTGTTCTGCTTGCATTCCAGTGTTGTCATGATTGTTATTGGCGCTTGTATCCGTATTAATAATGTGTCTCATTATGATTAACAATTATCACTGATTAGAAATGAACACATGTCAGTGTAGCTGTAAGTTTTGGGATAAATATGAAAAAAGCAACATTGGAATTTAAAAATACTTTATTTTTTAAAGTGCTCAAGTAAACAACACATGGTGGATCAACTTCTATCATCCTTATTTTCTGGAATCATCACAATAAAAGATAAAATACTGTCTCAGATAAACAACAAACTTGTTCACAAATATAACATATTTGGTAGATTAATAAATAAATAAAAGATAAAGCCTTAGTTTGAGTTTCACAGCCAGCTGTGTACATCCAATAAATAATATAAATATTGATATTTCACTTAAATTAGAGTTAAAGTTAAATATTCATAAAATATATGTCACACATACATACATACAGATATCAGTGCAGTTTAAAGTAGAGCAGATACAATAAAGTGCTTAATAGCCAGTGCTGTTCATCAGATCATCAGATCATCATCAGATACACTGATCCTGTTATCACTGTCTGATCCTGATTATGATATTTAGACTCCTGATGTTTGATGTCTGACCACATAACCAGAGTCCTAATTGCTCAGTAGATGGGAAACGATAGTGAGACACACAGCCAGTAGTAGACCTGCTCTGCAGCTCACTTCACTGGAGTTTGCTGGGTTTGCTTGAACGACGGTGGTCGCAGTACCAGCAGCGGTGGAGCGTGTGGTTGTTGCGGTAGCAGCAGTGCTGGTTGATGTTCTGGTTGTGCTTGCAGTGGTTGTTGTTGTAACAGGAACGTTGTTTGCTGAAGTTGCTCCTGCGGTTGAACTGGAAGAGGTGGATGTTGTGGTAGATGCAGCTGGAGAAGTTGCAGTGGTCATGGTGGTGCTGGTTTGAGCTGAGGTCGTACTGGAAGTTGGTTGAGTTGGTGACGTTGATGGTGCAGGAGATGTGCTAGATGATAGAGTGGTTACAGCTGCTGAGGATGTTGATTGTCCTGAAGGTGGTGATGATGCTGTCGCAGCTGCAGGGGTGGTAGAAGCAGAGGCTTCAGAGGTGGACGCAGTGGAAGAGCTGGACGAAGCAGGAAGTACAGTAGAGCTACTGGTCACAGTAGCAGTTGTGCTGCTGGTGGACGCTGACAGAGCAGTCGCTGTACTTTGAGCGGAAAAGGTTGATGCTGTGGCAGAAGAAGATGTAGATACACCTGGAGACGTTGCTGTAGATGTAGGAACACTGGCAGGTGAAGAGACGACTGATGATGGAGAAACACTTGAAGATACAGCAGAAGCAGGATTTGTGGTTTGGGCTGTTGAGACTGTTGGGACTGCAGTGCTTCCAGAAGGAGCAACAGTTGTAGAAGCCAGATTTGGTGTTGTTGAAGCGGCGACTGTAGTAGAATCAGATGTAGCAGAAGCAGATGAGGAAGCTGTAGTTACACTGGCTGTAGATGCTGATGTTGGAGGTTGAACTGACGTTACTCCAGTAGCAGTGTTGGTGGAGGTAGTGACAGTAGAAGCTGCTGTTGATGAGTCAGTAGAAACACTGGTAGATGCTGATGCAGTGACTGTCGTGGAGTCCAAGGCAGCAGCAGCAGATGAGGCAGCTGTAGTTACACTAGCTGTGGATGCTGTTTGAGAAGCTGTGGTCTGAGCTGAGGTTGGTACAGTGACGGTGCTGCCAGACGTAGGAACATCTGTAGAAGCTGCTGTAGTTTGAGTCGAGACAGTCGTGGAAATCAGGCCGTCTGTGGCTGTTGTTAAAGCTGCTGCTGGGCCGGTTGTAGCTGGATCTGTGGTGGTAGCACTAGAGGTTCCTGATGATGTGAGTGCTGTTGATGTTTGTGCTGCAGAGTTAGTCGCCACGCCAACTGTTGTAGGAACCGTAGTAACAGTCTCTGCTGTAGTAACAGGGGGTGTAGACGGAGCAGCTGCTACAGATGTGGCTTCAGGTGATGTTAGCAGGGTAGTACTTGTAGTCTGGGCAGCAGTGACTGTGATTTGGGCTCCTAAAGGAGAAATGAAAAATAATCTGATTAATAATATTAACAATAATAATAATAATAATAATAATAATAATAATAATAATAACAAATTGGGCTCATTGTTTAGTTTAATTTTAAGTATTTGTACGTACCAAGTAGGAGAAGAAGCAGCAACATTCAGCAACAGCTTCTTGTAGACGTCTGTAGAAGAGAATTGAAGATGGAGTTTATAAATAAGTAATAACAGAGTAATATAATAGAGTATCTGGGTATAACTTGTATTAAGTTACATATTATACGACTATTTCAGACTCAGTAGCTATTTTATATATATATAAAAGTGTAACTCACCAAATCTGATCTGCCTCTTTGCTGTTGGTCTGATTGATGATTTTTAGAGGGTCTGGGTCTGAAACTCCTGCTGCAGTCCGAGTAGCTGATGTTGGAGCTCCTGCTCGATTTCCACTGTCAGGTTCTGAAAGGAGCTGCTTATATATACACGAGAGCTCCGATGCTAACACACCTGTTTTCCTTCTCGTGCTCATCCGTGCGCTCGGTGTTGCGCAACTCAGACGTTTAACTGTCTCTCACTTACGTACGATCTCCTAAGATCTGGGAGTGACCGGCTGAAGAACAATGGAGCTGCTCCATCACTCACACCCCAAACATCTCCACTCACACTACAACATCTGAAAAGCTCTTTTTCTCCTCATGTGTGTCATAAACGTCATCAGTTTGCTACTCGGAGTGCGTTTCATGTGTTTATTTACATACAGAGCGCATCTCCGTCTCACTGAGTCACTGTATGTACCTCAACTCTCCCAACACGTTCATACCTTATCAGCAGCTTCCACACCTGCTGTTCAAGTTTGTTCAGACAAAGACAGTAGCGGAAAAGTATAACGAGTGTACAATAATTCAAATATTTAATTATTAATTTACTGCTTATTCCACCAATAAATCCTCCTCCTGAAATTAATAACAGCCTCCAGAAAATATGAAATATGAAAATTATTCATTACAGAATCTCAGTCTTTATAGAATCTAACCCAATAAAGGATCTCAGTTATTATAGAATCTTAGTTATTATAGAATCTCAGTCATTATAGAATCTCAGTTATTATAGAATCTCATTTATTATAGAATCTCAGTCTTCATAGAATCTTAGTCATAATAGAATCTCAGTCTTTAGAGAATCTCAGTTATTATAGAATCTCAGTCATTATAGAATCTCATTCTTCATAGAATCTCAGTCATAATAGAATCTCAGTCTTTATAGAATCTCAGTTATTATAGAATCTCAGTCTTTATAGGATCCCAGTTATTATAGAATCTCAGTCATTATAGATTCTCAGTCATTATAGGATCCCAGTCATTATAGAATCTCAGTTTTTACAGAATCTTAGTCATTATAGGATACCAGTCATTATAGGATCCCAGTTATTATAGAATCTCAGTCATTATAGATTCTCAGTCATTATAGGATCCCAGTCATTATAGAATCTCAGTCATTATAAAATCTCCGTCATTATAGATTCTCAGTCATTGTAGGATCCCAGTCATTATAGAATCTGTTATTATAAGATCTGAGTTATTATAGAATCTCAGTTATTATAAAATCTCAGTCGTTATAGAATCTGTTATTATAGGATCTCAGTTATTTTAGAATCTCAGTTATTATAGGGTTTCAGTTATTACAGAATCTGTGAAATTGGTAAAGAGTCATATATCCAACATGTTAGAATCACTTCTCTACTACTAAATCAGTTCAGTGTTACTGAAAACAGTGGTACTAAATATAGAAACAGCAGTTACAGTCAGTACTGGTACGTATACTTGTGTTTATTTGTTTTGACTACCTGCTTGTCGACTTGCAGGTGCTCCGCCTGATTTCTGGAGATGTAGGGCTGACGCAGAGTTTAGTTCTAGTACGTTTGATGTGGGACACTGTGCTGCAGTGCAGCAGGAGGTTCAGTGTTTAGTCACTGCAGGTATTTGATCAGAGCTGGAATGAATTGTGGATGATTCAGGTGAAAGAATGAGTTTCTGTTACTGTGAAAAGCTGAAGAAGTACAGGATCAGCTGATTCTCCAAAAGACAGAAAGTTAAAGATAAAACATTGTTTTCAGCATTTTAGAGAATATTAGTGCATTATATCAGTTTTCCTACAGGTGCTGGAGTGAAATAATAAAGAAGCACTGTGCAAAAGTTTCGGCACCCCAAGACATTCAATCTCTCAGATGATGAACCTCAGAGCTACTTTGTTGGGTCTGTAGCTTTATTAGGAAACAGCAGGTGATGCCAATTTCAAAGTTTTATAAACACTCTGACGCCTCAAACCCTGTACCAGCAATCAGCAGTCATGGGCTTCTCTAAGCAGCTGCCCAGCAGTTCTGAACACTGAAATAACTGATACTGAGAATCTGTTAGAAGATAGTAAAGAGTGTTTGGGTAACAGTAAGAAATGGCAGTTAGCAGGAACACTTCAGGTCTGAAAGATAAAGAACACTTTCTAGTAGAACTTCTAATAAAAACCTTAATTCATGGAACACTTCATGGAACCTATTCTGTGTCTTCACCACATAATCCAGCAATAGAGGTTTTCACCAAAACATCTAAACAAGCCTGATGATTTTTGGAAAAAGTCATTGGGTAAAAAAAAGATGCAAAATTGAAAAGAACATGTTTTCAACTGTTTAGCATGCGGGAGGACTAATAAATATTCTATTGCAGCCACTGGCACTAAGTACTGGATGACAGTTGAATAGATTCAGTTCAGAGTCTGGAAAATTCTGGAAGCAAACATCACACCATCTGTAAAAAAGCTGAAGATGGAAAAAAGATTGCTTCTACAGGACAATGACCCTAAACACACTTCAACATACTTAGAAAGTGGATTCTGAAGGTTTTGCCGTGGTCCTCATACTCCCCCACCGTAAACATCAAATAAATCTGTGGATAGACCCTAAAAGAGCAGTGCATGATTAACGGCTCAGCAATCTGCCAGAACTAGAAGCCTAATATGAGTAGGAACCGGTGAGAACCGGAAACTCACCTGATGACAAAAACACCTTATCAGCTGTGATATTTGCCAAAGAGTGTTTTTACTGAGTACTGATCAATAAGGTGGACCAAACCCTTCCTTCAGGCCTTTTTCCTTTTTAGTTATTTTAAAATTGTTGACCTATTTAAAATGTTTCAAAATATTAAGTAATAAGTATTTTTTTTAAAAATAATTATTTTTAATATACACGTGTTTAAAAGAACAACACATGGTGGCTCAGATTTGATCATCTTTATTCATTTTAAACCTTTGATACATGTACAATACAATGCAATACAACACGTTTGTAGTTACAAGATAAGAAGGTTTTGAAGGTCCTCATAGTCCTCCACCTTAAACATCAGCAACAGCTGAAAAACAGCGGAAGAGTCTGATAGAACCAGAAGTCTAATACAAGAAGGAACCCGTGAAAATTCCCTAAACCAGATCTGAACGACTCACCAGTCAACAAAAACCATTCATAAGCCATCATCTTAGTTAAAGGGGTTTTACTGAGTACTGACCATGACGACTGACCAAACCCTTCCTTCAGGCCTTTTCACTTTGTTAGTAGTTTTAAGTAAAAGATGGAAGTAAACTTGATTAAAACATGTTAAAAATGTATCGTCCTTTTGGAAATCAGGTCTTTCACTCACTTCACTCTTCACAGTAACAGAAATTGTGACTTGAGCTGATAGACTTTTACATTTAGTTTTATTATATACCAAAATAACAGTGAACAGAGTTTCTCAGTGTTAAGCTGTTGCAGTAAAAACCTTCCTCAGTCGAGTGGAATCTTATTGCTGGGCTACAAGAACACTCCAGAAAGCTCAGACATGGAGATCTTCAGATGTTCACGTGGAACGAGGAGTCAGTGCAAACAGACTATGAGTTCTAAATGTTAAGTTCAAACCTTCTTCTACTGCCGATCACACGGGCTGCTCCGTTCTGAGACAGCGGGACATCCAGCCAGTTACACATTACAGCAGTCTAACATAGCAACTTCCAATCAGCTGCTTTCTCAGGATCTCAGGATGGAAATGTTCCTCATGTCTCAGATACATGACTGATATTGGACTGAAATGATAAACCAGTGTCCAGTATTACATCAGCGTCTGTAACTGTAGCCGGCACCAGTAAAACACTACAGTCCAGTATAAAGTCTGCCGTCGTATTTCAAGCTTACATAAGATCCAGAGTTACAGTTGAGTTTTATCAGAGGTCAGCAGGAGATGCTGATAATGAAAGTGATGTAGACCCTAAAGCAGAGCCCTGTGGGACATAACACTGCACTCTTCTACAGTACATACATCAGTGGATTATTATATATACTGATATACGTTTACAAATCAGTGTACCGGGATTGGATGTGTTCTGCTTGCATTCCAGTGTCGTCATGATTGTTATTGGCGCTTGTATCTGTATTAATAATGTGTCTCATTATGATTAATAATTATCACTGATTAGAAATGAACATATGTCAGTGTAGCTGTAAGTTCTAGGATAAATATGAAAAAAGCAACATTGGAATTTAAAAATACTTTATTTTTTAAAGTGCTCAAGTAAACAACACATGGTGGATCAACTTCTATCATCCTTATTTTCTGGAATCATCACAATAAAAGATAAAATACTGTCTCAGATAAACGACAAACTTGTTCACAGATATAACATATTTGGTAAACAAATAAATAAATAAAAGATAAAGCCTTAGTTTGAGTTTCACAGCCAGCTGTGTACATCCAATAAATAATATAAATATTGATATTTCACTTAAATTAGAGTTAAAGTTAAATATTCATACAATATATGTCACACATACATACATACAGATATCAGTGCAGTTTAAAGTAGAGCAGATACAATAAAGTGCTTAATAGCCAGTGCTGTTCATCAGATCATCATCAGATACACTGATCCTGTTATCATTGTCTGATCCTGATTATGATATTTAGACTCCTGATGTTTGATGTCTGACCACATAACCAGAGTCCTAATTGCTCAGTAGATGGGAAACGATAGTGAGACACACAGCCAGTAGTAGACCTGCTCTGCAGCTCACTTCACTGGAGTTTGCTGGGTTTGCTTGAGCGACGGTGGTCGCAGTACTAGCAGCGGTGGAGCGTGTGGTTGTTGCGGTAGCAGCAGTGCTGGTTGATGTTCTGGTTGTGCTTGCAGTGGTTGTTGTTGTAGCAGGAACGTTGTTTGCTGAAGTTGCTCCTGCGGTTGAACTGGAAGAGGTGGATGTTGTGGTAGATGCAGCTGGAGAAGCTGCAGTGGTCATGGTGGTGCTGGTTTGAGCTGAGGTCGTACTGGAAGTTGGTTGAGTTGGTGATGTTGATGGTGCAGGAGATGTGGTAGATGATAGAGTGGTTACAGCTGCTGAGGATGTTGATTGTCCTGAAGGTGGTGATGATGCTGTCGCAGCTGCAGGGGTGGTAGAAACCGAGGTCAGAGTAGCAGTGGTGCTGCTGGTGGACGCTGACTGAGCAGTCGCTGTACTTTGAGCAGAAGAGGTTGATGCTGTGGCAGAAGAAGATGTAGATACACCAGGAGACGTTGCTGTAGATGTAGGAACACTGGCAGGTGAAGAGACGACTGATGATGGAGAAACACTTGAAGATACAGCAGAAGCAAGATTTGTGGTTTGGGCTGTTGAGACTGTTGGGACTGCAGTGCTTTCAGAAGCAGCGACAGTTGTAGAAGCCAGATTTGGTGTTGTTGAAGCGGCGACTGTAGTAGAGTCAGTGGTGGCAGCAGCTGATGTGGTAGAACTTGCAGCTACAGTTGAACTGGATGTAGATGCTGATGGTGAAGTTTGGACTGAGCTTGCTGCATTAGCAGTGTTGGTGGAGGTAGCGACAGTTGTAGATGCAGCTGCTGTTGCTGTAGAGATACTGGTAGATGCCCAAGCTGTTGTTGCTGTAGCAGCGACTGTAGTAGAATCAGATGTAGCAGAAGCAGATGAGGAAGCTGTAGTTACACTGGCTGTAGATGCTGATGTTGGAGGTGGAACTGAGGTTACTCCAGTAGCAGGGTTGGTGGAGGTAGCGACAGTAGAAGCTGCTGTTGATGAGTCAGTAGAAACACTGGTAGATGTTGAAGCAGATACTGTCGTGGAGTCCGAGGCAGCAGCAGCAGATGAGGCAGCTGTAGTTACACTAGCTGTAGATGCTGTTTGAGCAGCTGTGGTCTGAGCTGAGGTTGGTACAGTGACGACGCTGCCAGACGTAGGAACATCTGTAGAAGCTGCTGTAGTTTGAGTCGAGACAGTTGTGGAAATCAGGCCGTCTGTGGCTGTTGTTGAAGCTGCTGCTGGACCGGTTGTAGCTGGATTTGTGGTGGTAGCACTAGAGATACCTGATGATGTCAGTGTGGTTGATGTTTGTGCTGCAGAGTTAGTCGTCACGCTGACTGTTGTAGGAACCGTAGTAACAGTCTCTGCTGTAATAACAGGGGGTGTAGACGGAGCAGCTGTTACAGATGTGGCTTCAGGTGATGTTAGCAGGGTATTACTTGTAGTCTGGGCAGCAGTGACTGTGATTTGGGCTCCTGAAGCAGAAATGAAAAATAATCTGATTAATAATAATAATAATAATAATAATAATAATAATAATAATAATAATAATAACAAATTGGGTTCATTGTTTAGTTTAATTTTGAGTATTTGTACGTACCAAGTAGGAGAAGAAGCAGCAACATTCTTTTCATAACAGCTTCTTGTAGACGTCTGGTGAAGAGAATTGAAGATGGACTTTATAAATATGTAATAACAGAGTAATATAATAGAGTATCTGGTTATAACTTGTATTAAGTTACATATTATATGACTATTCCAGACTCAGTAGCTATTTTATATGTATATATAAAAGTGTAACTCACCAAATCTGATGTGCCTCTTTGAAGTTGGTCTGATTGATGATCTTCAGAAGGTCTGGGTCTGAAACTCCTGCTGCAGTCCGAGTAGCTGATGTTGGAGCTCCTGCTCGATTTTCACTGTCAGGTTCTGAAAGGAGCTTCTTATATATACACGAGAGCTCCGATGCTAACACACCTGTTTTCCTTCTCGTGCTCATCCGTGCGCTCAGTGTTGCGCAACTCAGACGTTTAACTGTCTCTCACTTACGTACGATCTCCTAAGATCTGGGAGTGACCGGCTGAAGAACAATAGAGCTGCTCCATCACTCACACCCCAAACATCTCCACTCACACTACAACATCTGAAAAGCTCTTTTTCTCCTCATGTGTGTCATAAGCGTCATCAGGTTGCTACTCGGAGTGCGTTTCATGTGTTTATTTACATACAGAGCGCATCTCCGTCTCACTGAGTCACTGTATGTACCTCACCTCTCCCAACACGTTCATACCTTATCAGCAGCTTCTACACCTGCTGTTCAAGTTTGTTCAGACAAAGACGGTAGCAGAAAAGTATAACGAGTGTACAATAATTCAAATATTTAATTATTAATTTACTTATTCCACCAATAAATCCTCCTCCTGAACTTAATAACAGCCTCCAGAAAATATGAAATATGAAAATTATTCATTACAGAATCTCAGTCTTTATAGAATCTAACCCAATAAAGGATCTCAGTTATTATAGAATCTCAGTTATTATAGAATCTCAGTCATTATAGAATCTTAGTCATTATAGGATCCCAGTCATTATAGGATCCCAGTCATTATAGAATCTCAGTTATTATAGAATCTCAGTCATAATAGAATCTCATTCTTTATAGAATCTCAGTTATTATACAATCTCAGTCATTATAGGGTCCCAGTTATTATAGAATCTCAGTCATTATAGATTCTCAGTCATTATAGGATCCCAGTCATTATAGAATCTCAGTTATTACAGAATCTTAGTCATTATAGGATCCCAGTCATTATAGGATCCCAGTTATTATAGAATCTCAGTCATTATACATTCTCAGTCATTATAGGATCCCAGTCATTATAGAATCTGTTATTATAGAATCTCAGTTATTATAAAATCTCAGTTATTATAGAATCTTAGTCATTATAGGATCTCAGTTATTATAGAATCACAGTTATTATAAAATCTCAGTCATTATAGAATCTGTTATTATAGGATCTCAGTTATTTTAGAATCTCAGTTATTATAGGGTTTCACTTATTACAGAATCTGTGAAATTGGTAAAGAGTCATATATCCAACATGTTAGAATCACTTCTCTACTACTAAATCAGTTCAGTGTTACTGAAAACAGTGGTACTAAATATAGAAACAGCAGTTACAGTCAGTACTGGTACGTATACTTGTGTTTATTTGTTTTGACTACCTGCTTGTCGACTTGCAGGTGCTCCGCCTGATTTCTGGAGATGTAGGGCTGACGCAGAGTTTAGTTCTAGTACGTTTGATGTGGGACACTGTGCTGCAGTGCAGCAGGAGGTTCAGTGTTTAGTCACTGCAGGTATTTGATCAGAGCTGGAATGAATTGTGGATGATTCAGGTGAAAGAATGAGTTTCTGTTACTGTGAAAAGCTGAAGAAGTACAGGATCAGCTGATTCTCCAAAAGACAGAAAGTTAAAGATAAAACATTGTTTTCAGCATTTTAGAGAATATTAGTGCATTATATCAGTTTTCCTACAGGTGCTGGAGTGAAATAATAAAGAAGCACTGTGCAAAAGTTTCGGCACCCCAAGACATTCAATCTCTCAGATGATGAACCTCAGAGCTACTTTGTTGGGTCTGTAGCTTTATTAGGAAACAGCAGGTGATGCCAATTTCAAAGTTTTATAAACACTCTGACGCCTCAAACCCTGTACCAGCAATCAGCAGTCATGGGCTTCTCTAAGCAGCTGCCCAGCAGTTCTGAACACTGAAATAACTGATACTGAGAATCTGTTAGAAGATAGTAAAGAGTGTTTGGGTAACAGTAAGAAATGGCAGTTAGCAGGAACACTTCAGGTCTGAAAGATAAAGAACACTTTCTAGTAGAACTTCTAATAAAAACCTTAATTCATGGAACACTTCATGGAACCTATTCTGTGTCTTCACCACATAATCCAGCAATAGAGGTTTTCACCAAAACATCTAAACAAGCCTGATGATTTTTGGAAAAAGTCATTGGGTAAAAAAAAGATGCAAAATTGAAAAGAACATGTTTTCAACTGTTTAGCATGCGGGAGGACTAATAAATTTTCTATTGCAGCCACTGGCACTAAGTACTGGATGACAGTTGAATAGATTCAGTTCAGAGTCTGGAAAATTCTGGAAGCAAACATCACACCATCTGTAAAAAAGCTGAAGATGGAAAAAAGATTGCTTCTACAGGACAATGACCCTAAACACACTTCAACATACTTAGAAAGTGGATTCTGAAGGTTTTGCCGTGGTCCTCATACTCCCCCACCGTAAACATCAAATAAATCTGTGGATAGACCCTAAAAGAGCAGTGCATGATTAACGGCTCAGCAATCTGCCAGAACTAGAAGCCTAATATGAGTAGGAACCGGTGAGAACCGGAAACTCACCTGATGACAAAAACACCTTATCAGCTGTGATATTTGCCAAAGAGTGTTTTTACTGAGTACTGATCAATAAGGTGGACCAAACCCTTCCTTCAGGCCTTTTTCCTTTTTAGTTATTTTAAAATTGTTGACCTATTTAAAATGTTTCAAAATATTAAGTAATAAGTATTTTTTTTAAAAATAATTATTTTTAATATACACGTGTTTAAAAGAACAACACATGGTGGCTCAGATTTGATCATCTTTATTCATTTTAAACCTTTGATACATGTACAATACAATGCAATACAACACGTTTGTAGTTACAAGATAAGAAGGTTTTGAAGGTCCTCATAGTCCTCCACCTTAAACATCAGCAACAGCTGAAAAACAGCGGAAGAGTCTGATAGAACCAGAAGTCTAATACAAGAAGGAACCCGTGAAAATTCCCTAAACCAGATCTGAACGACTCACCAGTCAACAAAAACCATTCATAAGCCATCATCTTAGTTAAAGGGGTTTTACTGAGTACTGACCATGACGACTGACCAAACCCTTCCTTCAGGCCTTTTCACTTTGTTAGTAGTTTTAAGTAAAAGATGGAAGTAAACTTGATTAAAACATGTTAAAAATGTATCGTCCTTTTGGAAATCAGGTCTTTCACTCACTTCACTCTTCACAGTAACAGAAATTGTGACTTGAGCTGATAGACTTTTACATTTAGTTTTATTATATACCAAAATAACAGTGAACAGAGTTTCTCAGTGTTAAGCTGTTGCAGTAAAAACCTTCCTCAGTCGAGTGGAATCTTATTGCTGGGCTACAAGAACACTCCAGAAAGCTCAGACATGGAGATCTTCAGATGTTCACGTGGAACGAGGAGTCAGTGCAAACAGACTATGAGTTCTAAATGTTAAGTTCAAACCTTCTTCTACTGCCGATCACACGGGCTGCTCCGTTCTGAGACAGCGGGACATCCAGCCAGTTACACATTACAGCAGTCTAACATAGCAACTTCCAATCAGCTGCTTTCTCAGGATCTCAGGATGGAAATGTTCCTCATGTCTCAGATACATGACTGATATTGGACTGAAATGATAAACCAGTGTCCAGTATTACATCAGCGTCTGTAACTGTAGCCGGCACCAGTAAAACACTACAGTCCAGTATAAAGTCTGCCGTCGTATTTCAAGCTTACATAAGATCCAGAGTTACAGTTGAGTTTTATCAGAGGTCAGCAGGAGATGCTGATAATGAAAGTGATGTAGACCCTAAAGCAGAGCCCTGTGGGACATAACACTGCACTCTTCTACAGTACATACATCAGTGGATTATTATATATACTGATATACGTTTACAAATCAGTGTACCGGGATTGGATGTGTTCTGCTTGCATTCCAGTGTCGTCATGATTGTTATTGGCGCTTGTATCTGTATTAATAATGTGTCTCATTATGATTAATAATTATCACTGATTAGAAATGAACATATGTCAGTGTAGCTGTAAGTTCTAGGATAAATATGAAAAAAGCAACATTGGAATTTAAAAATACTTTATTTTTTAAAGTGCTCAAGTAAACAACACATGGTGGATCAACTTCTATCATCCTTATTTTCTGGAATCATCACAATAAAAGATAAAATACTGTCTCAGATAAACGACAAACTTGTTCACAGATATAACATATTTGGTAAACAAATAAATAAATAAAAGATAAAGCCTTAGTTTGAGTTTCACAGCCAGCTGTGTACATCCAATAAATAATATAAATATTGATATTTCACTTAAATTAGAGTTAAAGTTAAATATTCATACAATATATGTCACACATACATACATACAGATATCAGTGCAGTTTAAAGTAGAGCAGATACAATAAAGTGCTTAATAGCCAGTGCTGTTCATCAGATCATCATCAGATACACTGATCCTGTTATCATTGTCTGATCCTGATTATGATATTTAGACTCCTGATGTTTGATGTCTGACCACATAACCAGAGTCCTAATTGCTCAGTAGATGGGAAACGATAGTGAGACACACAGCCAGTAGTAGACCTGCTCTGCAGCTCACTTCACTGGAGTTTGCTGGGTTTGCTTGAGCGACGGTGGTCGCAGTACTAGCAGCGGTGGAGCGTGTGGTTGTTGCGGTAGCAGCAGTGCTGGTTGATGTTCTGGTTGTGCTTGCAGTGGTTGTTGTTGTAGCAGGAACGTTGTTTGCTGAAGTTGCTCCTGCGGTTGAACTGGAAGAGGTGGATGTTGTGGTAGATGCAGCTGGAGAAGCTGCAGTGGTCATGGTGGTGCTGGTTTGAGCTGAGGTCGTACTGGAAGTTGGTTGAGTTGGTGATGTTGATGGTGCAGGAGATGTGGTAGATGATAGAGTGGTTACAGCTGCTGAGGATGTTGATTGTCCTGAAGGTGGTGATGATGCTGTCGCAGCTGCAGGGGTGGTAGAAACCGAGGTCAGAGTAGCAGTGGTGCTGCTGGTGGACGCTGACTGAGCAGTCGCTGTACTTTGAGCAGAAGAGGTTGATGCTGTGGCAGAAGAAGATGTAGATACACCAGGAGACGTTGCTGTAGATGTAGGAACACTGGCAGGTGAAGAGACGACTGATGATGGAGAAACACTTGAAGATACAGCAGAAGCAAGATTTGTGGTTTGGGCTGTTGAGACTGTTGGGACTGCAGTGCTTTCAGAAGCAGCGACAGTTGTAGAAGCCAGATTTGGTGTTGTTGAAGCGGCGACTGTAGTAGAGTCAGTGGTGGCAGCAGCTGATGTGGTAGAACTTGCAGCTACAGTTGAACTGGATGTAGATGCTGATGGTGAAGTTTGGACTGAGCTTGCTGCATTAGCAGTGTTGGTGGAGGTAGCGACAGTTGTAGATGCAGCTGCTGTTGCTGTAGAGATACTGGTAGATGCCCAAGCTGTTGTTGCTGTAGCAGCGACTGTAGTAGAATCAGATGTAGCAGAAGCAGATGAGGAAGCTGTAGTTACACTGGCTGTAGATGCTGATGTTGGAGGTGGAACTGAGGTTACTCCAGTAGCAGGGTTGGTGGAGGTAGCGACAGTAGAAGCTGCTGTTGATGAGTCAGTAGAAACACTGGTAGATGTTGAAGCAGATACTGTCGTGGAGTCCGAGGCAGCAGCAGCAGATGAGGCAGCTGTAGTTACACTAGCTGTAGATGCTGTTTGAGCAGCTGTGGTCTGAGCTGAGGTTGGTACAGTGACGACGCTGCCAGACGTAGGAACATCTGTAGAAGCTGCTGTAGTTTGAGTCGAGACAGTTGTGGAAATCAGGCCGTCTGTGGCTGTTGTTGAAGCTGCTGCTGGACCGGTTGTAGCTGGATTTGTGGTGGTAGCACTAGAGATACCTGATGATGTCAGTGTGGTTGATGTTTGTGCTGCAGAGTTAGTCGTCACGCTGACTGTTGTAGGAACCGTAGTAACAGTCTCTGCTGTAATAACAGGGGGTGTAGACGGAGCAGCTGTTACAGATGTGGCTTCAGGTGATGTTAGCAGGGTATTACTTGTAGTCTGGGCAGCAGTGACTGTGATTTGGGCTCCTGAAGCAGAAATGAAAAATAATCTGATTAATAATAATAATAATAATAATAATAATAATAATAATAATAATAATAACAAATTGGGTTCATTGTTTAGTTTAATTTTGAGTATTTGTACGTACCAAGTAGGAGAAGAAGCAGCAACATTCTTTTCATAACAGCTTCTTGTAGACGTCTGGTGAAGAGAATTGAAGATGGACTTTATAAATATGTAATAACAGAGTAATATAATAGAGTATCTGGTTATAACTTGTATTAAGTTACATATTATATGACTATTCCAGACTCAGTAGCTATTTTATATGTATATATAAAAGTGTAACTCACCAAATCTGATGTGCCTCTTTGAAGTTGGTCTGATTGATGATCTTCAGAAGGTCTGGGTCTGAAACTCCTGCTGCAGTCCGAGTAGCTGATGTTGGAGCTCCTGCTCGATTTTCACTGTCAGGTTCTGAAAGGAGCTTCTTATATATACACGAGAGCTCCGATGCTAACACACCTGTTTTCCTTCTCGTGCTCATCCGTGCGCTCAGTGTTGCGCAACTCAGACGTTTAACTGTCTCTCACTTACGTACGATCTCCTAAGATCTGGGAGTGACCGGCTGAAGAACAATAGAGCTGCTCCATCACTCACACCCCAAACATCTCCACTCACACTACAACATCTGAAAAGCTCTTTTTCTCCTCATGTGTGTCATAAGCGTCATCAGGTTGCTACTCGGAGTGCGTTTCATGTGTTTATTTACATACAGAGCGCATCTCCGTCTCACTGAGTCACTGTATGTACCTCACCTCTCCCAACACGTTCATACCTTATCAGCAGCTTCTACACCTGCTGTTCAAGTTTGTTCAGACAAAGACGGTAGCAGAAAAGTATAACGAGTGTACAATAATTCAAATATTTAATTATTAATTTACTTATTCCACCAATAAATCCTCCTCCTGAACTTAATAACAGCCTCCAGAAAATATGAAATATGAAAATTATTCATTACAGAATCTCAGTCTTTATAGAATCTAACCCAATAAAGGATCTCAGTTATTATAGAATCTCAGTTATTATAGAATCTCAGTCATTATAGAATCTTAGTCATTATAGGATCCCAGTCATTATAGGATCCCAGTCATTATAGAATCTCAGTTATTATAGAATCTCAGTCATAATAGAATCTCATTCTTTATAGAATCTCAGTTATTATACAATCTCAGTCATTATAGGGTCCCAGTTATTATAGAATCTCAGTCATTATAGATTCTCAGTCATTATAGGATCCCCAGTCATTATAGAATCTCAGTTATTACAGAATCTTAGTCATTATAGGATCCCAGTCATTATAGGATCCCAGTTATTATAGAATCTCAGTCATTATACATTCTCAGTCATTATAGGATCCCAGTCATTATAGAATCTGTTATTATAGAATCTCAGTTATTATAAAATCTCAGTTATTATAGAATCTTAGTCATTATAGGATCTCAGTTATTATAGAATCACAGTTATTATAAAATCTCAGTCATTATAGAATCTGTTATTATAGGATCTCAGTTATTTTAGAATCTCAGTTATTATAGGGTTTCACTTATTACAGAATCTGTGAAATTGGTAAAGAGTCATATATCCAACATGTTAGAATCACTTCTCTACTACTAAATCAGTTCAGTGTTACTGAAAACAGTGGTACTAAATATAGAAACAGCAGTTACAGTCAGTACTGGTACGTATACTTGTGTTTATTTGTTTTGACTACCTGCTTGTCGACTTGCAGGTGCTCCGCCTGATTTCTGGAGATGTAGGGCTGACGCAGAGTTTAGTTCTAGTACGTTTGATGTGGGACACTGTGCTGCAGTGCAGCAGGAGGTTCAGTGTTTAGTCACTGCAGGTATTTGATCAGAGCTGGAATGAATTGTGGATGATTCAGGTGAAAGAATGAGTTTCTGTTACTGTGAAAAGCTGAAGAAGTACAGGATCAGCTGATTCTCCAAAAGACAGAAAGTTAAAGATAAAACATTGTTTTCAGCATTTTAGAGAATATTAGTGCATTATATCAGTTTTCCTACAGGTGCTGGAGTGAAATAATAAAGAAGCACTGTGCAAAAGTTTCGGCACCCCAAGACATTCAATCTCTCAGATGATGAACCTCAGAGCTACTTTGTTGGGTCTGTAGCTTTATTAGGAAACAGCAGGTGATGCCAATTTCAAAGTTTTATAAACACTCTGACGCCTCAAACCCTGTACCAGCAATCAGCAGTCATGGGCTTCTCTAAGCAGCTGCCCAGCAGTTCTGAACACTGAAATAACTGATACTGAGAATCTGTTAGAAGATAGTAAAGAGTGTTTGGGTAACAGTAAGAAATGGCAGTTAGCAGGAACACTTCAGGTCTGAAAGATAAAGAACACTTTCTAGTAGAACTTCTAATAAAAACCTTAATTCATGGAACACTTCATGGAACCTATTCTGTGTCTTCACCACATAATCCAGCAATAGAGGTTTTCACCAAAACATCTAAACAAGCCTGATGATTTTTGGAAAAAGTCATTGGGTAAAAAAAAGATGCAAAATTGAAAAGAACATGTTTTCAACTGTTTAGCATGCGGGAGGACTAATAAATTTTCTATTGCAGCCACTGGCACTAAGTACTGGATGACAGTTGAATAGATTCAGTTCAGAGTCTGGAAAATTCTGGAAGCAAACATCACACCATCTGTAAAAAAGCTGAAGATGGAAAAAAGATTGCTTCTACAGGACAATGACCCTAAACACACTTCAACATACTTAGAAAGTGGATTCTGAAGGTTTTGCCGTGGTCCTCATACTCCCCCACCGTAAACATCAAATAAATCTGTGGATAGACCCTAAAAGAGCAGTGCATGATTAACGGCTCAGCAATCTGCCAGAACTAGAAGCCTAATATGAGTAGGAACCGGTGAGAACCGGAAACTCACCTGATGACAAAAACACCTTATCAGCTGTGATATTTGCCAAAGAGTGTTTTTACTGAGTACTGATCAATAAGGTGGACCAAACCCTTCCTTCAGGCCTTTTTCCTTTTTAGTTATTTTAAAATTGTTGACCTATTTAAAATGTTTCAAAATATTAAGTAATAAGTATTTTTTTTAAAAATAATTATTTTTAATATACACGTGTTTAAAAGAACAACACATGGTGGCTCAGATTTGATCATCTTTATTCATTTTAAACCTTTGATACATGTACAATACAATGCAATACAACACGTTTGTAGTTACAAGATAAGAAGGTTTTGAAGGTCCTCATAGTCCTCCACCTTAAACATCAGCAAACAGCTGAAAAACAGCGGAAGAGTCTGATAGAACCAGAAGTCTAATACAAGAAGGAACCCGTGAAAATTCCCTAAACCAGATCTGAACGACTCACCAGTCAACAAAAACCATTCATAAGCCATCATCTTAGTTAAAGGGGTTTTACTGAGTACTGACCATGACGACTGACCAAACCCTTCCTTCAGGCCTTTTCACTTTGTTAGTAGTTTTAAGTAAAAGATGGAAGTAAACTTGATTAAAACATGTTAAAAATGTATCGTCCTTTTGGAAATCAGGTCTTTCACTCACTTCACTCTTCACAGTAACAGAAATTGTGACTTGAGCTGATAGACTTTTACATTTAGTTTTATTATATACAAAATAACAGTGAACAGAGTTTCTCAGTGTTAAGCTGTTGCAGTAAAAACCTTCCTCAGTCGAGTGGAATCTTATTGCTGGGCTACAAGAACACTCCAGAAAGCTCAGACATGGAGATCTTCAGATGTTCACGTGGAACGAGGAGTCAGTGCAACAGACTATGAGTTCTAAATGTTAAGTTCAAACCTTCTTCTACTGCCGATCACACGGGCTGCTCCGTTCTGAGACAGCGGGACATCCAGCCAGTTACACATTACAGCAGTCTAACATAGCAACTTCCAATCAGCTGCTTTCTCAGGATCTCAGGATGGAAATGTTCCTCATGTCTCAGATACATGACTGATATTGGACTGAAATGATAAACCAGTGTCCAGTATTACATCAGCGTCTGTAACTGTAGCCGGCACCAGTAAAACACTACAGTCCAGTATAAAGTCTGCCGTCGTATTTCAAGCTTACATAAGATCCAGAGTTACAGTTGAGTTTTATCAGAGGTCAGCAGGAGATGCTGATAATGAAAGTGATGTAGACCCTAAAGCAGAGCCCTGTGGGACATAACACTGCACTCTTCTACAGTACATACATCAGTGGATTATTATATATACTGATATACGTTTACAAATCAGTGTACCGGGATTGGATGTGTTCTGCTTGCATTCCAGTGTCGTCATGATTGTTATTGGCGCTTGTATCTGTATTAATAATGTGTCTCATTATGATTAATAATTATCACTGATTAGAAATGAACATATGTCAGTGTAGCTGTAAGTTCTAGGATAAATATGAAAAAAGCAACATTGGAATTTAAAAATACTTTATTTTTTAAAGTGCTCAAGTAAACAACACATGGTGGATCAACTTCTATCATCCTTATTTTCTGGAATCATCACAATAAAAGATAAAATACTGTCTCAGATAAACGACAAACTTGTTCACAGATATAACATATTTGGTAAACAAATAAATAAATAAAAGATAAAGCCTTAGTTTGAGTTTCACAGCCAGCTGTGTACATCCAATAAATAATATAAATATTGATATTTCACTTAAATTAGAGTTAAAGTTAAATATTCATACAATATATGTCACACATACATACATACAGATATCAGTGCAGTTTAAAGCAGAGCAGATACAATAAAGTGCTTAATAGCCAGTGCTGTTCATCAGATCATCATCAGATACACTGATCCTGTTATCATTGTCTGATCCTGATTATGATATTTAGACTCCTGATGTTTGATGTCTGACCACATAACCAGAGTCCTAATTGCTCAGTAGATGGGAAACGATAGTGAGACACACAGCCAGTAGTAGACCTGCTCTGCAGCTCACTTCACTGGAGTTTGCTGGGTTTGCTTGAGCGACGGTGGTCGCAGTACTAGCAGCGGTGGAGCGTGTGGTTGTTGCGGTAGCAGCAGTGCTGGTTGATGTTCTGGTTGTGCTTGCAGTGGTTGTTGTTGTAGCAGGAACGTTGTTTGCTGAAGTTGCTCCTGCGGTTGAACTGGAAGAGGTGGATGTTGTGGTAGATGCAGCTGGAGAAGCTGCAGTGGTCATGGTGGTGCTGGTTTGAGCTGAGGTCGTACTGGAAGTTGGTTGAGTTGGTGATGTTGATGGTGCAGGAGATGTGGTAGATGATAGAGTGGTTACAGCTGCTGAGGATGTTGATTGTCCTGAAGGTGGTGATGATGCTGTCGCAGCTGCAGGGGTGGTAGAAACCGAGGTCAGAGTAGCAGTGGTGCTGCTGGTGGACGCTGACTGAGCAGTCGCTGTACTTTGAGCAGAAGAGGTTGATGCTGTGGCAGAAGAAGATGTAGATACACCAGGAGACGTTGCTGTAGATGTAGGAACACTGGCAGGTGAAGAGACGACTGATGATGGAGAAACACTTGAAGATACAGCAGAAGCAAGATTTGTGGTTTGGGCTGTTGAGACTGTTGGGACTGCAGTGCTTTCAGAAGCAGCGACAGTTGTAGAAGCCAGATTTGGTGTTGTTGAAGCGGCGACTGTAGTAGAGTCAGTGGTGGCAGCAGCTGATGTGGTAGAACTTGCAGCTACAGTTGAACTGGATGTAGATGCTGATGGTGAAGTTTGGACTGAGCTTGCTGCATTAGCAGTGTTGGTGGAGGTAGCGACAGTTGTAGATGCAGCTGCTGTTGCTGTAGAGATACTGGTAGATGCCCAAGCTGTTGTTGCTGTAGCAGCGACTGTAGTAGAATCAGATGTAGCAGAAGCAGATGAGGAAGCTGTAGTTACACTGGCTGTAGATGCTGATGTTGGAGGTGGAACTGAGGTTACTCCAGTAGCAGGGTTGGTGGAGGTAGCGACAGTAGAAGCTGCTGTTGATGAGTCAGTAGAAACACTGGTAGATGTTGGAGCAGATACTGTCGTGGAGTCCCGAGGCAGCAGCAGCAGATGAGGCAGCTGTAGTTACACTAGCTGTAGATGCTGTTTGAGCAGCTGTGGTCTGAGCTGAGGTTGGTACAGTGACGACGCTGCCAGACGTAGGAACATCTGTAGAAGCTGCTGTAGTTTGAGTCGAGACAGTTGTGGAAATCAGGCCGTCTGTGGCTGTTGTTGAAGCTGCTGCTGGACCGGTTGTAGCTGGATTTGTGGTGGTAGCACTAGAGATACCTGATGATGTCAGTGTGGTTGATGTTTGTGCTGCAGAGTTAGTCGTCACGCTGACTGTTGTAGGAACCGTAGTAACAGTCTCTGCTGTAATAACAGGGGGTGTAGACGGAGCAGCTGTTACAGATGTGGCTTCAGGTGATGTTAGCAGGGTATTACTTGTAGTCTGGGCAGCAGTGACTGTGATTTGGGCTCCTGAAGCAGAAATGAAAATAATCTGATTAATAATAATAATAATAATAATAATAATAATAATAATAATAATAATAATAACAAATTGGGTTCATTGTTTAGTTTAATTTTGAGTATTTGTACGTACCAAGTAGGAGAAGAAGCAGCAACATTCTTTTCATAACAGCTTCTTGTAGACGTCTGGTGAAGAGAATTGAAGATGGACTTTATAAATATGTAATAACAGAGTAATATAATAGAGTATCTGGTTATAACTTGTATTAAGTTACATATTATATGACTATTCCAGACTCAGTAGCTATTTTATATGTATATATAAAAGTGTAACTCACCAAATCTGATGTGCCTCTTTGAAGTTGGTCTGATTGATGATCTTCAGAAGGTCTGGGTCTGAAACTCCTGCTGCAGTCCCGAGTAGCTGATGTTGGAGCTCCCTGCTCGATTTTCACTGTCAGGTTCTGAAAGGAGCTTCTTATATATACACGAGAGCTCCGATGCTAACACACCTGTTTTCCTTCTCGTGCTCATCCGTGCGCTCAGTGTTGCGCAACTCAGACGTTTAACTGTCTCTCACTTACGTACGATCTCCTAAGATCTGGGAGTGACCGGCTGAAGAACAATAGAGCTGCTCCATCACTCCACACCCCAAACATCTCCACTCACACTACAACATCTGAAAAGCTCTTTTTCTCCTCATGTGTGTCATAAGCGTCATCAGGTTGCTACTCGGAGTGCGTTTCATGTGTTTATTTACATACAGAGCGCATCTCCGTCTCACTGAGTCACTGTATGTACCTCACCTCTCCCAACACGTTCATACCTTATCAGCAGCTTCTACACCTGCTGTTCAAGTTTGTTCAGACAAAGACGGTAGCAGAAAAGTATAACGAGTGTACAATAATTCAAATATTTAATTATTAATTTACTTATTCCACCAATAAATCCTCCTCCTGAACTTAATAACAGCCTCCAGAAAATATGAAATATGAAAATTATTCATTACAGAATCTCAGTCTTTATAGAATCTAACCCAATAAAGGATCTCAGTTATTATAGAATCTCAGTTATTATAGAATCTCAGTCATTATAGAATCTTAGTCATTATAGGATCCCAGTCATTATAGGATCCCAGTCATTATAGAATCTCAGTTATTATAGAATCTCAGTCATAATAGAATCTCATTCTTTATAGAATCTCAGTTATTATACAATCTCAGTCATTATAGGGTCCCAGTTATTATAGAATCTCAGTCATTATAGATTCTCAGTCATTATAGGATCCCAGTCATTATAGAATCTCAGTTATTACAGAATCTTAGTCATTATAGGATCCCAGTCATTATAGGATCCCAGTTATTATAGAATCTCAGTCATTATACATTCTCAGTCATTATAGGATCCCAGTCATTATAGAATCTGTTATTATAGAATCTCAGTTATTATAAAATCTCAGTTATTATAGAATCTTAGTCATTATAGGATCTCAGTTATTATAGAATCACAGTTATTATAAAATCTCAGTCATTATAGAATCTGTTATTATAGGATCTCAGTTATTTTAGAATCTCAGTTATTATAGGGTTTCACTTATTACAGAATCTGTGAAATTGGTAAAGAGTCATATATCCAACATGTTAGAATCACTTCTCTACTACTAAATCAGTTCAGTGTTACTGAAAACAGTGGTACTAAATATAGAAACAGCAGTTACAGTCAGTACTGGTACGTATACTTGTGTTTATTTGTTTTGACTACCTGCTTGTCGACTTGCAGGTGCTCCGCCTGATTTCTGGAGATGTAGGGCTGACGCAGAGTTTAGTTCTAGTACGTTTGATGTGGGACACTGTGCTGCAGTGCAGCAGGAGGTTCAGTGTTTAGTCACTGCAGGTATTTGATCAGAGCTGGAATGAATTGTGGATGATTCAGGTGAAAGAATGAGTTTCTGTTACTGTGAAAAGCTGAAGAAGTACAGGATCAGCTGATTCTCCAAAAGACAGAAAGTTAAAGATAAAACATTGTTTTCAGCATTTTAGAGAATATTAGTGCATTATATCAGTTTTCCTACAGGTGCTGGAGTGAAATAATAAAGAAGCACTGTGCAAAAGTTTCGGCACCCCAAGACATTCAATCTCTCAGATGATGAACCTCAGAGCTACTTTGTTGGGTCTGTAGCTTTATTAGGAAACAGCAGGTGATGCCAATTTCAAAGTTTTATAAACACTCTGACGCCTCAAACCCTGTACCAGCAATCAGCAGTCATGGGCTTCTCTAAGCAGCTGCCCAGCAGTTCTGAACACTGAAATAACTGATACTGAGAATCTGTTAGAAGATAGTAAAGAGTGTTTGGGTAACAGTAAGAAATGGCAGTTAGCAGGAACACTTCAGGTCTGAAAGATAAAGAACACTTTCTAGTAGAACTTCTAATAAAAACCTTAATTCATGGAACACTTCATGGAACCTATTCTGTGTCTTCACCACATAATCCAGCAATAGAGGTTTTCACCAAAACATCTAAACAAGCCTGATGATTTTTGGAAAAAGTCATTGGGTAAAAAAAAGATGCAAAATTGAAAAGAACATGTTTTCAACTGTTTAGCATGCGGGAGGACTAATAAATTTTCTATTGCAGCCACTGGCACTAAGTACTGGATGACAGTTGAATAGATTCAGTTCAGAGTCTGGAAAATTCTGGAAGCAAACATCACACCATCTGTAAAAAGCTGAAGATGGAAAAAAGATTGCTTCTACAGGACAATGACCCTAAACACACTTCAACATACTTAGAAAGTGGATTCTGAAGGTTTTGCCGTGGTCCTCATACTCCCCCACCGTAAACATCAAATAAATCTGTGGATAGACCCTAAAAGAGCAGTGCATGATTAACGGCTCAGCAATCTGCCAGAACTAGAAGCCTAATATGAGTAGGAACCGGTGAGAACCGGAAACTCACCTGATGACAAAAACACCTTATCAGCTGTGATATTTGCCAAAGAGTGTTTTTACTGAGTACTGATCAATAAGGTGGACCAAACCCTTCCTTCAGGCCTTTTTCCTTTTTAGTTATTTTAAAATTGTTGACCTATTTAAAATGTTTCAAAATATTAAGTAATAAGTATTTTTTTTAAAAATAATTATTTTTAATATACACGTGTTTAAAAGAACAACACATGGTGGCTCAGATTTGATCATCTTTATTCATTTTAAACCTTTGATACATGTACAATACAATGCAATACAACACGTTTGTAGTTACAAGATAAGAAGGTTTTGAAGGTCCTCATAGTCCTCCACCTTAAACATCAGCAACAGCTGAAAAACAGCGGAAGAGTCTGATAGAACCAGAAGTCTAATACAAGAAGGAACCCGTGAAAATTCCCTAAACCAGATCTGAACGACTCACCAGTCAACAAAAACCATTCATAAGCCATCATCTTAGTTAAAGGGGTTTTACTGAGTACTGACCATGACGACTGACCAAACCCTTCCTTCAGGCCTTTTCACTTTGTTAGTAGTTTTAAGTAAAAGATGGAAGTAAACTTGATTAAAACATGTTAAAAATGTATCGTCCTTTTGGAAATCAGGTCTTTCACTCACTTCACTCTTCACAGTAACAGAAATTGTGACTTGAGCTGATAGACTTTTACATTTAGTTTTATTATATACCAAAATAACAGTGAACAGAGTTTCTCAGTGTTAAGCTGTTGCAGTAAAAACCTTCCTCAGTCGAGTGGAATCTTATTGCTGGGCTACAAGAACACTCCAGAAAGCTCAGACATGGAGATCTTCAGATGTTCACGTGGAACGAGGAGTCAGTGCAAACAGACTATGAGTTCTAAATGTTAAGTTCAAACCTTCTTCTACTGCCGATCACACGGGCTGCTCCGTTCTGAGACAGCGGGACATCCAGCCAGTTACACATTACAGCAGTCTAACATAGCAACTTCCAATCAGCTGCTTTCTCAGGATCTCAGGATGGAAATGTTCCTCATGTCTCAGATACATGACTGATATTGGACTGAAATGATAAACCAGTGTCCAGTATTACATCAGCGTCTGTAACTGTAGCCGGCACCAGTAAAACACTACAGTCCAGTATAAAGTCTGCCGTCGTATTTCAAGCTTACATAAGATCCAGAGTTACAGTTGAGTTTTATCAGAGGTCAGCAGGAGATGCTGATAATGAAAGTGATGTAGACCCTAAAGCAGAGCCCTGTGGGACATAACACTGCACTCTTCTACAGTACATACATCAGTGGATTATTATATATACTGATATACGTTTACAAATCAGTGTACCGGGATTGGATGTGTTCTGCTTGCATTCCAGTGTCGTCATGATTGTTATTGGCGCTTGTATCTGTATTAATAATGTGTCTCATTATGATTAATAATTATCACTGATTAGAAATGAACATATGTCAGTGTAGCTGTAAGTTCTAGGATAAATATGAAAAAAGCAACATTGGAATTTAAAAATACTTTATTTTTTAAAGTGCTCAAGTAAACAACACATGGTGGATCAACTTCTATCATCCTTATTTTCTGGAATCATCACAATAAAAGATAAAATACTGTCTCAGATAAACGACAAACTTGTTCACAGATATAACATATTTGGTAAACAAATAAATAAATAAAAGATAAAGCCTTAGTTTGAGTTTCACAGCCAGCTGTGTACATCCAATAAATAATATAAATATTGATATTTCACTTAAATTAGAGTTAAAGTTAAATATTCATACAATATATGTCACACATACATACATACAGATATCAGTGCAGTTTAAAGTAGAGCAGATACAATAAAGTGCTTAATAGCCAGTGCTGTTCATCAGATCATCATCAGATACACTGATCCTGTTATCATTGTCTGATCCTGATTATGATATTTAGACTCCTGATGTTTGATGTCTGACCACATAACCAGAGTCCTAATTGCTCAGTAGATGGGAAACGATAGTGAGACACACAGCCAGTAGTAGACCTGCTCTGCAGCTCACTTCACTGGAGTTTGCTGGGTTTGCTTGAGCGACGGTGGTCGCAGTACTAGCAGCGGTGGAGCGTGTGGTTGTTGCGGTAGCAGCAGTGCTGGTTGATGTTCTGGTTGTGCTTGCAGTGGTTGTTGTTGTAGCAGGAACGTTGTTTGCTGAAGTTGCTCCTGCGGTTGAACTGGAAGAGGTGGATGTTGTGGTAGATGCAGCTGGAGAAGCTGCAGTGGTCATGGTGGTGCTGGTTTGAGCTGAGGTCGTACTGGAAGTTGGTTGAGTTGGTGATGTTGATGGTGCAGGAGATGTGGTAGATGATAGAGTGGTTACAGCTGCTGAGGATGTTGATTGTCCTGAAGGTGGTGATGATGCTGTCGCAGCTGCAGGGGTGGTAGAAACCGAGGTCAGAGTAGCAGTGGTGCTGCTGGTGGACGCTGACTGAGCAGTCGCTGTACTTTGAGCAGAAGAGGTTGATGCTGTGGCAGAAGAAGATGTAGATACACCAGGAGACGTTGCTGTAGATGTAGGAACACTGGCAGGTGAAGAGACGACTGATGATGGAGAAACACTTGAAGATACAGCAGAAGCAAGATTTGTGGTTTGGGCTGTTGAGACTGTTGGGACTGCAGTGCTTTCAGAAGCAGCAACAGTTGTAGAAGCCAGATTTGGTGTTGTTGAAGCGGCGACTGTAGTAGAGTCAGTGGTGGCAGCAGCTGATGTGGTAGAACTTGCAGCTACAGTTGAACTGGATGTAGATGCTGATGGTGAAGTTTGGACTGAGCTTGCTGCATTAGCAGTGTTGGTGGAGGTAGCGACAGTTGTAGATGCAGCTGCTGTTGCTGTAGAGATACTGGTAGATGCCCAAGCTGTTGTTGCTGTAGCAGCGACTGTAGTAGAATCAGATGTAGCAGAAGCAGATGAGGAAGCTGTAGTTACACTGGCTGTAGATGCTGATGTTGGAGGTGGAACTGAGGTTACTCCAGTAGCAGGGTTGGTGGAGGTAGCGACAGTAGAAGCTGCTGTTGATGAGTCAGTAGAAACACTGGTAGATGTTGAAGCAGATACTGTCGTGGAGTCCGAGGCAGCAGCAGCAGATGAGGCAGCTGTAGTTACACTAGCTGTAGATGCTGTTTGAGCAGCTGTGGTCTGAGCTGAGGTTGGTACAGTGACGACGCTGCCAGACGTAGGAACATCTGTAGAAGCTGCTGTAGTTTGAGTCGAGACAGTTGTGGAAATCAGGCCGTCTGTGGCTGTTGTTGAAGCTGCTGCTGGACCGGTTGTAGCTGGATTTGTGGTGGTAGCACTAGAGATACCTGATGATGTCAGTGTGGTTGATGTTTGTGCTGCAGAGTTAGTCGTCACGCTGACTGTTGTAGGAACCGTAGTAACAGTCTCTGCTGTAATAACAGGGGGTGTAGACGGAGCAGCTGTTACAGATGTGGCTTCAGGTGATGTTAGCAGGGTATTACTTGTAGTCTGGGCAGCAGTGACTGTGATTTGGGCTCCTGAAGCAGAAATGAAAAATAATCTGATTAATAATAATAATAATAATAATAATAATAATAATAATAATAATAATAATAACAAATTGGGTTCATTGTTTAGTTTAATTTTGAGTATTTGTACGTACCAAGTAGGAGAAGAAGCAGCAACATTCTTTTCATAACAGCTTCTTGTAGACGTCTGGTGAAGAGAATTGAAGATGGACTTTATAAATATGTAATAACAGAGTAATATAATAGAGTATCTGGTTATAACTTGTATTAAGTTACATATTATATGACTATTCCAGACTCAGTAGCTATTTTATATGTATATATAAAAGTGTAACTCACCAAATCTGATGTGCCTCTTTGAAGTTGGTCTGATTGATGATCTTCAGAAGGTCTGGGTCTGAAACTCCTGCTGCAGTCCGAGTAGCTGATGTTGGAGCTCCTGCTCGATTTTCACTGTCAGGTTCTGAAAGGAGCTTCTTATATATACACGAGAGCTCCGATGCTAACACACCTGTTTTCCTTCTCGTGCTCATCCGTGCGCTCAGTGTTGCGCAACTCAGACGTTTAACTGTCTCTCACTTACGTACGATCTCCTAAGATCTGGGAGTGACCGGCTGAAGAACAATAGAGCTGCTCCATCACTCACACCCCAAACATCTCCACTCACACTACAACATCTGAAAAGCTCTTTTTCTCCTCATGTGTGTCATAAGCGTCATCAGGTTGCTACTCGGAGTGCGTTTCATGTGTTTATTTACATACAGAGCGCATCTCCGTCTCACTGAGTCACTGTATGTACCTCACCTCTCCCAACACGTTCATACCTTATCAGCAGCTTCTACACCTGCTGTTCAAGTTTGTTCAGACAAAGACGGTAGCAGAAAAGTATAACGAGTGTACAATAATTCAAATATTTAATTATTAATTTACTTATTCCACCAATAAATCCTCCTCCTGAACTTAATAACAGCCTCCAGAAAATATGAAATATGAAAATTATTCATTACAGAATCTCAGTCTTTATAGAATCTAACCCAATAAAGGATCTCAGTTATTATAGAATCTCAGTTATTATAGAATCTCAGTCATTATAGAATCTTAGTCATTATAGGATCCCAGTCATTATAGGATCCCAGTCATTATAGAATCTCAGTTATTATAGAATCTCAGTCATAATAGAATCTCATTCTTTATAGAATCTCAGTTATTATACAATCTCAGTCATTATAGGGTCCCAGTTATTATAGAATCTCAGTCATTATAGATTCTCAGTCATTATAGGATCCCAGTCATTATAGAATCTCAGTTATTACAGAATCTTAGTCATTATAGGATCCCAGTCATTATAGGATCCCAGTTATTATAGAATCTCAGTCATTATACATTCTCAGTCATTATAGGATCCCAGTCATTATAGAATCTGTTATTATAGAATCTCAGTTATTATAAAATCTCAGTTATTATAGAATCTTAGTCATTATAGGATCTCAGTTATTATAGAATCACAGTTATTATAAAATCTCAGTCATTATAGAATCTGTTATTATAGGATCTCAGTTATTTTAGAATCTCAGTTATTATAGGGTTTCACTTATTACAGAATCTGTGAAATTGGTAAAGAGTCATATATCCAACATGTTAGAATCACTTCTCTACTACTAAATCAGTTCAGTGTTACTGAAAACAGTGGTACTAAATATAGAAACAGCAGTTACAGTCAGTACTGGTACGTATACTTGTGTTTATTTGTTTTGACTACCTGCTTGTCGACTTGCAGGTGCTCCGCCTGATTTCTGGAGATGTAGGGCTGACGCAGAGTTTAGTTCTAGTACGTTTGATGTGGGACACTGTGCTGCAGTGCAGCAGGAGGTTCAGTGTTTAGTCACTGCAGGTATTTGATCAGAGCTGGAATGAATTGTGGATGATTCAGGTGAAAGAATGAGTTTCTGTTACTGTGAAAAGCTGAAGAAGTACAGGATCAGCTGATTCTCCAAAAGACAGAAAGTTAAAGATAAAACATTGTTTTCAGCATTTTAGAGAATATTAGTGCATTATATCAGTTTTCCTACAGGTGCTGGAGTGAAATAATAAAGAAGCACTGTGCAAAAGTTTCGGCACCCCAAGACATTCAATCTCTCAGATGATGAACCTCAGAGCTACTTTGTTGGGTCTGTAGCTTTATTAGGAAACAGCAGGTGATGCCAATTTCAAAGTTTTATAAACACTCTGACGCCTCAAACCCTGTACCAGCAATCAGCAGTCATGGGCTTCTCTAAGCAGCTGCCCAGCAGTTCTGAACACTGAAATAACTGATACTGAGAATCTGTTAGAAGATAGTAAAGAGTGTTTGGGTAACAGTAAGAAATGGCAGTTAGCAGGAACACTTCAGGTCTGAAAGATAAAGAACACTTTCTAGTAGAACTTCTAATAAAAACCTTAATTCATGGAACACTTCATGGAACCTATTCTGTGTCTTCACCACATAATCCAGCAATAGAGGTTTTCACCAAAACATCTAAACAAGCCTGATGATTTTTGGAAAAAGTCATTGGGTAAAAAAAAGATGCAAAATTGAAAAGAACATGTTTTCAACTGTTTAGCATGCGGGAGGACTAATAAATTTTCTATTGCAGCCACTGGCACTAAGTACTGGATGACAGTTGAATAGATTCAGTTCAGAGTCTGGAAAATTCTGGAAGCAAACATCACACCATCTGTAAAAAAGCTGAAGATGGAAAAAAGATTGCTTCTACAGGACAATGACCCTAAACACACTTCAACATACTTAGAAAGTGGATTCTGAAGGTTTTGCCGTGGTCCTCATACTCCCCCACCGTAAACATCAAATAAATCTGTGGATAGACCCTAAAAGAGCAGTGCATGATTAACGGCTCAGCAATCTGCCAGAACTAGAAGCCTAATATGAGTAGGAACCGGTGAGAACCGGAAACTCACCTGATGACAAAAACACCTTATCAGCTGTGATATTTGCCAAAGAGTGTTTTTACTGAGTACTGATCAATAAGGTGGACCAAACCCTTCCTTCAGGCCTTTTTCCTTTTTAGTTATTTTAAAATTGTTGACCTATTTAAAATGTTTCAAAATATTAAGTAATAAGTATTTTTTTTAAAAATAATTATTTTTAATATACACGTGTTTAAAAGAACAACACATGGTGGCTCAGATTTGATCATCTTTATTCATTTTAAACCTTTGATACATGTACAATACAATGCAATACAACACGTTTGTAGTTACAAGATAAGAAGGTTTTGAAGGTCCTCATAGTCCTCCACCTTAAACATCAGCAACAGCTGAAAAACAGCGGAAGAGTCTGATAGAACCAGAAGTCTAATACAAGAAGGAACCCGTGAAAATTCCCTAAACCAGATCTGAACGACTCACCAGTCAACAAAAACCATTCATAAGCCATCATCTTAGTTAAAGGGGTTTTACTGAGTACTGACCATGACGACTGACCAAACCCTTCCTTCAGGCCTTTTCACTTTGTTAGTAGTTTTAAGTAAAAGATGGAAGTAAACTTGATTAAAACATGTTAAAAATGTATCGTCCTTTTGGAAATCAGGTCTTTCACTCACTTCACTCTTCACAGTAACAGAAATTGTGACTTGAGCTGATAGACTTTTACATTTAGTTTTATTATATACCAAAATAACAGTGAACAGAGTTTCTCAGTGTTAAGCTGTTGCAGTAAAAACCTTCCTCAGTCGAGTGGAATCTTATTGCTGGGCTACAAGAACACTCCAGAAAGCTCAGACATGGAGATCTTCAGATGTTCACGTGGAACGAGGAGTCAGTGCAAACAGACTATGAGTTCTAAATGTTAAGTTCAAACCTTCTTCTACTGCCGATCACACGGGCTGCTCCGTTCTGAGACAGCGGGACATCCAGCCAGTTACACATTACAGCAGTCTAACATAGCAACTTCCAATCAGCTGCTTTCTCAGGATCTCAGGATGGAAATGTTCCTCATGTCTCAGATACATGACTGATATTGGACTGAAATGATAAACCAGTGTCCAGTATTACATCAGCGTCTGTAACTGTAGCCGGCACCAGTAAAACACTACAGTCCAGTATAAAGTCTGCCGTCGTATTTCAAGCTTACATAAGATCCAGAGTTACAGTTGAGTTTTATCAGAGGTCAGCAGGAGATGCTGATAATGAAAGTGATGTAGACCCTAAAGCAGAGCCCTGTGGGACATAACACTGCACTCTTCTACAGTACATACATCAGTGGATTATTATATATACTGATATACGTTTACAAATCAGTGTACCGGGATTGGATGTGTTCTGCTTGCATTCCAGTGTCGTCATGATTGTTATTGGCGCTTGTATCTGTATTAATAATGTGTCTCATTATGATTAATAATTATCACTGATTAGAAATGAACATATGTCAGTGTAGCTGTAAGTTCTAGGATAAATATGAAAAAAGCAACATTGGAATTTAAAAATACTTTATTTTTTAAAGTGCTCAAGTAAACAACACATGGTGGATCAACTTCTATCATCCTTATTTTCTGGAATCATCACAATAAAAGATAAAATACTGTCTCAGATAAACGACAAACTTGTTCACAGATATAACATATTTGGTAAACAAATAAATAAATAAAAGATAAAGCCTTAGTTTGAGTTTCACAGCCAGCTGTGTACATCCAATAAATAATATAAATATTGATATTTCACTTAAATTAGAGTTAAAGTTAAATATTCATACAATATATGTCACACATACATACATACAGATATCAGTGCAGTTTAAAGTAGAGCAGATACAATAAAGTGCTTAATAGCCAGTGCTGTTCATCAGATCATCATCAGATACACTGATCCTGTTATCATTGTCTGATCCTGATTATGATATTTAGACTCCTGATGTTTGATGTCTGACCACATAACCAGAGTCCTAATTGCTCAGTAGATGGGAAACGATAGTGAGACACACAGCCAGTAGTAGACCTGCTCTGCAGCTCACTTCACTGGAGTTTGCTGGGTTTGCTTGAGCGACGGTGGTCGCAGTACTAGCAGCGGTGGAGCGTGTGGTTGTTGCGGTAGCAGCAGTGCTGGTTGATGTTCTGGTTGTGCTTGCAGTGGTTGTTGTTGTAGCAGGAACGTTGTTTGCTGAAGTTGCTCCTGCGGTTGAACTGGAAGAGGTGGATGTTGTGGTAGATGCAGCTGGAGAAGCTGCAGTGGTCATGGTGGTGCTGGTTTGAGCTGAGGTCGTACTGGAAGTTGGTTGAGTTGGTGATGTTGATGGTGCAGGAGATGTGGTAGATGATAGAGTGGTTACAGCTGCTGAGGATGTTGATTGTCCTGAAGGTGGTGATGATGCTGTCGCAGCTGCAGGGGTGGTAGAAACCGAGGTCAGAGTAGCAGTGGTGCTGCTGGTGGACGCTGACTGAGCAGTCGCTGTACTTTGAGCAGAAGAGGTTGATGCTGTGGCAGAAGAAGATGTAGATACACCAGGAGACGTTGCTGTAGATGTAGGAACACTGGCAGGTGAAGAGACGACTGATGATGGAGAAACACTTGAAGATACAGCAGAAGCAAGATTTGTGGTTTGGGCTGTTGAGACTGTTGGGACTGCAGTGCTTTCAGAAGCAGCGACAGTTGTAGAAGCCAGATCTGGTGTTGTTGAAGCGGCGACTGTAGTAGAGTCAGTGGTGGCAGCAGCTGATGTGGTAGAACTTGCAGCTACAGTTGAACTGGATGTAGATGCTGATGGTGAAGTTTGGACTGAGCTTGCTGCATTAGCAGTGTTGGTGGAGGTAGCGACAGTTGTAGATGCAGCTGCTGTTGCTGTAGAGATACTGGTAGATGCCCAAGCTGTTGTTGCTGTAGCAGCGACTGTAGTAGAATCAGATGTAGCAGAAGCAGATGAGGAAGCTGTAGTTACACTGGCTGTAGATGCTGATGTTGGAGGTGGAACTGAGGTTACTCCAGTAGCAGGGTTGGTGGAGGTAGCGACAGTAGAAGCTGCTGTTGATGAGTCAGTAGAAACACTGGTAGATGTTGAAGCAGATACTGTCGTGGAGTCCGAGGCAGCAGCAGCAGATGAGGCAGCTGTAGTTACACTAGCTGTAGATGCTGTTTGAGCAGCTGTGGTCTGAGCTGAGGTTGGTACAGTGACGGTGCTGCCAGATGTAGCAACATCTGTAGAAGCTGCTGTAGTTTGAGTCGAGGCAGTTGTGGAAATCAGGCCGTCTGTGGCTGTTGTTGAAGCTGCTGCTGGACCGGTTGTAGCTGGATCTGTGGTGGTAGCACTAGAGGTTCCTGATGATGTGAGTGCTGTTGATGTTTGTGCTGCAGAGTTAGTCGTCACGCCGACTGTTGTAGGAACCGTAGTAACAGTCTCTGCTGTAATAACAGGGGGTGTAGACGGAGCAGCTGTTACAGATGTGGCTTCAGGTGATGTTAGCAGGGTATTACTTGTAGTCTGGGCAGCAGTGACTGTGATTTGGGCTCCTGAAGGAGAAATGAAAGATAATCTGATTAATAATAATAATAATAATAATAATAATAATAATAATTTTGGCTCATGGTTTAGTTTAATTGTAAGTATTTGTACGTACCAAGTAGGAGAAGAAGCAGCAACATTCTTTTCATAACAGCTTCTTGTAGACGTCTGTAAAAGAGAATTGAAGATGGAGTTTATAAATATGTAATAACAGAGTAATATAATAGAGTATCTGGTTATAACTTGTATTAAGTTACATATTATATGACTATTCCAGACTCAGTAGCTATTTTATATATATATATAAAAGTGTAACTCACCAAATCTGATGTGCCTCTTTGAAGTTGGTCTGATTAATGATCTTCAGAAGGTCTGGGTCTGAAACTCCTGCTGCAGTCCGAGTAGCTGATGTTGGAGCTCCTGTTTGATTTCCACTGTCAGGTTCTGAAAGGAGCTGCTTATATATACACGAGAGCTCCGATGCTAACACACCTGTTTTCCTTCTCGTGCTCATCCGTGCGCTCGGTGTTGCGCAACCCAGACGTTTAACTGTCTCTCACTTACGTACGATCTCCTAAGATCTGGGAGTGACCGGCTGAAGAACAATAGAGCTGCTCCATCACTCACACCCCAAACATCTCCACTCACTCTACAACATCTGAAAAGCTCTTTTTCTCCTCATGTGTGTCATAAACGTCATCAGTTTGCTACTCGGAGTGGGTTTCATGTGTTTATTTATGTACAGAGCGCATCTCCGTCTCACTGAGTCACTGTATTTACCTCAACTCTCCCAACACGTTGATACATTATCAGCAGCTTCTACACCTGCTGTTCAGGTTTGTTCCTGTTATGTTCCAGAATGTAGAAATTCTAATATATATATGATTGTATATCATCGCTGTCCATAGAAAATCATGTATACTCATTTCTATCGCTACTTTTTTTGTGTATTATTTGAACCTGACAGTGAAAACTTGATGATGAATGGACCAATAGAAAAGCTTCAAACTCACTTGGAATGAAACCCGTTTACATACACTGAAGGTTAAGAAGGTTTTTAGCCTCTCTTGTGAAGTTACTAAGTTGGAGATGCTTGTTTTTCTATGGAAAGTGATGAAATATGATTGAGCTTGTATTAAAACTAGCATGTCTGATCTGTATCCTGAACTCTAACTTAAATTACTGACTGAAGTTTGGTGTAGAAATGTTTATATAATATTTGACTATTTCCATTAATATTCAACCATATTTTCAAATCATTTTTTTGTTTAGAAATTAAAATGTTAGTCATTTTATCTAATTATCTCTTTCACAAACATTTGGAATTGTGTACCATATGAATATCTTTTGGTCTTGTATATATTCTATATTCTATATATACAGTACCAGCTTCTATACTGTGAATTTAAATATTACAGTATTAAAAACTAGTCAGTAAATGGTATTTGTAGGATTTTGTAAGTGAAGTTATTATATGATAATTAATATACACTATCTACTTTTTTACATTGTTTGTGTTGACTTGATTCTGCCAAATTCTGGATGTTAATTAACTTTCTCACTCATTATAGGAACATAAAGAGTCATATATCCAAGATATTACAAATATTACAAATAATAATATTAATATTAAAACACTAACCAAAGCAGTTCAATGATAATAGGAACAGTGATACTTGTGTTTATTTGTTTTGACTACCTGCTTGTCGACTTGCAAGTGCTCCGCCTGATTTCTGGAGATGTAGGGCTGACGCAGAGTTTAGTTCTAGTACGTTTGATGTAGGACACTGTGATGCAGTGCAGCAGGAGGTTCAGTGTTTAGTCACTGCAGGTATTTGATCAGAGCTGGAATAAACTGTGGATGATTCAGGAGAAAGAATGAGTTTCTGTTACTGTGAAAAGCTGAATAAGTACAGGATCATCTGATTCTCCAAAAGACAGAAAGTTAAACATTCTTTTCAGGATTTTAGAGAATATTAGTGAATTATTTCAGTTTTCCTACACGTGCTGGAGTGAAATATTACAGGAGCACTGTGCAAAAGTTTCAGCACCCCAATAAATTTGAACTCTCAGATGATGAATCTCAGAATCTTAGAGCTTAGTTAGTTTGTTGGGTCTGTGGCATCATTTGAAATTCACATCAGCTTTATACCAAACTTTATATCAAGCTTCATAAACACTTTGACCCCTCAAACCCTGTACCAGCAATCAGCAGTCCTGGGCTCCTCTAAGCAGCTGCCCAGCAGTTCTGAACACAACAGTAACTGATGCTTACAAAGCAGGAGAAGCTGTAAGAAGATAGTAAATAGTGTTCAAGTAATTGTTTCCTCAGTTTGTTATAGAATTAATAAAGTACAAAACAGCGAGTACAAGTATGTTTGGAAAAAAGAAAGTTGCAGAATTTAAGTATATTAAGTCTTCAGCTGTTTAGTATGCGCAAGGATTGATAATTATTTTGGGCTTTTGTTGTAGCCAGTGGCAGTGGGTACATTGTACTGGATGAGGGAAGAAAACATTTAATTCAATGTCTGGAAAATTCTGGAAGTAAACATCACACGATCTGTAAAAAAGCTGGAGATGGCTTATACAGGATAATGACCCTAAACACACCTCAAAATGCACAATGAGGTGCCTTAGGAGGTGCAAACTGATGGTCCTCCTATTGACGGTCCCACCTTAAACATCATAAATCAGTGGACAGACTTTAAAATAGCAGTGCATGATTAACGGCTCAGCAATCTGCCAGAACTAGAAGCCTAATATGAGGAGGAACGAGTGAAAATCCCCGAAATGAGAACTGAAAACTCAACTGGCGAGAAAAACCACATCTCAAAGACTTTTTTTTACTAAGTACTGAGCATTAAGGCGAACCAAACCCTTCCTTCAGGCCATTTTCCTTTTTTGTTATTTTAAAAGTGTAAAACTTCTTGTTAATTTATTTAAAATATTTTAAAAATGTGTCAGTTTTACTTTAGGCCTTTAACTCACTTAGCGTTTCACATCAACAGACATTATAACCAGTGTTCCCCAAACTTTGGCATGCTATTGCATTTAAAATAATAGTATATTTTTTAATTGTTTTTTAAGTGTACAGGTCTTTGCTAAGATCATTATGGTCGGGTTCTAACACTCCAAAACATCAGAAAGATTCTCCAGAACTCTATACTAAACAATTTAAGCTAGACTTTGTAGTCAACACGGAACCAGGAACCAGTATTTACAAAATAAGATAATTTAAAAAATATGCTCAGCAGCTGGTAAACACACCAGTTACACATTACAGCAGTCTAGTGTAGTAATTATTAAAAATATGAACTCATCAGAATCAGTTATTCATCAATTTATCAGCATTTGATAAGCACGATATGAGCTTTAATTAGATGTTTCTTATTTATGATAGACTAGCATTTAATATTACATTAACATATTTAACTGTAGTTTTTACTCGCACTAGGAAACCATTAAGAATGAAATCTACAACCATGCTTTAAGAGTGGTAAAAGAAATCAGAGGTCAGGCCATGTAAACCTCCAATATATATATATATATATATATATATATATATATATATATATATATATATATATATATATATAACTGTGTCTCTGAATCTGGCTGGGTTTGCACATTTCACTGATGAATATAAGCTACAAGAGAGAGATGCTAGTTTTTATTCTATTTTTATGGATTATGTGTCCAGGATTATGTAAATAAAGTGATAACAGTAAAGGCCCTAAAACAGAGCCCTGGGGGAATACTGCACTCCTCTATACGCATAAATCACTGCATTACTGTATACACATATCCATGTGAGTGTTTAAATGAAATTGTATGCTTGTATGCATATAAGTAAGTGTCCCATTATGTTTAATAGTTTATTTAATCAGTTAATCAGTATAGCATGTCAGTATAGCTTTAAATTCTTATTTGAATATGAACATTGCAATTAAAAATTACTTATTCCTTATTAATCAATTAAAAGACAAATTTGTTTACCAATAAAACTTATTGGGAAGTTGAATAAATAAAAGACTGTGTACATCCAAAAAATTAAATAAATATTCAGATTTCACTTAAGGTAAGAGTTAATGTCAAATACTTACACAGCATATGTCACTGTATAAGCAAAGTGTATTTCCCAAAAAAAGGGAGAATCTTTGCATATAACTTGTGTTATGATGCTGCTTCTTAAGTATCTCAATATATATACAGAATATATACCACTGTTTAACAGCCTGTATCTTAGCAATAAGTGTATTCTCACCAATAAGAACAGATTAGAACAGATGTAAATAATCATACATACAATATAAAGTAACATGAATGTCTTATTATGAAGGAGGTTGATCATATCTAGGGCTCCAGTTTGAAGAACAAAGTGTAGAGATTTCTCCAAAGTGTCCAGATTTCTCCTGGACGCCCCAGACATTGTATGAATGTATTCAGTTTCTTCAGCAGCAAACTTGATTTAGCTTAATGAAGTACTGAGCAGTCAAAGCAGGTATTAGATGACAACTGTAAATAATACTGGGTTGTTTCCGCAAGGAGAAGCTTGGAAAGGGCTAAACTAACACACTGACGTATGTACAGGTTATGTGAAATGACAGATTTGCTGTAATTATAAATAAAAGTAAAGGTTTGATGTTCCTGTTGTACTAAATTTGGCATATAGAAAATACTGGGAATGAGATGACTAAGCATGGATATTGAGTAATATGCACATTGAGTGCTGGGTTGTTTTGACTACCTTGTTGTTAAGCTGCCAGGTGCCCAACCTGAAACCAGCCCTTTATTCTGGCCAGCAGTTTGGAAGAGGGCGTCATAATAACTTAGGGTGGAACGTAATCCAGTATCAATGATGTGGCATGATGCAAATCTGTGTGATGGGAGACTACTTTTATTGGTGTATAAAACTGTACAGTGCAGTTACAGACCTTGTAGTAAAATTACATGTTTTGTGAAAAAGTCTGCAGAGAAGAAACGTAAACAAGTTTGATTAGAAAAAACATATATATATATATATATATATATATATATATATATATATATATATATATATATATATATATGGTGCCATAACGTTATTTCAAAGCATTTCGATTCAGTTTATCTTTTGACCGGGGGTGCCCAGACTTCTGCATGCAACTTTTTTTTCAATAAACATACATAATACGTTTGAACAAAAGAATATCCCGTTATGTCTTCATGAGTTTTATTGATGCCTCCAATTGTGCATATCATTGTAGAATTAAAAATAAATAAACAAACAAATACAAAGTGTTGTTTCCATTCGATCCTAACACTTAAAAATATGAATATCAATATTTAACACAAGTTTTAATATGTGTAAAGAAGCTGAAATAAATATGTTGGGTTTTTTTCCCCTGAATGTTAGTGACTAAAAAAGTAATTGTTGGTGTGTAATTGTATATTCGGGCAAAAATCTACACTTTACATACACAAACAGTATAAAAATAATGATGTACATCCACACACAAAATGTTGAATACTATGTGTTTAGGGTTGTGCATTTAATTACGTACTGTGTGGCCAGAAAAGTGATTGAAAATAAATGAATTTGAACTCTTATATTACTGCAATACGAAAAACAGAATCTAGTCATTGTTCCACAAGTCTAGAGTTTGGGCCCCACGCAGTGAATTTGATTTGATTAATAAGAGCTTAGCATCCGTGAGGCCATGATGAGAGCCATAGCAAACAGTGCCGGGCTGTAGCTGATTGTGCTTGCAGATGAAGCAGTGCTTTTAGTTGTTGCTTTTGTTGTCGTGGTAGTTGTTGCTGTGCCAGCACCTGTGGTTGTGGCAGCACCTGTGGTTCTGGCCGCACCTGTGGTTGTGGCAGCACCTGTGGTTGTGGCTGCTGCTGTGGTTGTGGCCGCTGCTGTGGTTGTGGCAGCACCTGTGGTGGTGGCAGCACCTGTGGTTGTGGCCGCTGCTGTAGTTGTGGCAGCACCTGTGGTTGTGGCCGCTGCTGTAGTTGTGGCAGCACCTGTGGTTGTGGCCGCTGCTGTAGTTGTGGCAGCACCTGTGGTTGTGGCCGCTGCTGTGGTTGTGGCAGCACCTGTGGTTGTGGCCGGCGCTGCTGTGGTTGTGGCAGCACCTGTGGTTGTGGCCGCTGCTGTGGTTGTGGCAGCACCTGTGGTTGTGGCCGGCGCTGCTGTGGTTGTGTCCGGCGCTGCTGTGGTTGTGGCCGGCGCTGCTGTAGTTGTGGCCGATGCTGTGGTTGTATCTTGGGCACCAGCAAAGTTGGCCGATGCTGCGGTTGAAGGATGCAAATTGTTACTTTCACTACTCTCACAATATGTTTATACTTAAGTAAGTACTGGGGAAAGAAAATAAACACAACTCACCAATTAGGAGGAAAAGAAGAGTCAGCATCTTGCCAGGCATCCTGGAACGTTCTTCTGTTTGTCTCTTTGTATAATCTAAATTTGTAGAGAAACTTGATTAGTGAAATCTATATGGTAGTGTAAATACACTGTATTGTTTTAATCTGGTAAATGGTCTGTGTGGTGAATATACAGTGGTATGAAAAGTACTGTGGCTCAGTTTATATATTATGTTCTACTTTTTCAGACTGGTTGAGTGTAGTGTTAGCTTGGGCAGGCCACAAAGTCAAACTCGCGCATGAATGAATTTGGGTCTTGTTTGAACTGCCATATCCAATTGTTGCAAATCTCACCAAAACCACACTGGCAGGTGGGTTGTAATCCAGTTCCATTGGGGTCATAGCACCAAATATAACCCACAGCAAATGAAAAAACTAAACTTATTTATAAACTGCTAAACAATTTTCAATTACTGAATACCCGCCAAGCTTCATTTACACATCCAACAGATATCTGTATATTGTTTTCATAACTTAAGAAATATAGCTGCATGTAAATCTATGACTATTTTCATCATAACAATGTGGAAAAGCCTGATTTCTATCCTTTCCCATAAATGCTACCCTTCAGAAGTTGGTTCTGAGCAAGCACCATAACGTCATCGACTACCTTATGATACAGTTACCATCCAGAAGTCATCATATTTAATCAAGTATCTCCAAAATGACAACTTTACGATTACAATTAAATTAAATCACAACAGGAGCTGCCAAAAACTCTCTTTACTTTCAGTGTAAGTCAATGGAACCAGAATGTTTTCCAAGCTATTTTTTAAGCCCTTCTATTGGACCATTCATCACAACATTTTTAAACAATACATATAATAATGTACATAAATAATAATGAAAAAACAACATTGATAAAAAAAATGTTTTCCTCTGGACATGTCAACTTTAAATTACAAGTACAAGATACTGTGTAGGTTCGGCAAGGTACTAACAATGTAACCCTCAAAGATACAACAGTGTTTCCTGAAGGCAAGACACATGCCAGATTATTAAAACCAGAACAGAAAAACCGAAAAAGGTTGGACAGGCTGGACAAAAGTGGGTGTGTGGAGTTAATAGACCTTTTAAACTACAAATCCAATGGAATGTGCTGCAAGTATGTTCCCTAACTAAGTGTACTAAGACGCACCCTCGAGGGTACCACGCCAGTTTCATACCTTTTTACCATGCAATGCCTAATAGTCTTCAAATACTGGATAATAATAATAATTCAAAGAAAGTTTGTAGAAGTTCTAAACACATTGTAGAAGGTTACACAATGTATAAGTTTATACTACAAGACAAATTGTTATTACGGATAGTTCAACAGTTCAAAAGTCTAACTGAATGAACTCAGCTGTTATTATTTCAATAGAATATTAGCGTTTGTCTGATATCTTCCACATCGTTGCTGTCCAAAGAACAGCATTTAGGCCTATTTAGGTATTTTGGAAAACATCATAGTTAATGGACCAATGGAAATGCTTCAAAATAGCTTGGAAAAACTAAAATCTGGTTCCTCTGACCATTAAAAGTAAAGTATACCTTCCATTAAAAGTAAAGTATATTCCGGCTCTCTCCCATAAAAGTGCTATTTTGGAGAGTTTGTTAATCCATGTCACAAGTTTCTTTGCAGAACCTATGAAATTTCATACGAAATAAAGAAATAAATAGAGTGTAAGTGCATAAATAGGTACTCGTATTCATTTGTACTTACCCAATATGGCAAGAGCGAAAACCTGTAGAAAGATGCACCAAGTCCTTGTGACGGGCTCCTGCTAAAAATCACCAAGACAAGCAGCCTTTTATGCAGATTTGGAGGACTGGATGTGACGTTCACATGACATGCTGAGATGGGGAAACACCTGTCAGTAATAATAGCCTCTACCTGTAGATGCTGCGCACGATGCAGAACCTCTCCCATCTTCTGAATAGTGATGGTATTATGCAGTGTGGGGCTCCCAACAAAGGTTTAGAGCAGTCCGTGGAGATCTATGACATGTTTTGTTCTGCAGCACTATCGATTACATTTTGAAACTCAATCTTTCGTTTCTACAGATGGGAAATCTGATGAGAGCGCAGCACTGGCCCTATTGATGTTCAGCTGGCACGATATAAAAAGGCAAACATTACAACCGACGGGACAAAAGCACATGTTCGGGTGAGCGCCTGAGCAGTAAATAAACAAGCTGTTTGAAAGCCTCCTGGCTCTCATGTCCAATGGAGCTCAGAACTGGCACATCCAATGAGCAGAACCAGTAACTCTGGTTTTCTGAGGGACAAAACCTCTAGTCGAAACAGGGTGGGTAGACATGAAAAAAGACAAACATCACAAAACCTATAGCTGTCAGTGGTGGGGCAAAAATGTTATAAACCTAAACTAAAGTTCTTCACTATTAATATGACCATTAGCCTCAACCGCATTAGTTGGCCTGAACCGTAACTAGTTCAGATCTTAAAGCTAGTAGAACGCTCTGGGCGTGTTTGAGTACATACAGATTTAATAGTAGGTCACTAACTTGGGCTGGGTACCAGTCTGTTGTCCACACACCCTCTTCTGGCTTGCAATGACTCGTGTTCTTCTGAAAAACTGACAGGTAAACATGAAGAATGCGTCCACTTTTGTGAGCATTAGAGGTGTGTAGGTGTCCACCCATTCTGCGTTACACATTACGTGCTGGTGTGCATTTGTTTCTTCATTTAAAGGATCATCAATATCATCAAGAACATCAGTTTTAATGATGCTGCTAGAGGAGAGTGTAGGGTAAGTGGCCAAATTAGTAGGCTTGTGTGTTTTTAAACAGTCCCGAACCTCGCCAATAAAAGTTACTACATAAACAAATAAATGGCAGAGATGTAAACCAAGCTGTTTGAGTTGCTGTAACTAATCTTGTGACTTTGGAGATGCAGAGCCGATAAGCTATGTTGAACAAAAGCAGTCGTCGGCCAAGCCTTTCAAGGAAAAGTTGAGTTTGTGTTCAGGTTTTCAATTTATGAGGTATTTGAGGTTTTCGTTTCTGGGCATAAAACATAGATTCATAGATGCTAACTTACTGCTTAACTATTTATGAAGTTAACTAAAAATTTGACGGCAGTCTGAACATCAACTTTTTTTTTTTTTTTTTAAGTTAAACTAACTCGGAAATCATAGTCATGACCAGCTGCCATTGATACGATCCACACTGTAAAAAGTGCTTTGTTGGTACAACCTAAAAGAAAATGACTTCATGTGGTAACAAGCAATGGAACTAGTTTTATTCAACCCAAAAATTAGCTTGGGTTGAAACAATGCACTGGTGTATATTTCTTGGTTTTGCTTTAAAACATCACAACATCAGGTAAGTGGCCAAAATAGTAGGCCTATAGGTTTTTAACCCCTCCCAAATCTCCCAACTCGAAGTTTCTACATAATTAAATGGTTGAGTTGTAAACAAAGCTATTTAGAGTGGTTTGGGGGGAAATACTACATTCTGGAGAAACAGACCTGAAGAGTCAGACTTGAAGAGTCCTCAGGGGTGAGGATGGGAACCAGACGTCTAGCTCAGAAAAAAAGCAAACAAAAAAGAAGAAAAAAAGAAACACAGTTAATTGATTTATTCATCATCTGAAGAGCTTATCGTCTAGGGCTGCTAGAGTCCTATCCAAGTGCTCATTGGGTGGAAAGCAGGAAACTTCCTGGATGGGATGCCAGTACATCTTGTACATCTATGGCATTCGGCAGACACCCAGGTGGGGAATCTTTTCAGAATGTTTTCTAGACTCATGCCTATTAAACCATCATCAACACTGTATCATCACTGTCCAAAGTAAAACAAGTTTCTCTAAGATGGCAACCCTACAGGTAATATACATTACTTTTATTGTAAGTCAATGGAACCAGATACTTTTACTAGCTATTTTCGAGCATTTCTATTGGTCTGTAAAAAAATAAGAGAGATTTCCATATATAAAACCTCAGAAGACACGTGTAGTTTAAGCATTAGTTTAGGAAGGTGAAACTAGATCTCCAGTTCCCATCACCACCACCGTAAAGAAATGGGAGTCTGCCTCAACATCTCAGCACCTGACTTATTTGGAAATGAGGGTGGCATTCTCCTATAACACAGTACTAGCTCTAGCTTCTAAGTGATATAAGCTACAAAATGGCCTACCAAGTGCTAATTTTTCCAACAGTGCTCAACTACCTTCTCTGTTAGTCCAGTTTTAAACACTTAGGCTGTGAGTAATCTTCAGATGTGTGCACATGAAAGCATGACGTTAAAGACAAACACCCAATCAGGGGCAGTGTGGGTTTTGATGATCCTATTAGTGGTGAAGAGTGTAGGGTAATTGCCAAAAATAGTAGGCGTATAGGTTTTTAACTCGCCCCAAGCCTCTCCAATCAACGTTTCTACATAATTAAATGGTTGAGATGTAAAGCAAGTTATTTAGAGTGCTTTGGGTTGAAATGCAACATTCTGGAGAAACAGACTTGAAGAGTTGGACTTGTTTACAGGGGTGGGAATGGAAACTGGACGTCCACCTCCAAAAAAAGCTCCCTCAGAAACAAAGTTCATTCAATTATTCGTCATCTGAAGAGCTTATCGTCTTAATGGGTTGCTGAAGCCTATCTTAGCGCTCATTGGGCAGAAGGCTAGCCACCTCCTGGACAAGATGCCGGTACATCTTGTACATTTATGATATGTTTTATCATATATAAAAACTCAGAAGACACGTGTAGGTTTACTAGTAGTTTTGTAAAGTTCACCTTAGTGGCTACATTTTTCTTGAGGACATGGTGACCTCTGGTTCCCATCATTACCACTGTAAAGAAATCGGAGTCTGCCCATTTCTATACATTTAAGCATTTCGCACATTTTCTTCACATTTTAAGGTTTGAATTACTTTGAAATGTCAATCTATTGGTGGAATTCTAACTGGCTCTATGGAATAAGTAGCCACCAAAGAGGCCAACCAAAACCAATTTTTTCCAACAGTGCTCACTACATTCTCTGTTAATCCAGTTTCAAATGCACAGGCTGTGAGTAATCTTCAGGCGTGTGCGCATGAAAACATGACGTTAAGGACAAATACCCAATCACAGCCAGAGTCACTAAAGAAGGAAAATGAATTCATGTTACAACTGTAATTATAGAAAATAAACCATTTATAATGATATAAGAGATTAAACTAGGTTTAAAGTTTGCTGTGATTCACACTGTAGCTCAAACATGCATTCAGCCATCAGCAGGGCTCAAATCAGGCAGTTATAGTTGAATATCATTTGGACAGCTCATGGTAGCCAGTGTTAAGCAGTATGTCAACTTACAAGATATGGCGCCCTAAAAAAGCTCAATTTATCCGTTTTTATATCAATCTCAACAGCTCATGTTCTCATGGCCTTTAAGTAGTCCTTTTGTCAAAACCTCCAACAGCATATTATTTTTTTTGCATGTGCCGTCACAGCCTTGGAGAGCATTTGAGAGCTGTTCTGCTGGTGTGGGAGAAAAGACTTAGCACCATGGGCAGGTCAAATCTGATACACAATTGATACACACACAATCTAAAATGTTTGGCTGGTAGTGTTCTAAAATGTTTGGCTGGTAGTGTACTAAAACGTTTGGCTGGTAGTGTATCTAAAACGTTTGGCTGGTAGTGTATCTAAAACGTTTGACTGGTAGTGTATCTAAAATGTTTGACTGGTAGTGTACTAAAACTTTTGGCTGGTAGTGTATCTAAAACGTTTGACTGGTAGTGATCTAAAAGGTTTGGCTGGTAGTGTATCTAAAACGTTTGACTAGTAGTGTACTAAAACATTTGACTAGTAGTGTACTAAAACGTTTGACTGATAGTGATCTAAAACGTTTGGCTGGTAGTGTCCTAAAACGTTTGACTGGTAGTGTCCTAAAATGTTTGACTGGTAGTGTACTAAAACATTTGACTGGTAGTGTATCTAAAACGTTTGACTGGTAGTGTTCTAAAACGTTTGGCTGGTAGTGTCCTAAAACGTTTGACTGGTAGTGTCCTAAAACGTTTGACTGGTAGTGTACTAAAATGTTTGACTGGTAGTGATCTAAAACGTTTGACTGGTAGTGATCTAAAACGTTTGGCTGGTAGTGTTCTAAAACGTTTGGCTGGTAGTGTCCTAAAACGTTTGACTGGTAGTGTACTAAAACGTTTGACTGGTAGTGTACTAAAATGTTTGACTGGTAGTGATCTATAACGTTTGACTGGTAGTGATCTAAAACGTTTGGCTGGTAGTGTACTAAAACGTTTGACTGGTAGTGTACTAAAACGTTTGACTGGTAGTGTACTAAACGTTTGACTGGTAGTGATCTAAAACGTTTGACTGGTAGTGATCTAAAACGTTTGACTGGTAGTGTACTAAAACGTTTGACTAGTAATGTACTAAAACGTTTGTCTGGTAGTGTTCTAAAACGTTTGACTGGTAGTGATCTAAAATGTTTGACTGATAGTGATCTAAAAGGTTTGGCTGGTAGTGATCTAAAACGTTTGGCTGGTAGTGTATTAAAACGTTTGACTGGTATTGTACTAAAATGTTTGACTAGTAGTGATCTAAAACGTTTGACTGGTAGTGTTACTAAAACATTTGGCTGGTAGTGATCTAAAACGTTTGGCTGGTAGTGATCTAAAAGGTTTGACTGGTAGTGATCTAAAACGTTTGGCTGGTAGTGATCTTAAACGTTTGGCTGGTAGTGTTCTAAAACGTTTGACTGGTAGTGTTCTAAAACGTTTGACTGGTAGTGTTCTAAAACGTTTGACTGGTAGTGAACTAAAACATTTGACTGGTAGTGATCTAAAACGTTTGACTGGTAGTGATCTAAAATGTTTGGCTGGTAGTGATCTAAAACGTTTGGCTGGTAGTGATCTAAAACGTTTGACTGGTAGTGATCTAAAATGTTTGGCTGGTAGTGATCTTAAACGTTTGACTGGTAGTGATCTAAAACGTTTGACTGGTAGTGATCTAAAACGTTTGGCTGGTAGTGATCTAAAATGTTTGGCTGGTATTGATCTAAAACGTTTGACTGGTAGTGATCTAAAACGTTTGGCTAGCAGTGATTTAAAATGTTTGACTGGTAGTGATCTAAAACGTTTAACTGGTTGTGATCTAAAATGTTTGGCTGGTAGTGTAATAAAACGTTTGACTGGTAGTGATCTAAAACGTTTGGCTGGTAGTGATCTAAAACGTTTGGCTGGTAGTGTATCTAAAACGTTTGAATGGTAGTGATTTAAAACGTTTTACTGGTAGTGATTTAAAACTTTTGACTGGTAGTGATCTAAAACGTTTGAATGGTAGTGTACTAAAACGTTTGAATGGTAGTGTACTAAAACGTTTGAATGGTAGTGATCTAAAATGTTTGAATGGTAGTGTACTAAAACGTTTGAATGGTAGTGATCTGAAATGTTTGTATGGTAGTGATCTAAAACGTTTGAATGGTAGTGTACTAAAACGTTTGAATGGTAGTGATCTAAAACGTTTGGCTGGTAGTGATCTAAAACGTTTGGCTGGTAGTGATCTAAAACGTTTGAATGGTAGTGATCTAAAATGTTTGAATGGTAGTGTACTAAAACGTTTGAATGGTAGTGATCTAAAACGTTTGAATGGTAGTGATCTAAAACGATTGACTGGTAGTGTTCTAAAACGTTTGGCTGGTAGTGTCCTAAAACGTTTGACTGGTAGTGATCTAAAACGTTTGGCTGGTAGTGTATCTAAAACGTTTGAATGGTAGTTATTTAAAACGTTTTACTGGTAGTGATTTAAAACTTTTGACTGGTAGTGATCTAAAACGTTTGAATGGTAGTGTACTAAAACGTTTGAATGGTAGTGTACTAAAACGTTTGAATGGTAGTGATCTAAAATGTTTGAATGGTAGTGTACTAAAACGTTTGAATGGTAGTGATCTGAAATGTTTGACTGGTAGTGATCTAAAACGTTTGACTGGTAGTGAACTAAAACGTTTGGCTGGTAGTGTTCTAAAACGTTTGGCTGGTAGTGTCCTAAAACGTTTGACTGGTAGTGTACTAAAACGTTTGACTGGTAGTGTACTAAAATGTTTGACTGGTAGTGATCTAAAACGTTTGACTGGTAGTGATCTAAAACGTTTGGCTGGTAGTGTACTAAAACGTTTGACTGGTAGTGTACTAAAACGTTTGACTGGTAGTGTACTAAACGTTTGACTGGTAGTGATCTAAAACGTTTGAATGGTAGTGATTTAAAACGTTTTACTGGTAGTGATTTAAAACTTTTGACTGGTAGTGATCTGAAATGTTTGTATGGTAGTGATCTAAAACGTTTGAATGGTAGTGTACTAAAACGTTTGAATGGTAGTGATCTAAAACGTTTGAATGGTAGTGATCTAAAACGTTTGACTGGTAGTGATCTAAAACGTTTGAATGGTAGTGATTTAAAACGTTTTACTGGTAGTGATTTAAAACTTTTGACTGGTAGTGATCTGAAATGTTTGTATGGTAGTGATCTAAAACGTTTGAATGGTAGTGTACTAAAACGTTTGAATGGTAGTGATCTAAAACGTTTGACTGGTAGTGATCTAAAACGTTTGAATGGTAGTGATTTAAAACGTTTTACTGGTAGTGATTTAAAACTTTTGACTGGTAGTGATCTGAAATGTTTGTATGGTAGTGATCTAAAATGTTTGAATGGTAGTGTACTAAAACGTTTGAATGGTAGTGATCTAAAACGTTTGAATGGTAGTGATCTAAAACGTTTGACTGGTAGTGATCTAAAATGTTTGAATGGTAGTGATTTAAAACGTTTTACTGGTAGTGATTTAAAACTTTTGACTGGTAGTGATCTGAAATGTTTGTATGGTAGTGATCTAAAACGTTTGAATGGTAGTGTACTAAAACGTTTGAATGGTAGTGATCTAAAACGTTTGAATGGTAGTGATCTAAAACGTTTGACTGGTAGTGATCTAAAACGTTTGAATGGTAGTGATCTAAAATGTTTGAATGGTAGTGTACTAAAACGTTTGAATGGTAGTGATCTAAAACGTTTGAATGGTAGTGATCTAAAACGATTGACTGGTAGTGTTCTAAAACGTTTGGCTGGTAGTGTCCTAAAACGTTTGACTGGTAGTGATCTAAAACGTTTGGCTGGTAGTGTATCTAAAACGTTTGAATGGTAGTTATTTAAAACGTTTTACTGGTAGTGATTTAAAACTTTTGACTGGTAGTGATCTAAAACGTTTGAATGGTAGTGTACTAAAACGTTTGAATGGTAGTGTACTAAAACGTTTGAATGGTAGTGTACTAAAACGTTTGAATGGTAGTGATCTGAAATGTTTGACTGGTAGTGATCTAAAACGTTTGACTGGTAGTGAACTAAAACGTTTGGCTGGTAGTGTTCTAAAACGTTTGGCTGGTAGTGTCCTAAAACGTTTGACTGGTAGTGTACTAAAACGTTTGACTGGTAGTGTACTAAAATGTTTGACTGGTAGTGATCTAAAACGTTTGACTGGTAGTGATCTAAAACGTTTGGCTGGTAGTGTACTAAAACGTTTGACTGGTAGTGTACTAAAACATTTGACTGGTAGTGTACTAAACGTTTGACTGGTAGTGATCTAAAACGTTTGAATGGTAGTGATTTAAAACGTTTTACTGGTAGTGATTTAAAACTTTTGACTGGTAGTGATCTGAAATGTTTGTATGGTAGTGATCTAAAACGTTTGAATGGTAGTGTACTAAAACGTTTGAATGGTAGTGATCTAAAACGTTTGAATGGTAGTGATCTAAAACGTTTGACTGGTAGTGATCTAAAACGTTTGGCTGGTAGTGATCTTAAACGTTTGGCTGGTATTGATCTAAAACGTTTGACTGGTAGTGATCTAAAACGTTTGACTGGTAGTGATCTAAAACGTTTGGCTAGCAGTGATTTAAAATGTTTGACTGGTAGTGATCTAAAACGTTTAACTGGTAGTGATCTAAAATGTTTGGCTGGTAGTGTAATAAAACGTTTGACTGGTAGTGATCTAAAACGTTTGGCTGGTAGTGTATCTAAAACGTTTGGCTGGTAGTGATCTAAAACGTTTGGCTGGTAGTGTATCTAAAACGTTTGAATGGTAGTGATTTAACACGTTTTACTGGTAGTGATTTAAAACTTTTGACTGGTAGTGATCTATAATGTTTGTATGGTAGTGATCTAAAACGTTTGAATGGTAGTGTACTAAAACGTTTGAATGGTAGTGATCTGAAACGTTTGAATGGTAGTGATCTAAAACGTTTGGCTGGTAGTGATCTAAAACGTTTGGCTGGTAGTGATCTAAAATGTTTGAATGGTAGTGATCTAAAACGTTTGAATGGTAGTGATCTAAAATGTTTGAATGGTAGTGATCTAAAACGTTTGAATGGTAGTGATATTTGAATGGTAAACCAAATAAACACACAAAAACGAGGCAAAAATACTAATGTGTAAAAATACTAAAGGCTACATGCTAGTGACGTGGAGTAAATTTGTTGGGTTCTATTTTCATATTTGAATCATGTTATGAATGTACATACAATACAATTTCTACTACTACTAACACAAACAATAATAAAAATCACACTTAACTCAGTGTAACAGAAACATCCAGTTTTTCCATACTTTAATGACACTTATTCTATATTTTAAAAAGACAAGAATTTAATGATCCTGCAAACAAATTCAAAAAACAGATATTAATCTTTACTGATTGTAGAAGTAAACCTCTTTATATTCTTTGCTTTACAACATCCAGACATGCAAGTAGTCATATTATTATTAATAGCAACGAACTGAAGGTAACACACTATTGTTTGTAGGTCAATATCATAATTTCAGTAGTACTTTTTCTTTTCTAGTTCTTTGTATTGCATTTACTATTATATGCTTAATTAGGACAATGTGCCATTTACTATTGTATTCGAACATTATGCAGAATTAGTAATGATATATACTAAGTTACATACATATTTCTACCTACTTATATTGTGTATATGTTTAGCTTAGAAACTGTACTATATATATATATATATATATATATATATATATATATATATATATATATATAGCTTAGAAACTGCACTCTATATATATATGGTCATGTTGGTTCCATCACTGATGGCTGTGGTGGTTCCATCACTGATGGCTGAGGTGGTTCCATCACTGATGGCTGTGGTGGTCCCATTATTGATGGTTGTGGTGGTCCCACCACTGATGGCTGTGGTGGTCCCATCACTGGTGGCTGTGGTGGTTCCATCACTGGTGGCTGTGGTGGTTCCATCACTGATGGTCGTGTTGGTTCCAACACTGATGGCTGTGGTGGTTCCATCACTGATGGCTGTGGTGGTCCCATTATTGATGGTTGTGGTGGTCCCACCACTGATGGCTGTGGTGGTCCCATCACTGGTGGCTGTGGTGGTTCCATCACTGGTGGCTGTGGTGGTTCCATCACTGATGGTCGTGTTGGTTCCAACACTGATGGCTGTGGTGGTTCCATCACTGATGGCTGTGGTGGTCCCATTACTGATGGTTGTGGTGGTGGGACCACTGGTGGAACCACTGGTGCCACCACAGAAATTCTCCAAACAAGCTTTGAAAAAAAATCTTAAATTGAATGAACGTTTTGGTCTCTCCTATAAAGATACTGTTTTGGACAGTGGAGATATATAGGGTATACTCACCCACTTGAATGCTGGATGGAAAGACATCTAAGAAGACGGCAGATTGGTTAATAGCTGACTTCAGGGACTGCTCAGTGTCTGTAAAGTTGGGCACCATCGAATCGTTAACCAAAACCAACTGTGTGGTCACTCCAACAGAGCCAGGCCTAAAAGATCGGAGACAAGAATGGTTTTAACATATGGTATCCCAAATTGATAACAGTACTGGTTACTATTACAAAATCACATAAATAGGATAAATGATTTTGCAAAATGTTTGATCCTTTCATGCATAAATTTAAAAAAAATTGATTCAGATTTTTTAAAATGCTTTTCTTGCTCAGATCGGCTTAAAAAAATCATATGGAATTTAATTTTACATAAAAATCAGTTTTATTAAAAAGTTATTGAACTGTCCACAAATGTGGACATCATGCATAAAAAATAGAAGAACATACGATTTGTAAAAATAGTGTTTCCAAGAATCCTTATATCTTTTCTCAAATTTTTCATGAACGTTTAAATGTATTATATTAGAAAACTAACATTTTATACAAACAATGCTGAACTTTAATTCTTTTAAATAAAAAATGCAAAATAATAGAAAATTTTTCAGGTTCCTCCTCCATTCCTAAAATAAAATAAAATAAAATACAATTAATAGAAACTTTAATAGAATTAGAATTAATTATTATTTATTAATAGTACTATTAAAACATTCTGTGAAATACATCAAAACCAGTCTGGACTGAGGAAAACTTAATATTGGATTTATATAAATGTATTACTTTTATACATCTACACAACATATAAAAAAGAATATAACATACAAACCCTGCGTTATTATATTAATAGCCTTTGTTGCATGATGTCCACATATGTGGACAGTTGGTTTTTGAGCCATAAAAACATCTAAAATAAGGGAAAAGAAGTTTAATATATCAAATCATGTTCATTTGAGTTCATGCTAGATTCTAAGCCTTAGCACTCAAGAGTACAATAGAATTCAGGAGAATGGATTTTTTCACTACTCCATAAAGTCTCAATGATTCTGCCATGTAGTTGTTTGGGGAGTGAAAGGCATTTCATATGCTTTCAATTGAACTATTATTAACTGTCCACAAGCTTGGCCACCATGCATGAAAGGGTTAAGAACGGTATGTGAACTCATGCAAATTTATATAATTAAATGTAAAGCAATATACTTATTATTACTTGCCAAAAGCTGATGATAATGGTTCTTTGGAAGATCAGAGGGTATAATAATCTGTACCCTTTATTCAACTGAAAATAAAATGATAAATAAATTAAATAAATTCAATGTCGGTAAAGGTTGTGCATTAAATTTTAGTTTTGAATGAATGTTGCAATACGCCGTAACATTGTTCGCCAGCGCCTGAAATTCGGCTATAGTGTCATTCTGAAGCGCAGATAAAGAACTTCTTCGTTCTTTTTGGGTGGAAATGGAAGACGGGACATTAATTGCTTTAGCGGTAGTGATTGGATCGTGTGGTTTTGTGGATCAGTGTCGTCTTGGAAGGTTGTGTTAATATGGTTACAGATTGGGATGAAGATGTTTTATCATTTGTGAAGACTTTAGTTGTGGTTGTTTTTACAGTTGATTGCTGCACAGATGTTGTAGAATTATCATTTTCAACGATTGTACTCAGTAGGGTTAATTTCCCTGTCGTTGATATTGGAGCGTTGGTGGCCTTTGTTGGCCTTTGTTGTTTCTGGTACAGTATTATGGCCTTTGTTGTTTCTGGTACAGTAGTTTTTAATGTCAGTGTTGAGGAGGATCCAGTAATTCCAGTACTGCTTACTGCTAATTCTGTGGTGGTTGTGTCCTGTTCTGTAGTCTTGAATAGTCTTTCTGGCAGTGTAGTATTTCCAAGACTAAGCAGTTAGTTTCTAGTTGAATCTGTAACTGAAGTGGATGTTTCAAATGTTGTTGGTGATGATTGAAACAGTACTGCTCATGAATTCAACTGTGGTTGTTTGTGGAGGGGCAGATGATTCTACTGGTGTTATAGACATATCAGCAGAGGTGGTTGTGTGCAGAACTGTTATGTCTTCAGTAGATGCTGAAATTTCAGTGCTACTGGTAGATGCCTGTTCAGTGGTTACCTCTTCCAAGGTTGTTTCAAATGTTGTTGGTCGTGATTCTGTTGAAACTACTGCTCATGAACTTAACTGTGGTTGTTGGTGGCTTGGAAGATAGTTCCTCAGGTGTTGTAGATATATCAGCAGAGGTGGTCGTTTGCTGAGTTGTCATATCTTCAGTAGATGCTGGAATTTCAGTGGTACTGGTAGATACTGTTTTTTCAGTGGTTGCATTTTCCATTGTTGTTCATGGTTGTTCAGTTAAAACAGTACTGCTTGTGAATTCAACAGTGGTTGTTTTTGAAAGCAAAGATTGTTCCTCAGTTGTTGTAAATGTAAATGCTGGAAATTCCTTTGTGCTGACTGAAGTCTGTCTTCCAGTGTAAAGGTGATGTAGTTTCAATTTCCACTACTTTGGATGTTTCTGTTTCAGCATCTATGTATGTAGCATCCTTTATAAAAGAAACAATCAGGAAGAGTAAATACTAAATGCCTTTTATATAGAAAAAATAAACTGTAAATTTGCTTTAAATAGTTTATTCTACAATGTAACAGTGTTTGGAAGTTTACTCAAAAGTGAACATCATTTTAATTAAGTTATATGAGTCATTTAATTTTCTATTTGACCTTTAGAAAAGCAAAAGGTCTTGAAACCACTCTATATATCACATTTCTTTCATGTTTGATGTTTTATTTCTGTTCACTTAATGAATCTAGTCTCTAATTAGATCAGGGTTACTTTACAAGAACATTCCATTACAGATTATTTTTTGTCTGATACATTACAGTTACAATAATCTAATTTAAAAGATTAGTATATTACAGTAATGAAATCTAATTACTTCAGTTTATTTTGCATTACACGTCTTTTACAACCTGTATATTTAAATTTAAAGACAAGTGGAAAAATGTTGAAATTAATTATTAATAATACCTTTTTTATACAAGAACCTTACTTCACACACCTTAACCAAAAAAAGTCAGGTAATTCTGTATTGATTTGACTGTGTGGTTTGGGATACTGATACTGCAAAAAAGAAATAAACTTTGCTGCACAGACAAATACATTTGCAGCAGTGAGCCTAAAACATGTAAGCAAGTTAAGAAATTCTTCATGGCCAATCTGTGTGCCCACTAGATGTCGCTGTTTTCTATAGAGTCTTATTTCAAGGGTCGTTTATCACAGCAGTTATAAAGCTTTGGCATGGCTTTCCATTGACAGACTGATTGTGAGCTCAGAATTGCAAGGTTCTATGATTTTTGTGTGAATTGAATTATATACAATATGGCCAAAATTATGGGGACAGCCCTCCTAATTACTGAACATAGGTGTATCAGTATCAGCAGTGTTAAAAACTTATGTATAAAATCGAACACATGGCCTGCATAGAAGCGCTTAAAATTAGTACAATCAGTGGCAAGCATATATAGATATATATGAATCGCGCTGCACTGTCTGGCAGTCTGACGGACTAGTTTCGGTTTGGCGGACGCCGGGACAACAGCACCTACAAGCAATAAAGTTTGGTGGAGCGGGGGATAATGGTCTTGGGCTGTTTTTTAGGGTTTGGGCTTCTTAGTTCTAGTTTAAAATAATGTCAATTATTTATATACACTTCTATTAGGAAGCCAGCTCTATATTTTTTATGGTTTTTGAATGGAGTGTCCAACAAGGTCATAGGTGTAATAGTCACTTGTCCACATACTTTTGGCCATATGGTGTATATATAATTCAAACTTCAAACAAACACCAAGAGTCCAAGTTGCAGTGCAATCCAGCATAGTAACTAGCATAGTAGCATGGGTATGATGATGGCTCACATGATATAAAAAAAATAGACTTAGAATTAGTAAGATGATGGCCATAGTGGTAAAAGATAAGTTGAATGTATAGTAATACTGTTGACTAATAAACTGATTTAAAATATAATTAATGATTTAAAATATAAATTAATGCAGTTACTTGGATAATGCTACTGCTGGCAATGCTAGTTAAATTATCATCTTCACCAAGCAGTGAACTAATTTTAAAAAAGCTGAGGTCAAAGCAGTTGAGCGGCTTTTAGGGTCACCTTTAAGTGTGCTACATAATAAAATACTAAGTAGCTACCTTGCTAATCTGTCTAGCCACCTAACTGCTATGTAGCTTACTTAGCTAATCTTTAAAACAGCAAGCTAGCCACCAGAACAGCAAGATAAGTTGGATAAAAGTGACATTAATCTGTAATTTTCTCAAATATAGAAAGCTAAACCTTCTAATATTACATCATGGAATGAATATCCATTTCATGTAATTGTCATGTTCATGTACTGCAATATATGTGCATTAAGGAATGATAAATAATGCTTTTGTCTCATTATGTTTGAGCATAATACATGTATTCGATTATCATGCTACTGATGATGTACAAAGCATTTGCACGCATTCTAAAAGGTACCTGTTCATACCTCCCCATAATTCTCCTTGAGATATATTTGAATGTATACCGTCGCTGTCCAAAGAAAATAAGGCATTTCCATTTGTGTGTGTGAATATATATATATATATATATATATATATATATATATGTGAATATATATATATATATATATATATATATATATATATATATATATATATATATATATATATATATATATATATATATATGTATATGTGAAGATATATATATATATATGTGTGTGTGTGTGTTAGGTGATATATGTGCTATAATGAGGTAATATTAATGCAATTCACACTTTAACACAACATTAATTGCATATAATTAATCTTTAATTAGAAGAAAAAACAAAGAACAATTAACACAGTATTACAGAAGTTTCAAGCTCTGCCGTGTATAAATTACATTACATTATGTTGAACAATTAAAAGGTGATTATTTGAAAGAATCGAAACCGATGAATGTGCAAACTTTCTGCTTAAATTAAATAAGATATGTGCAAAACATTTAATAGATGTATACTGATTTAAGAAGTGCGATTCTTAAAATTAAATAAATTAGTCTGCAACATGCAGGGAAAAAAAGTCCCATTAAATAATAAACAAAGGGATTTAGGATATTAAATTAACCTATTTAAGATAAGACAATACAAGTTTGACATTTAACATCTACATTACATTTATTTGATCATTCCATAAATAAAGAAGTTACATTTAATAAGTTAAGAGCTTATGTAAAAGGCAAACATTGACATTCTTTTAGATTTCCTGAGTGTGACCTATTGGAGTTGTAAAGACATAATCATACATTTAGATATTGTAGTTTGAATGACTCGGTGGGTTTGACGTTGGCGTGGATCCTATTTAAATACTTCATTTGAGTTTCTAGTATAGCAATAGTCCTTGCTCTGTTAAAAGGAAGTAGATCAGGATGAGAGGGAGGAGTAAAGTGACCACTTCTTTGGGTCTGTTTCTCGCCGTCGCACTGTTGGAAGTCGTGTTGGCCACAGTTGCCGCTGTGGTCGGTGACTTCATGGTGGTCGTGGTTCCTGTGGTGGTGGTTGTGGTTCCAGAGGTGACGGCTGTGGCGTTGACATCCTTAACATCTGTGTCAAGATTTTAAAAAACATTACATGAGTTTGCGATGTACTACTCCTAGTGTGGATTCATGCTATTTTCTATGACAACACCAGGGGCGCCATCTTTGTTTACTTTGTGTTAGAACTTCCGGTGCGACCGCAGATACATTGATACTGATTACAAGCAAAAAGACGATAAACATATAAAATGACTGTTCAGTTAGAGGGAGTAACAATAATTAGAAGACGAGGAAAACTTGGCGTTACGAATACAGCACATAAAGATCAGAGTGTCGTTGGACCGCCTTTCAAAGAAGAGTAGTTGCGTCTATGGGTGTAGGCACTAAAATTAAAACATCCACCCAAACATCCGTATGTTTTTCTTACCATTCTGTGGAGGGGAACCAGCACCAGAGCATCCTTATCCAGAGAAATGTTTTAGTTATGAAGCTCCGAGGAAGCAGACGCGTCGGGTGCTGGTGAGTCTATCAGTTAAGTAACTGTTTTCTGATCAGTGTCCACCGCGCTAGGCTATCTGGGCTGTAACTAACACCCACGCAGAGTGGCTCGGGCAGCTGGCTTGACTTGGGTTTACACTGGCTTACAGAAATTGGTGTAGGAGAACACGACCGACCTTCTCACTGTGCAGGTACTGATACACTTCACTACTTGTATAGTTTTTCATTGCCGAACCGTCTACACCTTCCGAGAGTACAAAGTAATTAAACATGTCTCCGTAGGTAACCGCAGACCACCCTTTCATATAATCCACCCACTGAGTTATTAACCTCGGATGAGACATTGTTGTCCCATTTGAACTTCTTATTGTCTCTTTGGTCTCCTCCCATGTAACTGTATTCATTTTGCTTAGCTGAGCGGAAGTTCTAACACAAAGGCTGAAGAAACCCACACTTGAAAGTGGGTGTGGCCATAAATACGGTGAATAACAAAGCAGCATTTCAGATTCCATATGGATTTGGCGTTTGTGCTATGAAAAATGAAAAATGCTTAGAAGTAAAAAGAGAATTTTAAACTTACCAGCCTGAATACTGGATGGATAGACATCCAAAAAGACAGAAGATTGGTTAATGGCTGTCCTTAGGGACTTCTCAGTGTCTGTGATGTTGGGCACCACCGTCTGGTTGTCAAAGATCAACTGCGTGGTCACTCCAACAGATCCAGGCCTAAAAGTAAAAAAAATAAATAGATAAATAAAAAAGTAAGAACTTCAGTAAATATTCAATATGAAAAAGCAATAGTATCATCATGGATGGAAAATAATGTTACTTGCCAGAATCGAATAATAATGGTTCTTCGGAAGGTCAAGGGGTACATTAATTTGTATCCTCTATTCAGCTGAAAAAGAAATTGAAGATTATTTATTTATTTAATTAAGTTTAATGTTGAATTTTATTAATAAAAGAGATTTTTCTTCTTTTAAAAAGTGTTTTTTTATATTATTATTATTACCTCAGTCGTCACATTCATTGCCAGAGCCTGATAAGCACTTGAGGACGGATTATCATATGCCGGGATGTATTCGCGGAACATCCTGAAGATTAGATAAAGATATCCTTCATCATCTTTTGGGGGACTGTTTGACAGTGTTGTAGATTGGACAGGAAGTGCTGTTGCAGTGGTGGTTGAAGCCTGTAGTTTTGTGGTTGTTGTTGTTCTTAACGTTGAGAACAGTAGTTGCAGTGTTGTAGAGGTGGGATTACTTGTGGTGGTTGAAATCACTGTTGTGGTTGCTCCCTCTGTAGTTGACAGAGAATATTGGGTTGGACTTGTTAGATTGCTGGTTGACTGCATTGGAGTGTGAAAGAGTGTGGTTGTTGGTGAAGATCCGGTAGTTGTTGCCAATGTAGTTGTAGCTTGTGCAGTGGTAGATGCTGTTGTAGGCGTTGGTGGGGCTTGAGTTGATGTTGTTAGCGCCAGAGTTTCACTGCTACTTCCTACTACTGTACTAGCGGTCGTCTCTTGTGGAGTTGACTTTGTTATGGTTGCATTTGACGTTGTAACAGAAGTGCTTGTTGTTGATGCTGCAGTGGTTGTGCTTTGCACAGTTGTGGTGGATGGGGATCCAGTTGTTGGAGAAACTGAACTTATGAATGTTCCTGCTGCAGTTGTCAATGGAAGAGAAGTGGATTGTTGCTCAACTGTTGGTGAGACACCAGCTGAGGTGGTTGTTGGAGATCCCGTTGTGGTGGTTGCAAAAACTGTGATGGGTTCAGCTTTATTTGTTAGAGGTAAAACTGATTGTTCTGTAATCGTTGTAGGGACACCAGCTGTGGTATGTAGAGTTGTTGTCACTGGTTCTGAAGTAACAGATGATAAAGAACTTGTAACGGGTTCAGCTGTGGTTGTTAGAAGTGAAGTTGATTCCTGTACAGTTGGTGTAGTGACATCAATTTTGGTGGGATATAACGTTGTTGTCACTGGTACAGAAGTCGTAGATGGTGTAAAACTTGTGAGGGGTTCAGCTGTGCTTGTTGGGAGAGAAGTTGATTGTTTTGCACTAGTTGTAGGGACACCAGTTGGGGTGGTATACAGAGTCGTTGTCACTGGTACAGAACTGGTAGTTGGTACAGAACTTGTGAGGGGTTCAGCTGTGGTTGTTGGGAGAGAAGTTGATTGTTTTGCACTAGTTGTAGGGACACCAGTTGCGGTGGTATACAGAGTCGTTGTCACTGGTACAGAACTGGTAGTTGGTACAGAACTTGTGAGGGGTTCAGCTGTGGTTGTTGGGAGAGGAGTTGATTGTTCTGCGCTAGTTGTAGGGACACGAGTTGTGGTGGTATACAGAGTTGTTATCACGGGTTCTGAAGTTGTAGTTGGTACAGAACTTGTGAGGGGTTCAGCTGTGGTTGTTGGGAGAGAAGTTGATTGTTCTGCGCTAGTTGTAGGCACATGAGTTGTGGTGGTATACAGAGTTGTTGTCACTGGTTCTGAAGTTGTAGATGGTACAGAACTTGTAAGGGGTTCAGCTGTGGTTGTTGGGAGAGGAGTTGATTGTTCTGCACTAGTTGTAGGGACACGAGTTGTGGTGGTATACAGAGTTGTTGTCACTGGTTCTGAAGTTGTAGTTGGTACAGAACTTGTGAGGGGTTCAGCTGTGGTTGTTGGGAGAGAAGTTGATTGTTCTGCACTAGTTGTTGGGACATGAGTTGTGGTGGTATACAGAGTCGTTGTCACTGGTTCGGAAGTTGTAAATGGTACAGAACTTGTGAGGGGTTCAGCTGTGGTTGTTGGGAGAGAAGTTGTTTGTTCTGCACTAGTTGTAGGCACATGAGTTGTGGTGGTATACAGAGTTGTTGTCACTGTTTCTGAAGTTGTAGATGGTACAGAACTTGTAAGGGGTTCAGCTGTGGTTGTTGGGAAAGGAGTTGATTGTTCTGCGCTAGTTGTAGGCACATGAGTCGTGGTGGTATACAGAGTTGTTGTCACTGGTTCTGAAGTTGTAGTTGGTACAGAACTTGTGAGGGGTTCAGCTGTGGTTGTTGGGAGAGAAGTTGATTGTTCTGCACTACTTGTAGGGACATGAGTTGTGGTGGTATACAGAGTCGTTGTCACTGGTTCGGAAGTTGTAGTTGGTACAGAACTTGTGAGGGGTTCAGCTGTGGTTGTTGGGAGAGGAGTTGATTGTTCTGCGCTAGTTGTAGGGACATGAGTGGTGGTGGTATACAGAGTCGTTGTCATTGGTTCTGAAGTTGTAGATGGTACAGAACTTGTGAGGAGTTCAGCTGTGGTTGTTGGGAGAGAAGTTGATTGTTCTGCACTAGTTGTAGAAACAAGAGTTGTGTTGGTATACAGAGTTGTTGTCACTAGTTCTGATGTAGTTGGTACGGAACTTGTGAGGGGTTCAGCTGTGGTTGCTGGAAGTGAAGTTGTTTCTTGTGCAGTTGTTGTTGGGACATCACTTGTGGTGGTATCTAGAGTTGTTGTCACCGCTTCTGATGTTGTAGTTGGTACAGAACTTGTGACGACTTCAGCTGTGGTTGTTGGAAGCGAAGTCGTCTCTTGTGCAGTTGTTGTTGGGACATCAGTTACAGTGGTATGAAGAGTTGTTGTCACTGGTTCTGCAGTTGTAGTTGGTACAGAACTTGTGAGGGGTTCAGCTGTGGTTGTTGGAAGTGAAGTCGTTTCTTGTGCAGTAGTTGTTGGGACATCACTTGTGGTGGTAAGAAAAGTCGTTGTCACTGGTTCTAAAGTTGTCGTTGGGGCAGAACTTTTGAGGGGTTCAGCTGTGGTTGCTGAAAGTGAAGTTGTTTCTTGAGTAGTTGTTGTTGGGACATCACTTGTGGTGGTGGTATGAAGAGTCGTTGTCACTGGTTCTAAAGTTGTCGTTGGGGCAGAACTTGTGACAGGTTCAACTGTGGTTGTTGGAATTGAAGTTGTTTCTTGTGCAGTTGTTGTTGGGACATCACTTGTGGTGGTACCTAGAGACGTTGTCACTAGTTCTGAAGTTGTAATTGGCACAGAAGTTATAAGGGCTTCAGCTGTGGTTGTTGGAAGTGAAGTTGTTTCTTGTGCAGTTGTTGTTGGGACATCACTTGTGGTGGTATGAAGATTCATTGTTACTAGTTCTGATGTAGTTGGAACAGAACTTGTGAGGGGTTCAGCTGTGGTTGCTGGAAGTGAAGTTGTTTCTTGAGTAGTTGTTGTTGGGACATCACTTGTGGTGGTACCTACAGACGTTGTCACTAGTTCTGAAGTTGTAATTGGCACAGAAGTTATAAGGGCTTCAGCTGTGGTTGCTGGAAGTGAAGTTGTTTCTTGAGTAGTTGTTGTTGGGACATCACTTGTGGTGGTATGAAGAGTCGTTGTCATTGGTTCTGAAGTTGTAGATGGTACAGAACTTGTGAGGAGTTCAGCTGTGGTTGTTGGGAGAGAAGTTGATTGTTCTGCACTAGTTGTAGAAACAAGAGTTGTGTTGGTATACAGAGTTGTTGTCACTAGTTCTGATGTAGTTGGTACGGAACTTGTGAGGGGTTCAGCTGTGGTTGCTGGAAGTGAAGTTGTTTCTTGTGCAGTTGTTGTTGGGACATCACTTGTGGTGGTATCTAGAGTTGTTGTCACCGCTTCTGATGTTGTAGTTGGTACAGAACTTGTGACGACTTCAGCTGTGGTTGTTGGAAGCGAAGTCGTCTCTTGTGCAGTTGTTGTTGGGACATCAGTTACAGTGGTATGAAGAGTTGTTGTCACTGGTTCTGCAGTTGTAGTTGGTACAGAACTTGTGAGGTGTTCAGCTGTGGTTGTTGGAAGTGAAGTCGTTTCTTGTGCAGTAGTTGTTGGGACATCACTTGTGGTGGTAAGAAAAGTCGTTGTCACTGGTTCTAAAGTTGTCGTTGGGGCAGAACTTTTGAGGGGTTCAGCTGTGGTTGCTGAAAGTGAAGTTGTTTCTTGAGTAGTTGTTGTTGGGACATCACTTGTGGTGGTGGTATGAAGAGTCGTTGTCACTGGTTCTAAAGTTGTCGTTGGGGCAGAACTTGTGACGGGTTCAACTGTGGTTGTTGGAATTGAAGTTGTTTCTTGTGCAGTTGTTGTTGGGACATCACTTGTGGTGGTACCTAGAGACGTTGTCACTAGTTCTGAAGTTGTAATTGGCACAGAAGTTATAAGGGCTTCAGCTGTGGTTGTTGGAAGTGAAGTTGTTTCTTGTGCAGTTGTTGTTGGGACATCACTTGTGGTGGTATGAAGATTCATTGTTACTAGTTCTGATGTAGTTGGAACAGAACTTGTGAGGGGTTCAGCTGTGGTTGCTGGAAGTGAAGTTGTTTCTTGAGTAGTTGTTGTTGGGACATCACTTGTGGTGGTACCTACAGACGTTGTCACTAGTTCTGAAGTTGTAATTGGCACAGAAGTTATAAGGGCTTCAGCTGTGGTTGCTGGAAGTGAAGTTGTTTCTTGAGTAGTTGTTGTTGGGACATCACTTGTGGTGGTATGAAGAGTCATTGTCACTGGTTCTAAAGTTGTAGTTGGGGCAGAACTTGTGAGGGGTTCAGCTGTGGTTGTTGGAATTGAAGTTGTTTCTTGTGCAGTTGTTGTAGGAACATAACTTGTGGTGGTATCTAGAGTTGTTGTCACTGGTTCTGAAGTGGTTGTTGGTACAGAATTTGTAATAACTTCAGCTGTGGTTGTTGGAAGCGAAGTCGTCTCTTGTGCAGTTGTTGTTGGGACATCACTTGTGATGGTATCTAGAGTTGTTGTCAATGGTTCTGAAGTTGTACTTGGTAGAAAACTTGTGACGCCTTCAGCTGTGGTTGTTGGAAGTGAAGTTGTTTCTTGTGCAGTTGTTGTAGGAACATAACTTGTGGTGGTATCTAGAGTTGTTGTCAACGGTTCTGAAGTTGTACTTGGTACAGAACTTGTGATAACTTCAGCTGTGGTTGCTGGAATTGAAGTTGTTTCTTGTGCAGTTGTTGTAGGAACATAACTTGTGGTGGTATCTAGAGTTGTTGTCACTGGTTCTGAAGTGGTTGTTGGTACAGAATTTGTAATAACTTCAGCTGTGGTTGCTGGAATTGAAGTTGTTTCTTGTGCAGTTGTCGTAGGAACATAACTTGTGGTGGTATCTAGAGTTGTTGTCACCGCTTCTGATGTTGTAGTTGGTACAGAACTTGTGACGACTTCAGCTGTGGTTGTTGGAATTGAAGTCGTTTCTTGTGCAGTTGTTGTTGGGACATCACTTGTGATGGTATCTAGAGTTGTTGTCAACGGTTCTGAAGTTGTACTTGGTAGAGAACTTGTGACGACTTCAGCTGTGGTTGTTGGAAGTGAAGTTGTTTCTTGTGCAGTTGTTGTAGGAACATAACTTGTGGTGGTATCTAGAGTTGTTGTCAACGGTTCTGAAGTTGTACTTGGTACAGAACTTGTGACGACTTCAGCTGTGGTTGTTGGAAGTGAAGTTGTTTCTTGTGCATTTGTTGTAGGAACATAACTTGTGGTGGTATCTAGAGCCGTTGACAGTGGTTCTGATGTTGTTGTTGGTACAGAACTTGTGATAACTTCAGCTGTGGTTGCTGGAATTGAAGTTGTTTCTTGTGCAGTTGTCGTAGGAACATAACTTGTGGTGGTATCTAGAGTTGTTGTCACCGCTTCTGATGTTGTAGTTGGTACAGAACTTGTGACGACTTCAGCTGTGGTTGTTGGAAGCGAAGTCGTCTCTTGTGCAGTTGTTGTTGGGACATCACTTGTGATGGTATCCAGAGTTCTTGTCAACGGTTCTGAAGTTGTACTTGGTAGAGAACTTGTGACGACTTCAGCTGTGGTTGTTGGAAGTGAAGTTGTTTCTTGTGCAGTTGTTGTAGGAACATAACTTGTGGTGGTATCTAGAGTTGTTGTCACTGGTTCTGAAGTGGTTGTTGGTACAGAATTTGTAATAACTTCAGCTGTGGTTGCTGGAATTGAAGTTGTTTCTTGTGCAGTTGTCGTATGAACATAACTTGTGGTGGTATCTAGAGTTGTTGTCACCGCTTCTGATGTTGTAGTTGGTACAGAACTTGTGATGACTTCAGCTGTTGTTGGAAGCAAAGTCGTCTCTTGTGCAGTTGTTGTTGGAACATCACTTGTGGTGGTATCTAGAGTTGTTGTCAACGGTTCTGAAGTTGTACTTGGTAGAGAACTTGTGACGACTTCAGCTGTGGTTGTTGGAAGTGAAGTTGTTTCTTGTGCAGTTGTTGTAGGAACATAACTTGTGGTGGTATCTAGTGTTGTTGTCAACGGTTCTGAAGTTGTACTTGGTACAGAACTTGTGACGACTTCAGCTGTGGTTGTTGGAAGTGAAGTTCTTTCTTGTGCATTTGTTGTAGGAACATAACTTGTGGTGGTATCTAGAGTTGTTGTCACTGGTTCTGAAGTGGTTGTTGGTACAGAACTTGTGATAACTTCAGCTGTGGTTGCTGGAATTGAAGTTGTTTCTTGTGCAGTTGTCATAGGAACATCACTTGTGATGGTATCTAGAGTTGTTGTCACTGGTTCTGATTTTGTTGTTGGTACAGAACTTGTGATAACTTCAGCTGTGGTTGCCGGAATTGAAGTTGTTTCTTGTGCAGTTGTCATAGGAACATAACTTGTGGTGGTATCTAGAGTTGTTGTCAACGGTTCTGAAGTTGTACTTGGTACAGAACTTGTGACGACTTCAGCTGTGGTTGTTGGAAGTGAAGTCGTCTCTTGTGCAGTTGTTGTTGGAACATCACTTGTGGTGGTATCTAGAGTTGTTGTCAACGGTTCTGAAGTTGTACTTGGTAGAGAACTTGTGACGACTTCAGCTGTGGTTGTTGGAAGTGAAGTTGTTTCTTGTGCAGTTGTTGTAGGAACATAACTTGTGGTGGTATCTAGTGTTGTTGTCAACGGTTCTGAAGTTGTACTTGGTACAGAACTTATGACGACTTCAGCTGTGGTTGTTGGAAGTGAAGTTGTTTCTTGTGCATTTGTTGTAGGAACATAACTTGTGGTGGTATCTAGAGTTGTTGTCACTGGTTCTGAAGTGGTTGTTGGTACAGAACTTGTGATAACTTCAGCTGTGTTTGCTGGAATTGAAGTTGTTTCTTGTGCAGTTGTCATAGGAACATCACTTGTGATGGTATCTAGAGTTGTTGTCACTGGTTCTGATGTTGTTGTTGGTACAGAACTTGTGATAACTTCAGCTGTGGTTGCCGGAATTGAAGTTGTTTCTTGTGCAGTTGTCGTAGGAACATAACTTGTGGTGGTATCTAGAGTTGTTGTCACCGCTTCTGATGTTGTAGTTGGTACAGAACTTGTGACGACTTCAGCTGTGGTTGTTGGAAGCGAAGTCGTCTCTTGTGCAGTTGTTGTTGGGACATCACTTGTGATGGTATCTAGAGTTGTTGTCAACGGTTCTGAAGTTGTACTTGGTAGAGAACTTGTGACGACTTCAGCTGTGGTTGTTGGAAGTGAAGTTGTTTCTTGTGCAGTTGTTGTAGGAACATAACTTGTGGTGGTATCTAGAGTTGTTGTCAACGGTTCTGAAGTTGTACTTGGTACAGAACTTGTGACGACTTCAGCTGTGGTTGTTGGAAGTGAAGTTGTTTCTTGTGCATTTGTTGTAGGAACATAACTTGTGGTGGTATCTAGAGTTGTTGTCACTGGTTCTGAAGTGGTTGTTGGTACAGAACTTGTGATAACTTCAGCTGTGGTTGCTGGAATTGAAGTTGTTTCTTGTGCAGTTGTCATAGGAACATAACTTGTGGTGGTATCTAGAGTTGTTGTCACCGCTTCTGATGTAGTTGGTACAGAACTTGTGACGACTTCAGCTGTGGTTGTTGGAAGCGAAGTCGTCTCTTGTGCAGTTGTTGTAGGGACATCACTTGTGATGGTATCTAGAGTTGTGGTCACCGCTTCTGATGTTGTAGTTGGTACAGAACTTGTGACGACTTCAGTTGTGGTTGTTGGAAGCGAAGTCGTCTCTTGTGCAGTTGTTGTAGGAACATAACTTGTGGTGGTATCTAGAGTTGTTGTCACTGGTTGTGAAGTGGTTGTTGGTACAGAACTTGTGATAACTTCAGCTGTGGTTGCTGGAATTGAAGTTGTTTCTTGTGCAGTTGTCGTAGGAACATCACTTGTGATGGTATCTAGAGTTGTTGTCAATGGTTCTGAAGTTGTACTTTGTACAGAACTTGTGATAACTTCAGCTGTGGTTGCTGGAAGTGAAGTTGTTTCTTGTGCAGTTGTTGTAGGAACATAACTTGTGGTGGTATCTACAGTTGTTGTCACTGGTTGTGAAGTGGTTGTTGGTACAGAACTTGTGATAACTTCAGCTGTGGTTGCTGGAATTGAAGTTGTTTCTTGTGCAGTTGTCGTAGGAACATAACTTGTGGTGGTATCTAGAGTTGTTGTCTCCGCTTCTGATGTAGTTGGTACAGAACTTGTGAGGACTTCAGCTGTGGTTGTTGGAAGCGAAGTCGTTTCTTGTGCAGTTGTCGTAGGAACATAACTTGTGGTGGTATCTAAAGTTGTTGTCACCACTTCTGATGTTGTAGTAGGTACAGAACTTGTGACGACTTCAGCTGTGGTTGTTGGAAGCGAAGTCGTCTCTTGTGCAGTTGTTGTTTGGACATCACTTGTGATGGTATCTAGAGTTGTTGTCACCGGTTCTGAAGTTGTACTTGGTACAGAACTTGTGACGACTTCAGCTGTGGTTGTTGGAAGTGAAGTTGTTTCTTGTGCAGTTGTTGTAGGAACATAACTTGTGGTGGTATCGAGAGTTGTTGTCACTGGTTCTGAAGTGGTTGTTGGTACAGAACTTGTGATAACTTCAGCAGTGGTTGTTGGAAGTGAAGTCGTTTCTTGTGCAGTTGTCGAAGGAACATCACTTGTGGTGGTATCTAGAGTTGTTGTCACTGGTTCTGAAGTTGTAGTTGGTACAGAACTTGTGACGACTTCCACTGTCGTTGTTGGAATTGAAGTCGTTTCTTGTGCAGTTGTTGTTGGGACATCAGTTGTGGTGGTATCTAGAGTCGTTGTCACTGGTTCTGAAGTTGTAGTTGGTACAGAACTTGTGACGACTTCCACTGTGGTTGTAAGAAGTGAAGTCGTTTCTAGTGCAGTTGTTGTAGGAACATCATACATGGTCGTTGTTTCCTGCACTGTAGTCTCAACAGATGTTGTATATGTGGTTGGGGATTCAGTAGTTGTAGTATTAAGAAATTCGCTTGGGTCTGTTGCTGTAAGTGAAAACAATATACATTTTTAGCTATTCACAGCTTGGAATTCCAAACAACATCTTCCAAATTCTGCATGTTCATGCAAACTTCTCTAGGAGCAAGTTTGCATATCGCCCCCAAGATCACATGTTTGTAATGCAGCCTCGGTTGGAAAAGGACCTGATTCTAATTAGATATGGAGGGCTTATTCTTTCTTATTCTGCTTGTGCTAATATGTGCCCTAAATCTTACACAGTGCACATAAAGGTTCCTTTGCATTTCTATATTTACATGCAGATTATTTTTATTTGATTAAAACAGCGAAGTTTAAAAAATTGAGGATAAATATACTCACCAGCTTCAATAGTGCTTGGGTTTATGTCCAAAAAGACTTGGGACTCATTAACAGCTTGTTGCAGTGCCACCACTGTCTCGGTTGTGTTGGGAATCGCTGTCCCGTTTTCAAAATACAACATAGCGTCCACTCCAACAGAGCCAGACCTAAGAGTTAAAGAGTTTGGAGCAAACACTGAATATAATATCTTTTTTAGTAAAATGAAATTATGAAGATGTAAATTGATTAAGGACATTGAGTGTTCCTACTATACACAAAGCTGTCACAGTATAGATATATAATTTTGGATTTTTTAAAACTTCCATTTAAAAGAGGGTGCAATGTCATGGCAATCACATGTTTGCTTGTTTGAAAGGTCAATAAAACCACATACCAAAATTTGATAATCGAACACCATTTGAACCTCTGTGGGAATTTCAAATTGTATCCCCTAGTGATCTGTAAGAAATTGAAATGGCAGAAATAAACGAGTTAATGTTCTCGCTCATTTATCGACACTGATGAAAATTGAAATTAGAACATCAAGTGTTGGTAGATTTTAGAATGAAGACTAATTTTAAAGGCAAGTAATACCTCAGCTGTCACGTTTGATGCTAGTGTTTGATATTCAGATGATGTTGGGTCGGCATATGCAACCAGGAAAATGCGAACCAGCTTGAAGCGTAGATAAAGGTATGACTGTGTTGATATTGTTGAAGCAGTTGTGAATAATGTATTTGTGCTTGATTGTAGAGTTGATTCTCCTGTAGTTGTTGTAGTGACATTTATCGTGGTGGTATCTAGAGTTGTTGTCACTGGTTCTGAAGTTGTAGCTGGTAAAGAACTTGTGAGGACTTCAGCTGTAGTTGTTGGAAGTGAAGTCGATTCTTGACCAGTTGTGGTAGGGACATCATATGTGGTTGTCACCAATGGTTCAGAAGTTGTAGCTGTTACAGAATTTGTGAGAACCTCAGCTGTGGTTGTTGGCAGTGAAGTTGATTCTTGACTAGATGTGGTAGGGACGTTGAATGTGGTTGTTGTAACTAGTTCTGAAGTTGTAGCTGGTACAGATGTGATGACTTCAGCAGTGGTTGCTGGAAGTGAAGTAGTTTCTTGTGCATTTGTTGTAGGGACATCACTTGTGGTGGTGTCTATAATTGTTGTCACTGGTTCTGAAGTTGGTGTTGGTACAGAACTTGTGACGACTTCAGCTGTCGTTGTTGGAAGTGAAGTAGTTTCTTGTGCAGTTGTTGTAGGAACATCACTTGTGTTTGTATCTAGAGTCATTGTCACTGGTTCTGAAGATGTGGTAGTTGGTACAGAACTTGTGAGGACTTCAGCTGTGGTAGCTGGAAGTAAAGTCGTTTCTTGTGCGGTTGTTGTAGGGACATCACTTGTGGTGGTATCTAGAGTTGTTGTCACGTGTTCTGATGTTGTTGGTACAGAACTTGTAATAACTTCAGCTGTGGTTGTTGGTGTTAAAGTCGTTTCTTGTGCAGTTGTTGTAGGAACATCACTTGTGGTGGTATCTAGAGTCGTTGTCACTGATTCTGATGTTGTTGGTACAGAACTTGCGATAACTTCAGCTGTAGTTGTTGGAAGTGAAGTCGATTCTTGACCAGTTGTGGTAGGGACATCATATGTGGTTGTCATTGCTGGTTCTGATGTTGTAGCTGTTACAGAACTTGTGAGAACCTCAGCTGTGGTTGTTGGCAGTGAAGTTGATTCTTGACTAGTTGTGGTTGGGACGTCGAATGTGGTTGTTGTAACTAGTTCTGAAGTTGTAGCTGGTACAGATGTGATGACCTCAGCGGTGGTTGTTGGAAGTGAAGTAGTTTCTTGTGCAGTTGTTGTAGGGACATCACTTGTGGTGGTGTCTATAGTTGTTGTCACTGGTTCTGAAGTTGGTGTTGGTACAGAACTTGTGACGACTTCAGCTGTTGTTGGAAGTGAAGTCATCTCTTGTGCAGTTGTTGTAGGAACATCAGTTGTGGTGGTATCTAGAGTTGTTGTCACTGGTTCTGATGTTATTGGTACAGAACTTGTGATAACTTCAGCTGTGGTTGTTGGAAGTGAAGTCGTTTCTCGTACAGTTGTTGTAGGAACATCAGTTGTGGTGGTATCTAGAGTCGTTGTCAGTGGTTCTGATGTGGTAGTTGGTACAGAACTTGTGAGGATTTCAGCTGTGGTGGTTGGAAGTGAGGTCGTTTCTTGTGCGGTTGTTGTAGGAACATAACTTGTGGTGGTATCTAGAGTTGTTGTCACTGGTTCTGAAGTTGTAGTTGGTACAGAACTTGTGAGGACTTCAGCTGTGGTTGTTGGAAATAAAGTCGTTTCTTGTGCAGTTGTCGTAGGGACATCACTTGTGGTGGTATCTAGAGTTGTTGTCACTGGTTCTGATGTAGTAGTTGGTACTGAACCTGTGAGGACTTCAGCTGTGGTGGTTGGAAGTGATGTCGTTTCTTGTGCAGTTGTTGTTATTACATCAGTTGTGGTGGTATCTAGAGTCGTTGTCACTGGTTCTGATGTTGTAGTTGGTACAGAACTTGTGACAACTTCAGCTGTGGTTGTTGGAAGTGAAGTCGTCTCTTGTGCAGTTGTTGTAGGAACATCACTTGTGCTTGTATCTAGAGTCGTTGTCACTGGTTCTGAAGATGTGGTAGTTGGTACAGAACTTGTGAGGACTTCAGCTGTGGTAGTTGGAAGTAAAGTCGTTTCTTGTGCAGTTGTTGTAGGGACATCACTTGTGGTGGTATCTAGAGTTGTTGTCACTGGTTCTGATGTTGTTGGTACAGAACTTGTAATAACTTCAGCTGTGGTTGTTGGAAGCGAAGTCGTCTCTTGTGCAGTTGTTGTAGGAACATCACTTGTGGTGGTATCTAGAGTCGTTGTCACTGATTCTGATGTTGTTGGTACAGAACTTGTGATAACTTCAGCTGTAGTTGTTGGAAGTGAAGTCGATTCTTGACCAGTTGTGGTAGGGACATCATATGTGGTTGTCATTGCTGGTTCTGATGTTGTAGCTGTTACAGAACTTGTGAGAACCTCAGCTGTGGTTGTTGGCAGTGAAGTTGATTCTTGACTAGTTGTGGTTGGGACGTCGAATGTGGTTGTTGTAACTAGTTCTGAAGTTGTAGCTGGTACAGATGTGATGACCTCAGCGGTGGTTGTTGGAAGTGAAGTAGTTTCTTGTGCAGTTGTTGTAGGGACATCACTTGTGGTGGTGTCTATAGTTGTTGTCACTGGTTCTGAAGTTGGTGTTGGTACAGAACTTGTGACGACTTCAGCTGTTGTTGGAAGTGAAGTCATCTCTTGTGCAGTTGTTGTAGGAACATCAGTTGTGGTGGTATCTAGAGTTGTTGTCACTGGTTCTGATGTTATTGGTACAGAACTTGTGATAACTTCAGCTGTGGTTGTTGGAAGTGAAGTCGTTTCTCGTACAGTTGTTGTAGGAACATCAGTTGTGGTGGTATCTAGAGTCGTTGTCAGTGGTTCTGATGTGGTAGTTGGTACAGAACTTGTGAGGATTTCAGCTGTGGTGGTTGGAAGTGAGGTCGTTTCTTGTGCGGTTGTTGTAGGAACATAACTTGTGGTGGTATCTAGAGTTGTTGTCACTGGTTCTGAAGTTGTAGTTGGTACAGAACTTGTGAGGACTTCAGCTGTGGTTGTTGGAAATAAAGTCGTTTCTTGTGCAGTTGTCGTAGGGACATCACTTGTGGTGGTATCTAGAGTTGTTGTCACTGGTTCTGATGTAGTAGTTGGTACTGAACCTGTGAGGACTTCAGCTGTGGTGGTTGGAAGTGATGTCGTTTCTTGTGCAGTTGTTGTTATTACATCAGTTGTGGTGGTATCTAGAGTCGTTGTCACTGGTTCTGATGTTGTAGTTGGTACAGAACTTGTGACAACTTCAGCTGTGGTTGTTGGAAGTGAAGTCGTCTCTTGTGCAGTTGTTGTAGGAACATCACTTGTGCTTGTATCTAGAGTCGTTGTCACTGGTTCTGAAGATGTGGTAGTTGGTACAGAACTTGTGAGGACTTCAGCTGTGGTAGTTGGAAGTAAAGTCGTTTCTTGTGCAGTTGTTGTAGGGACATCACTTGTGGTGGTATCTAGAGTTGTTGTCACTGGTTCTGATGTTGTTGGTACAGAACTTGTAATAACTTCAGCTGTGGTTGTTGGTGTTGAAGTAGTTTCTTGTGAAGTTGTTGATGGGACATTACTTGTGGTGGTATCTAGATTCGTTGTTACTGGTTCTGATGTTGTTGGTACAGAACTTGTGGTTGTTGGAAGTGAAGTTGTTTCTTGTGCAGTTGTTGTAGGAACATCACTTGTGGTTGTATCTAGAGTTGTTGTCACTGGTTCTGATGTTGTTGGTACAGAACTTGTGATAACTTCAGCTGTAGTTGTTGGAAGTGAAGTCGTCTCTTGTACAGTTGTTGTAGGAACATCAGTTGTGGTGGTATCTAGAGTTGTTGTCACTGGTTCTGATGTTGTAGTTGGTACAGAACTTGTGACGACTTCAGCTGTGGTTGTTGGTAGTAAAGAAGTCTCTTGTGCAGTTGTTGTAGGGACATCACTTGTCGTTGTATCTAGAGTCGTAGTCACTGGTTCTGAAGTTGTAGTTGGTACAGAACTTGTGAGGACTTCAGCTGTGGTTGTTGGAAGTAAAGTCGTTTCTTGTGCAGTTGTTGTAGGGACATAACTTGTGGTGGTATCTAGAGTTGTTGTCACTGGCTCTGATGTAGTAGTTGGTACTGAACTTGTGACCACTTCAGCTTTGGTTGTTGGAAATGAAGTTGTTTCTTGTGCAGTTGTTGTAGGGACAGCACTTGTGGTTGTATCTAGAGTTGTAGTTACTGGTTCTGAAGTAGTAGTTGGTACAGAACTTGTGACAACTTCAGCAGTGGTTGTTGGAAGTGAAGTCGTTTCTTGTGCAGTTGTTGTAGGAACATCATACATGGTCGTTGTTTCCTGTACTGTAGTGGTTGGGGCTTCAGTAGTTGTAGTATTGAGAAATTCACTTGGGTCTGTTACTGTAAAGGAAAACAATATACATTTTTAGCTATTCACACCTTGGCCTTCTAGACATTATCTTCCAAATTCTGCATGTTCATGCAAACTTCTCCAGTAGCTAGTTTGCATTTCAATATTTACTTGTAGATTCATTTTATTTAATAGAAACAACGAAGGTAAAAACATTGAGGATAAATATACTCACCAGCTTCAATAGTGCTTGGGTTTATGTCTAAAAAGACTTGGGACTCATTAACAGCTTGTTGCAGTGCCACCACTGTCTCGGTTGTGTTGGGAATCGCTGTCCCATTTTCAAAATACAACATAGCGTCCACTCCAACGGAGCCAGACCTAATGGTTAAGGAGTTGGGAGCAAACACTGAATATAATATGATCTTTTTCATCATAATAAAATTATGAACATGTAAATTGATTGGGGACAAACGTTATCACAGTATAGATATATAATTTTGGATTTTTTAAAACTTTTAAAAGAGGGTGCAATGTCATGGCAATCATGTTTGCTTGTTTGAAAGGTCAATAAAACCACATACCAAAATTTGATGATCGAACACCATTTGAACTTCTGTGGGAATTTCAAACTGTATCCCCTAGTGATCTGTAAGAAATTGAAATGGCAGAAATGAACGAGTTAATGTTCTCTCTCATTTATCGGCACTGATGAAAATTGAAATTAGAACATCAAGTGTTGGTGGATTTTAGAATGAAGACTATTTTTAAAGGCAAGTAATACCTCAGCTGTCACGTTTGATGCTAGTGTTTGATATTCAGATGATGTTGGGTCGGCATATGCAACCAGGAAAATGCGAACCAGCTTGAAGCGTAGATAAAGGTATGACTGTGTTGATATTGTTGAAGCAGTTGTGAATAATGTATTTGTGCTTGATTGTAGAGTCGATTCTTCTGTAGTTGTTGTAGTGACACTTATCCTGGTGGTATCTAGAATTGTTGTCACTGGTTCTGAAGTTGTAGGTAAAGAACTTGTGAGGACTTCAGCTGTAGTTGTTGGAAGTGAAGTCGATTCTTGACCAGTTGTGGTAGGGACATCATATGTGGTTGTCACCAATGGTTCAGAAGTTGTAGCTGTTACAGAACTTGTGAGAACTTCAGTTGTGGTTGTTGGAAGTGCAGTTGATTCCTGTGCAATTGTTGTTGGGACATCATATGTGGTTGTCACTACTGGTTCTGATGTTGTAGCTGTTACGGAACTTGTGAGGACTTCAGCGGTGGTCGTTGGAAGTGAAGAAGTTTCTTGTGCAGTTGTTGTTGGAACATCACTTGTGGTGGTATCTAGAGTCAATGTCACTGGTTCTGATGTGGTAGTTGGTACAGAACTTGTGATAACTTCAGCTGTGGTTGTTGGAAGTGAAGTCGTTTCTGGTGCAGTAGTTGTAGGAACATAACTTGTGGTGGTATCTATATTCGTTGTCACTGGTTCTGATGTTGTAGTTGGTGCAGATGTGATGAATTCAGATGTGGTTGTTGGAAGTGAAGTCGTTTCTTGTGCAGTTGTTGTAGGGACATCAGTTGTGGTGGTATCTACAGTCATTGTCACTGGTTCTGATGTTGTTGGTACAGAACTTGTAATAACTTCAGCTGTGGTTGTTGGTGTTGAAGTTGTTTCTTGTGCAGTTGTTGTTGGGACATCACTTGTGGTGGTATCTGGAGTCGTTGTCACTGGTTCTGATGTTGTAGTTGGTACAGAACTTGTAATAACTTCAGCTGTGGTTGTTGGAAGTGAAGTCGTTTCTTGTGCAGTTGTTGTAGAAACATCACTTGTGGTGGTATCTAGAGTCGTTGTAACTGGTTCTGATGTTGTAGTTGGTGCAGATGTGATGACTTCAGATGTGGTTGTTGGAAGTGAAGTCATTTCTTGTGCAGTTGTTGTAGGGACATCAGTTGTGGTGGTATCTAGAGTCGTTGTCACTTGTTCTGATGTTGGTACAGAACTTGTGATAACTTCAGCTGTGTTTGTTGGAAGTGAAGTAGTTTCTTGTGCAGTTGTTGTTCGGACATCACTTGTGATGGTATCTAGAGTCGTTGTCACTGGTTCTGATGTTGTAGTTGGTACAGAACTTGTGAGGACTTCAGCTGTGGCTGTTGGAATTGAAGTTGTTTCTTGTGCAGTTGTTGTAGGAACATCACTTGTGGTGGTATCTAGAGTCGTTGTCACTGGTTCTGATGTTGTTGGTACAGAACTTGTGATAACTTCAGCTGTGGTTGTTGGAATTGAAGTAGTTTCTTGTGCAGTTGTTGTAGGAACATCACTTGTGGTGGTATCTATAGTCGTTGTCACTGGTTCTGATGTTGTTGGTACAGAACTTGTAATAACTTCAGCTGTGGTTGTTGGAAGTGAAGTTGTTTCTTGTGCAGTTGTTGTAGGGACATCAGTTGTGGTGGTATCTAGAGTCGTTGTCACTGGTTCTGATGTTGTTGGTACAGAACTTGTAATAACTTCAGCTGTGGTTGTTGGTGTTGAAGTAGTTTCTTGTGCAGTTGTTGTTGGGACATCACTTGTGGTGGCATCTAGAGTCGTTGTTACTGGTTCTGATGTTGTAGTTGGTACAGAACTTGTGGGGACTTCAGCTGTGGTTGTTGGAATTGAAGTCGTTTCTTGTGCAGTTGTTTTAGGAACATCAATTGTGGTTGTATCTATAGTCGTTGTCACTGGTTCTGACGTTGTTGGTACAGAACTTGTAATAACTTCAGCTGTGGTTGCTGGTGTTGAAGTAGTTTCTTGTGCTGTTGTTGTAGGGACATAACTTGTGGCTGTATCTAGAGTCGTTGTCACTGGTTCTGATGTTGTTGGTACAGAACTTGTGATAACTTCAGCTGTGGTTGTTGGAATTGAAGTAGTTTCTTGTGCAGTTGTTGTAGGAACATCACTTGTGGTTGTATCTATAGTCGTTGTCACTGGTTCTGATGTTGTTGGTACAGAACTTGTGATAACTTCAGCTGTGGTTGTTGGAATTGAAGTAGTTTCTTGTGCAGTTGTTGTAGGAACATCACTTGTGGTTGTATCTATAGTCGTTGTCACTGGTTCTGACGTAGTTGGTACAGAACTTGAGAGGACTTCAGCTGGGGTTGTTGAAAGTAAAGTAGTTTCTTGTGCAGTTGTAGTAGGAACATCATACATGGTCGTTGTTTCCTGTACTGTAGTGGTTGGGGCTTCAGTAGTTGTAGTATTGAGAAATTCGCTTGGGTCTGTTACTGTAAAGGAAAACAATATACATTTTTAGCTATTCACAGTTTGGCCTTCCAGACATTATCTTCCAAATTCTGCATGTTCATGCAAATGTCTCCAGTAGCAAGTTTGCATTTCAATATTTACATGTAGATTCATTTTATTTGATTAAAACAACAAAGGTTAAAAATTGAGGATAAATATACTCACCAGCTTCAATACTGCTTGGGTCTATGTCTAAAAAGACTTGGGACTCATTAACAACTTGTTGTAGTGCCACCACTGTCTCGGTTGTGTTGGGAATCGCTGTCCCATTTTCAAAATACAACATAGCGTCCACTCCAACAGAGCCAGACCTAAGAGTTAAAGAGTTTGGAGCAAACACTGAATATAATATCTTTTTTATTAAAATGAAATTATGAAGATGTAAATTGATTGAGGACATTAAGTGTTCCTACTATACACAACGCTGTCGCAGTATAGATATATAATTTTGGATTTTTTAAAACTTTTAAAAGAGGGTGCAATGTCACGGCAATCACGTTTGCTTGTTTGAAAGGTCAATAAAATCACATACCAAAATTTGATGATCGAACACCATTTGAACTTCTGTGGGAATTTCAAATTGTATCCCCTAGTGATCTGTAAGAAATTGAAATGGCAGAAATGAACGAGTTAATGTTCTCTCTCATTTATCGAGACTGATGAAAATTGAAATTAGAACATCAAGTGTTTGTGGATTTTAGAAGGAAGACTATTTTTAAAGGCAAGTAATACCTCAGCTGTCACGTTTGATGCTAGTGTTTGATATTCAGATGATGTTGGGTCAGCATATGCAACCAGGAAAATGCGAACCAGCTTGAAGCGTAGATAAAGGTATGACTGTGTTGATATTGTTGAAGCAGTTGTGAATAGTGTAATTGTGCTTGATTGTAGAGTCGATTCTTCTGCAGTTGTTGTAGTGACACTTATCGTGGTGGTATCTAGAGTTGTTGTCACTGGTTCTGAAGTTGTAGCTGGTAAAGAACTTGTGAGGACTTCAGCTGTAGTTGTTGGAAGTGAAGTCGATTCTTGACCAGTTGTGGTAGGCACATCATATGTGGTTGTCACCAATGGTTCAGAAGTTGTAGCTGTTACAGAACTTGTGAGAACTTCAGTTGTGGTTGTTGGAAGTGAAGTTGATTCCTGTGCAGTTGTTGTTGGGACATCATATGTGGTTGTCACTACTGGTTCTGATGTTGTAGCTGTTACAGAACTTGTGAGGACTTCAGCGGTGGTTGTTGGAAGTGAAGAAGTTTCTTGTGCAGTTGTTGTAGGAACATCACTTGTGGTGGTATCTAGATTCGTTGTCACTGGTTCTGATGTGGTGGTTGGTACAGAACTTGTGAGCACTTCCGCTGTGGTTGTTGGTAGTGAAGTAGTTTCTTGTGCAGTTGTTGTAGGGACATCACTTGTGGTGGTATCTAGAGTTGTTGTCACTGGTTCTGATGTAGTTGGTGCAGATGTGATGGCTTCAGCTGTGGTTGTTGGAAGGGTAGACATTTCTTGTGCAGTTGTTGTAGGAACATCACTTGTGGTGGTATCTAGAGTTGTTGTCACTGGTTCTGATGTAGTTGGTGCAGATGTGATGGCTTCAGCTGTGGTTGTTGGAAGGGTAGTCGTTTCTTGTGCAGTTGTTGTAGTAACATCACTTGTGGTGGTATCTAGAGTCGTCACTGGTTCTGATGTAGTTGGTACTGAACTTGTGAGGACTTCAGCTGTGGTTGTTGGAAGTGAAGTCGTTTCTTGTGCAGTTGTTGTAGGGACATCACTTGTGGTGGTATCTAGAGATGTTGTCACTGGTTCTGATGTGGTACTTGGTACAGAACTTGTGACGAATTCTGTTGTGGTTGTTGGAATTAAAGTCGTTTCTTGTGCAGTTGTTGTAGGGACATCAGTTGTGGTGGTATCTAGAGTTGTTGTCACTGGTTCTGATGTTGTTGTTGGTACAGAACTTGTGATAACTTCAGCTGTGGTTGTTGGAAGTGAAGTTGTTTCTTGTGCAGTCGTTGTAGGAACATCACTTGTGGTGGTATCTAAAGTCGTCACTGGTTCTGATGTAGTTGGTGCAGATGTGATGGCTTCAGCTGTGGTTGTTGGAAGTGAAGTCGTTTCTTGTGCAGTTGTTGTAGGAACATCACTTGTGGTGGTATCTAGATTCGTTGTCACTGGTGCTGATGTGGTGGTTGGTACAGAACTTGTGACCACTTCCGCTGTGGTTGTTGGTAGTGAAGTAGTTTCTTGTGCAGTTGTTGTAGGGACATCACTTGTGGCTGTATCTAGAGTCGTTGTCACTGGTTCTGATGTTGTTGGTACAGAACTTGTGATAACTTCAGCTGTGGTTGTTGGAATTGAAGTAGTTTCTTGTGCAGTTGTTGTAGGAACATCACTTGTGGTTGTATCTATAGTCGTTGTCACTGGTTCTGACGTAGTTGGTACAGAACTTGTGAGGACTTCAGCTGGGGTTGTTGAAAGTAAAGTAGTTTCTTGTGCAGTTGTAGTAGGAACATCATACATGGTCGTTGTTTCCTGTACTGTAGTGGTTGGGGCTTCAGTAGTTGTAGTATTGAGAAATTCGCTTGGGTCTGTTACTGTAAAGGAAAACAATATACATTTTTAGCTATTCACAGCTTGGCCTTCCAGACATTATCTTCCAAATTCTGCATGTTCATGCAAATGTCTCCAGTAGCAAGTTTGCATTTCAATATTTACATGTAGATTCATTTTATTTGATTAAAACAACAAAGGTTAAAAATTGAGGATAAATATACTCACCAGCTTCAATACTGCTTGGGTCTATGTCTAAAAAGACTTGGGACTCATTAACAACTTGTTGTAGTGCCACCACTGTCTCGGTTGTGTTGGGAATCGCTGTCCCATTTTCAAAATACAACATAGCGTCCACTCCAACAGAGCCAGACCTAAGAGTTAAAGAGTTTGGAGCAAACACTGAATATAATATCTTTTTTATTAAAATGAAATTATGAAGATGTAAATTGATTGAGGACATTAAGTGTTCCTACTATACACAACGCTGTCGCAGTATAGATATATAATTTTGGATTTTTTAAAACTTTTAAAAGAGGGTGCAATGTCATGCAATCACGTTTGCTTGTTTGAAATGTCAATAAAATCACATACCAAAATTTGATGATCGAACACCATTTGAACTTCTGTGGGAATTTCAAATTGTATCCCCTAGTGATCTGTAAGAAATTGAAATGGCAGAAATGAACGAGTTAATGTTCTCTCTCATTTATCGAGACTGATGAAAATTGAAATTAGAACATCAAGTGTTTGTGGATTTTAGAAGGAAGACTATTTTTAAAGGCAAGTAATACCTCAGCTGTCACGTTTGATGCTAGTGTTTGATATTCAGATGATGTTGGGTCAGCATATGCAACCAGGAAAATGCGAACCAGCTTGAAGCGTAGATAAAGGTATGACTGTGTTGATATTGTTGAAGCAGTTGTGAATAGTGTAATTGTGCTTGATTGTAGAGTCGATTCTTCTGCAGTTGTTGTAGTGACACTTATCGTGGTGGTATCTAGAGTTGTTGTCACTGGTTCTGAAGTTGTAGCTGGTAAAGAACTTGTGAGGACTTCAGCTGTAGTTGTTGGAAGTGAAGTCGATTCTTGACCAGTTGTGGTAGGGACATCATATGTGGTTGTCACCAATGGTTCAGAAGTTGTAGCTGTTACAGAACTTGTGAGAACTTCAGTTGTGGTTGTTGGAAGTGTAGTTGATTCCGGTGCAGTTGTTGTTGGGACATCATATGTGGTTGTCACTACTGGTTCTGATGTTGTAGCTGTTACAGAACTTGTGAGGACTTCAGCGGTGGTTGTTGGAAGTGAAGAAGTTTCTTGTGCAGTTGTTGTAGGAACATCACTTGTGGTGGTATCTAGATTCGTTGTCACTGGTTCTGATGTGGTGGTTGGTACAGAACTTGTGAGCACTTCCGCTGTGGTTGTTGGTAGTGAAGTAGTTTCTTGTGCAGTTGTTGTAGGGACATCACTTGTGGAGGTATCTAGAGTTGTTGTCACTGGTTCTGATGTAGTTGGTGCAGATGTGATGGCTTCAGCTGTGGTTGTTGGAAGTGTAGTCGTTTCTTGTGCAGTTGTTGTAGGAACATCACTTGTGGTGGTATCTAGAGTTGTTGTCACTGGTTCTGATGTAGTTGGTGCAGATGTGATGGCTTCAGCTGTGGTTGTTGGAAGTGTAGTCGTTTCTTGTGCAGTTGTTGTAGTAACATCACTTTTGGTGGTATCTAGAGTCGTCACTGGTTCTGATGTAGTTGGTACTGAACTTGTGAGGACTTCAGCTGTGGTTGTTGGAAGTGAAGTCGTTTCTTGTGCAGTTGTTGTAGGGACATCACTTGTGGTGGTATCTAGAGATGTTGTCACTGGTTCTGATGTGGTACTTGGTACAGAACTTGTGACGAATTCAGTTGTGGTTGTTGGAATTAAAGTCGTTTCTTGTGCAGTTGTTGTAGGGACATCACTTGTGGTGGTATCTAGAGTTGTTGTCACTGGTTCTGATGTTGTTGTTGGTACAGAACTTGTGATAACTTCAGCTGTGGTTGTTGGAAGTGAAGTTGTTTCTTGTGCAGTCATTGTAGGAACATCACTTGTGGTGGTATCTAAAGTCGTCATTGGTTCTGATGTGGTAATTGGTGCAGATGTGATGACTTCAGTTGTGGTTGTTGGAAGTGAAGTCGTTTCTTGTGCAGTTGTTGTAGGAACATCACTTGTGGTGGTATCTAGAGTTGTTGTCACTGGTTCTGATGTAGTTGGTGCAGATGTGATGGCTTCAGCTGTGGTTGTTGGAAGTGAAGTCGTTTCTTGTGCAGTTGTTGTAGGAACATCACTTGTGGTGGTATCTAGATTCGTTGTCACTGGTGCTGATGTGGTGGTTGGTACAGAACTTGTGAGCACTTCCGCTGTGGTTGTTGGTAGTGAAGTAGATTCTTGTGCAGTTGTTGTAGGGCCATCACTTGTGGTGGTATCTAGAGTTGTTGTCACTGGTTCTGATGTAGTTGGTGCTGATGTGATGGCTTCAGCTGTGGTTGTTGGAAGTGTAGTCGTTTCTTGTGCAGTTGTTGTAGGCACATCACTTGTGGTGGTATCTGGAGTTGTTGTCACTGGTTCTGACATTGTAGTTGGTACAGAACTTGTGATGACTTCAGCTGTGGTTGTTGGAAGTGTAGTCGTTTCTTGTGCAGTTGTTGTAGGAACATCACTTGTGGTGGTATCTAGAGTTGTTGTCACTGGTTCTGAAGTTGTAGTTTGTACTGAACTTGTGGGGACTTCAGCTGTGGTTGTTGGAAGTGTAGTCGTTTCTTGTGCAGTTGTTGTAGGAACATCACTTGTGGTGGTATCTAGAGTCGTCACTGGTTCTGATGTGGTACTTGGTACAGAACTTGTGACGAATTCAGCTGTGGTTGTTGGAATTAAAGTCGTTTCTTTTGCAGTTGTTGTAGGGACATCACTTGTGGTGGTATCTAGAGTTGTTGTCACTGGTTCTGACGTTGTAGTTGGTACAGAACTTGTGATGACTTCAGCTGTGGTTGTTGGAAGTGTAGTCGTTTCTTGTGCAGTTGTTGTAGGAACATCAATTGTGGTGGTATCTAGAGTCGTTGTCACTGGTTCTGAATTTGTAGTTTGTACTGAACTTGTGAGTACTTCAGCTGTGGTTGTTGGTAGTGAAGTCGTTTCTTTTGCAGTTGTTGTAGGAACATCACTTGTGGTGGTATCTAGAGTCATCACTGGTCCTGATGTTGTAGTTGGTACTGAACTTGTGAGGACTTCAGCTGTGGTTGTTTGAAGTGAAGTAATTTCTTGTGCAGTTGTTGTAGGAACATCACTTGTGGTGGTATCTAGAGATGTTGTCACTGGTTCTGATGTTGTAATTGGTGCAGATGTGATAACTTCAGCAGTGGTTGTTGGAAGTGAAGTTGTTTCTTGTACAGTTGTTGTTGGGACATCACTTGGGGTGGTATTTAGAGTCGTTGTCACTGGTTCTGATGTAGTTGGTACAGAACTTGTGATGACTTCAGTTGTGGTTGTTGGAATGGTAGTTGATTCTTGAGCTGTTGTTGTAGGGACATCATAGATTGTTGTTGTCACAGGTTCTGAAGTTGTAATTGGTGCAGATGTGATGATTTCAGTTATGGTTGTTGGAACGGTAGTCGATTCTTGAGCTGTTGTTGTAGGGACATCATAGATGGTTGTTGTTACTGGTGCTGAAGTTGTAGCTGTTACAGAACTTGTAAGGACTTCCGCTGTGGTTGTTGGAACTGTAGTTGATTCTTGAGCTGTTGTTGTAGGGACATCATAGATGGTTGTAGTCAGTGGTTCTGAAGTTGTGGCTGTTACAGAAGTTGTCAAGAGATCAGCCGTGGTTGTTGGCTCTGTTTGAGTTGTGGTTGTGTCCTGCAAAGTTGTCTCTGGTGTTGTTGGTGGTTCAGTTGTAGCAGGTTCTGAACTTGTGGTGCTTATATTAGATTCTGCAGTAGTCTCATATGAAGTCGATGTATATGTAGAAGGTTCTTGGGTTGTTACAGAATCTGCGATGAACTCACTTGTGTTTGTTGCTGTAAGTAAATGTCATATTACATCATTAAAATGATAATTAGCTTTAACAGTCAAACACTTAATGTATTACATCTCTAATATGACCATATGCTAGATTTATGTATATTCTTTGCTATGTAATTAAAAAACGGTACACAGCCTCACCAGCTTGGACACTGGATAAAATAATTTCTGTGGGGTTGGACGTGTTCAGAGCTTCATTTAGTGTTTCCACAGCTTCTGTTGTGTTGGGGACAACTGTCTGGTTTACAAAAGTCAATTCAGTATCTACTCCAACAGAGCCGTACCTAAAAATCAAAGAGAAAACAGACACAATAAGTATGAATTTACTGTTATAATACATCTTGTGACCATGAATACAGACTAATGAAACCAACAATTTAATTTTACTATAACGAAAATCAGTTAAAATAAACATCAGTGTTCTACATCACAGCAGATTTCATCTAATACTTTTAACCCTCACAGAAGCCTTAGATTTTGTATTGAAGTTTATTAAAACAGCTTACCAAAACCCAAGGACAACAGATCTTCGGAAGTATAGTGGGTATTTTTGAGTGAATGCTCTATTGATCTGAAAAAGAGACCCAGGTAAAATCATTATTTATTCAGTTACTATTAGAAAAAAAGTTAGAATTTCATTAAAATGCACATCATTTAGTGAAAATGTTTCATTCTAAAGAATTTCGGTGGGTTGCAGTACCTCAGATATCACGTTGCTAGCCAATGCCTGATACTCCGAAGAGGCTGAATTAGAGTATTCTACAATAAAAATGCGAAGGAGCTTGAAGCGTAGATAGAGGGTGCCTTCTTTTGCTTGTGAGCTTGTTGTTGTAGTGGTTAAAGGAGTTGTAACAAGTGTACTTTGTTGCTCAGTTGTTGTTGCTGGTGGAATTTCAGTGGTAGTTATTGGTGATTGAGTAGTGGTTGTTTCCTGCGGAGTTGTCTCTGGTGTTGTTGCTGGCTCTGTTTGAATTTCAGTGGTTGTTATTGGTGATTGAGTAGTGGTTGTTTCCTGCAGAGTTGTCTCTGGTGTTGTTGTTGCTGGCTCTGTTGGAATTTCAGTGGTTGTTGTTGGTGATTGAGTTGTGGTTGTTTCCTGCAGAGTTGTCTCTAGTGTTGTTGTTGCTGGCTCTGTTGGAATTTCAGTGGTGGTCATTGGTGATTGAGTAGTGGTTGTTTCCTGCAGAGTTGTCTCTAGTATTGTAGTTGGTGGCTCTGTTTGAATTTCAGTGGTGGTTATTGGTGATTGAGTAGTGGTTGTTTCCTGCAGAGTTGTTTCTAGTGTTGTTGCTGGTTCTGTTGGAATTTCAGTGGTGGTTATTGGTGATTGAGTAGTGGTTGTGTCCTGCCGAGTTGTCTCTAGTATTGTAGTTGGTGGCTCTGTTTGAATTTCAGTGGTTGTTATTGCTGATTGAGTAGTGGTTGTTTCCTGCAGAGTTGTTTCTAGTGTTGTTGTTGCTGGCTCTGTTTGAATTTCAGTGGTTGTTATTGGTGATTGAGTAGTGGTTGTTTCCTGCAGAGTTGTTTCTAGTGTTGTTGCTGGCTCTGTTTGAATTTCAGTGGTGGTTATTGGTGATTGGGTAGTGGTTGTGTCCTGCAGAGTTGTCTCTGGTGTTGTTGCTGGCTCTGTTTGAATTTCAGTGGTTGTTATTGGTGATTGAGTAGTGGTTGTTTCCTGCAGAGTTGTGTCTGGTGTTGTTGTTGCTGGCTCTGTTTGAATTTCAGTGGTGGATATTGGTGATTGAGTAGTGGTTGTTTCCTGTAGAGTTGTTTCTAGTGTTGTTGCTGGCTCTGTTTGAATTTCAGTGGTGGTTATTGGTGATTGAGTAGTGGTTGTTTCCTGCAGAGTTGTCTCTAGTGTTGTAGTTGCTTGCTCTGTTTGAATTTCAGTGGTTGTTATTGGTGATTGAGTAGTGGTTGTTTCCTGCAGAGTTGTCTCTAGTGTTGTTGATGGCTCTGTTTGAATTTCAGTGGTGGTTATTGGTGATTGAGTAGTGGTTGTTTCCTGCAGAGTTGTCTCTGGTGTTGTTGTTGCTGGCTCTGTTTGAATTTCAGTGGTTGTTATTGGTGATTGAGTAGTGGTTGTTTCCTGCAGAGTTGTTTCTAGTGTTGTTGTTGCTGGCTCTGTTTGAATTTCAGTGGTTGTTATTGGGGATTGAGTAGTGGTTGTTTCCTGCAGAGTTGTTTCTAGTGTTGTTGCTGGCTCTGTTTGAATTTCAGTGGTGGTTATTGGTGATTGAGTAGTGGTTGTTTCCTGCAGAGTTGTCTCTAGTGTTGTAGTTGCTGGCTCTGTTTGAATTTCAGTGGTTGTTATTGGTGATTGAGTAGTGGTTGTTTCCTGCAGAGTTGTCTCTAGTGTTGTAGTTGCGCGCTCTGTTTGAATTTCTGTGGTGGTTATTGGTGATTGAGTAGTGGTTGTTTCCTGCAGAGTTGTCTCTGGTGTTGTTGTTGCTGGCTCTGTTTGAATTTCAGTGGTTGTTATTGGTGATTGAGTAGTGGTTGTTTCCTGCAAAGTTGTCTCTAGTGTTGTTGGTGGCTCTGTTTGAATTTCAGTGGTTGTTATTGGTGATTGAGTAGTGGTTGTTTCCTGCAGAGTTGTTTCTAGTGTTGTTGATGGCTCTGTTTGAATTTCAGTGGTTGTTATTGGTGATTGGGTAGTGGTTGTTTCCTGCAGAGTTGTCTCTAGTGTTGTTGGTGGCTCTGTTGGAATTTCAGTGGTGGTTATTGGTGATTGGGTAATAGTTGTTTCCTGCAGAGTTGTCTCTAGTGTTGTTGGTGGCTCTGTTGGAATTTCAGTGGTTGTTATTGGTGATTGAGTACTGGTTGTTTCCGGCAGAGTTGTTTCTAGTGTTGTTACTGGCTCTGTTTGAATTTCAGTGGTTGTTATTGGTGATTGAGTAGTGGTTGTTTCCTGCAGAGTTGTCTCTAGTGTTGTTGCTTGCTCTGTTGGAATTTCAGTGGTTGTTATTGGTGATTGAGTAGTGGTTGTTTCATGCAGAGTTGTCTCTGGTGTAGTTGTTGCTGGCTCGGTTTCTATTTCAGTGGTGGTTATTGGTAATTGAGTAGTGGGGGTATCCTGCAGAGTTGTCTCTTGTGCTGTGGTTGGTGGCTCTGTTTGAATTTCAGTGGTTGTTATTGGTGATTGTGTAGTGGTTGCTTCCTGCAGAGTTGTCTCTGGTGTTGTTGTAGCTGGCTCTGTTTGAATTTCAGTGGTTGTTATTGGTGATTGAGTAGTGGATGTTTCCTGCAGAGTTGTTTCTAGTGTTGTTGCTGGTTCTGTTTGCATTTCAGTGGTTGTTATTGGTGACTGAGTAGTGGTTGTTTCCTGCAGAGTTGTCTCTAGTGTTGTTGCTGGCTCTGTTTGAATGTCAGTGGTTGTTATTGGTGATTGAGTAGTGGTTGTTTCCTGCAGAGTTGTTTCTGGTGTTGTTGTTGCTGCTTCTGTTTGAATTTCAGTGGTTGTAATTGGTGATTGAGTAGTGGTTGTTTCCTGCAGAGTTGTCTCTGGTGGTGTTGTTACTGGCTCTGTCTGAATTTCAGTGGTGGTTATCAGGGACTGAGTAGTGGTTGTGTCCTGCAGAGTTTTCTCTGGTGTTGTTGATGGTTCAGTCGTGGCTGGTTCTGAATTTGTGAGAGATTCAGCTGTGGTTGTTTGCTGGAGAGTTGTGGACTCCTGCTCAGTTGCTGTGGAGACCTCAGCATTAATGGTTGTTTGCAGACTTGTTGCTAGTTCAGAAGATGTTGGAATTTCAGTAGTCTGAAGTGTTGTTGGGGATTCTGCAATGGTTGTTTCTTGTACTGTAGTCTCCGAAGATGATGAAAATGTTGTGGGCGATACAGTTGTCCCAGAATCCGTCATCAAATCACTTACATTTGTTGCTGAAGGTGAAATTTAATGATTCTCAATTATCAAGCAGTAAACATGACAATAGCTTAACAAAATTTTAATTTTTTTAACTCTGTTATAGGACTGTATTAGGCTTTTTTACCATTTGTGCTATTTCAAAGTAAAAAAAGGATTTCAGAATAAATAAAGTGGATTTACCGGCATCAATACTTGATAGACTAATATTCAAAGTGTTAGACGTGTTCAAAGCTTCCTGTAGTGTCACTATAGCCTCTGTCGTGTTAGGCACCACTGTTTGGTTTTCAAAAACCACCTCAGCATCCACTCCAACAGAGCCAGACCTAATAATGAAAGAGTTTACAGACAATTTTAAAAATAACATTAATATTAGTACTACTGTATAACAGCATACACTTAACACTTAATACATAAAACAACAACAAAGCATCCAGAATTGCACAAAAATGACCCTCAGATTTCATTAAAACTCTATTTACCAAAAGCTGATGATCACACATCTTCGAAAGGTTTGTGGATATTTAAGTTTGTATGCTCTATTCACCTGAAAAAAGCCCCATAATACATTATTAGCTTCCAGTCTTATAACACAGTATTGGTATTTGTTAAGAAACAATAAGTAAATAAAATAAATGACTACAAGTTAATTAAATATAAAGAATTTTATATAGTGATGTAGTACCTCAGATTTTACATTCGTTTCCAGTTCCACATAATCAGGAGAGGCGGGTATAGCATATGCTAAAATGAAACTGCGAAGAAGCTTAAAGCGTAGATAAAGAAAGCCCTCCATTTCTGTTATTGGTGATTGAGTAGTGGTTGTTTCCTGCAGAGTTGTCTCTGGTGTTGTTGTTGCTGGCTCTGTTTGAATTTCAGTGGTTGTTATTGGTGATTGAGTAGTGGTTGTTTCCTGCAGAGTTGTCTCTGGTGTTGTTGTTGCTGGCTCTGTTTGAATTTCAGTGGTTGTTATTGGTGATTGAGTAGTGGTTGTTTCCTGCAGAGTTGTCTCTAGTGTTGTTGGTGGCTCTGTTTGAATTTCAGTGGTTGTTATTGGTGATTGAGTAGTGGTTGTTTCCTGCAGAGTTGTCTCTGGTGTTGTTGTTGCTGGCTCTGTTTGAATTTCAGTGGTTGTTATTGGTGACTGAGTAGTGGTTGTTTCCTGCAGAGTTGTTTCTAGTGTTGTTGCTGGCTCTGTTTGAATTTCAGTGGTTGTTATTGGTGATTGAGTAGTGGTTGTTTCCTGCAGAGTTGTCTCTGGTGTTGTTGTTGCTGGCTCTGTTGGAATTTCAGTGGTGGTTATTGGTGATTGAGTAGTGGTTGTTTCCTGCAGAGTTGTTTCTAGTGTTGTTGGTGGCTCTGTTTGAATTTCAGTGGTGGTTATTGGTGATTGAGTAGTGGTTGTTTCCTGCAGAGTTGTTTCTAGTGTTGTTGGTGGCTCTGTTTGAATTTCAGTGGTGGTTATTGGTGATTGGGTAGTAGTTGTTTCCTGCAGAGTTGTCTCTGGTGTTGTTGTTGCTGGCTCTGTTTGAATTTCAGTGGTTGTTATTGGTAATTGAGTAGTGGTTGTTTCCTGCAGAGTTGTCTCTGGTGTTGTTGTTGCTGGCTCTGTTTGAATTTCAGTGGTGGTTATTGGTGATTGAGTTGTGGTTGTTTCCTGCAGAGTTGTCTCTAGTGTTGATGGTGGCTCTGTTAGAATTTCAGTGGTGGTTATTGGTGATTGAGTAGTGGTTGTTTCCTCCAGAGTTGTCTCTAGTGTTGTTGGTGGCTCTGTTGGAATTTCAGTGGTTGTTATTGGTGATTGAGTAGTGGTTGTTTCCTGCAGAGTTGTCTCTGGTGTTGTTGTTGCTGGCTCTGTTTGAATTTCAGTGGTGGTTATTGGTGATTGGGTAGTAGTTGTTTCCTGCAGAGTTGTCTCTGGTGTTGTTGTTACTGGCTCTGTTTGAATTTCAGTGGTGGTTATTGGTGATTGGGTAGTGGTTGTGTCCTGCAGAGTTGTATCTAGTGTTGTTGTTGCTGGCTCTGTTGGAATTTCAGTGGTTGTTATTGGCGATTGAGTAGTGGTTGTTTCTTGTAGAGTTGTTTCTAGTGTTGTTGGTGGCTCTGTTTGAATTTCAGTGGTGGTTATTGGTGATTGAGTAGTGGTTGTTTCCTGCTGAGTTGTTTCTAGTGTTGTTGCTGGCTCTGTTTGAATTTCAGTGGTGATTATTGGTGATTGAGTAGTGGTTGTTTCCTGCAGAGTTGTCTCTAGTGTTGTTGGTGGCTCTGTTGGAATTTCAGTGGTTGTTATTGGTGATTGAGTAGTGGTTGTTTCCTGTAGAGTTGTCTCTAGTGTTGTTGCTGGCTCTGTTGGAATTTCAGTGGTTGTTATTGGTGATTGAGTAGTGGTTGTTTCCTGCAGAGTTGTCTCTAGTGTTGTTGGTGGCTCTGTTTGAATTTCAGTGGTGGTTATTGGTGATTGAGTTGTGGTTGTTTCCTTCAGCGTTGTCTCTAGTGTTGTTGGTGGCTCTGTTTGAATTTCAGTGGTGATTATTGGTGATTGAGTAGTGGTTGTTTCCTGCAGAGTTGTCTCTAGTGTTGTTGGTGGCTCTGTTTGAATTTCAGTGGTTGTTATTGGTGATTGAGTAGTGGTTGTTTCCTGCAGAGTTGTCTCTAGTGTAGTTGCTGGCTCTGTTTGAATTTCAGTGGTGGTTATTGGTGATTGGGTAGTGGTTGTGTCCTGCAGAGTTGTCTCTAGTGTTGTTGTTGGTGGCTCTGTTGGAATTTCAGTGGTGGTTATTGGTGATTGAGTAGTGGTTGTTTCTTGCAGAGTTGTTTCTAGTGTTGTTGGTGGCTCTGTTTGAATTTCAGTGGTGGTTATTGGTGATTGAGTAGTGGTTGTTTCCTGCAGAGTTGTCTCTAGTGTTGTTGATGGTTCAGTCGTGGCTGGTTCTGAACTTGTGAGAGACTCAGCTGTGGTTGTTTGCTGGAGATTTGTGTTTTGTTGCTCAGTTGCTGTGGAGACCTCAGCATTAGTGGTTGTTTGCAGACTTGTTACTAGTTCAGTAGTTGTTGGAATTTCAGTAGTCTGAAGTGTTGTTGGGGAGTCTGCAATTGTTGTTTCTTGTATTGTAGTCTCAACCCCTGCTGATGTCAATGTGGTGGGCGATTCAGTTGTCACCGAATTTGTGTTCAAATCACTTATATTTGTTGCTGAAAGGGAAAGTGAATGATGCTCAATAATCCAGCAGTAATCTTAACAAAATTTTGAAAAATTCTTATTTTTCAAAAAAAAAAAAAAAAAATTAAGAAACTAGACTTACCAGCATCAATACTTGATAGACTAATATTCAAAGTGTTAGACGTGTTCAAAGCTTCCTGTAGTGTCACTATAGCCTCTGTTGTGTCAGGCACCACTGTTTGGTTTTCAAAAACCACCTCAGCATCCACTCCAACAGAGCCAGACCTAATAATGAAAGAGTTTACAGACAATTTTAAAAATAACATTAATATTTGTACTATAACAGCATATATTTAACACTTAATACATAAAACAACAACAAAGCATCAAGATTTGCACAAAATTGACCCTGAAATTTTATTAAAATTCTATTTACCAAAAGCTGATGATCACACATCTTCGAAAGGTTTGTGGATATTTAAGTTTGTATGCTCTATTCACCTGAAAAAAAGCCCCATAATACATTAGCTTCCAGTCTTATGGCACAGTATAAGTACTTGTTAAAAAACAATGTAAATAAAATAAATGACTACAAATTAATAAATATAAATAATTTTATATAGTGATGCAGTACCTCAGATTTCACATTCGTTTCCAGTTGCAGATATTCAGGAGAGGCTGGTTTTTCATATGCTGAAATGAAACTGCTTAGAAGCTTGAAGCGTAGATAAAGAAAGCCTTCTATTTCTGTTTTAGTCGTTACTGTAGTGGCTAAAAGTGTACTTGTTAATTGTTGCTCAGATGTTGTTGCTGGCTCTGTTTGAATTTCAGTGGTTGTTATTGGTGATTGAGTAGTGGTTGTTTCCTGCAGAGTTGTCTCTGGTGTTGTTGTTGCTGGCTCTGTTTGAATTTCAGTGGTTGTTATTGGTGATTGAGTAGTGGTTGTTTCCTGCAGAGTTGTTTCTAGTGTTGTTGCTGGCTCTGTTGGAATTTCAGTGGTGGTTATTGGTGATTGAGTAGTGGTTGTGTCCTGCCGAGTTGTCTCTGGTGTTGTTGCTGGCTCTGTTTGAATTTCAGTGGTTGTTATTGGTGATTGAGTAATGGTTGTTTCCTGCAGAGTTGTTTCTAGTGTTGTTGCTGGCTCTGTTGGAATTTCAGTGGTTGTTATTGGTGATTGAGTAGTGGTTGTTTCCTGCAGAGTTGTCTCTGGTGTTGTTGTTGCAGGCTCTGTTTGAATTTCAGTGGTTGTTATTGGTAATTGGGTAGTAGTTGTGTCCTGCAGAGTTGTTTCTAGTGTTGTTGCTGGCTCTGTTGGAATTTCAGTGGTGGTTATTGGTGATTGAGTAGTGGTTGTGTCCTGCCGAGTTGTCTCTGGTGTTGTTGCTGGCTCTGTTTGAATTTCAGTGGTTGTTATTGGTGATTGAGTAATGGTTGTTTCCTGCAGAGTTGTTTCTAGTGTTGTTGCTGGCTCTGTTGGAATTTCAGTGGTTGTTATTGGTGATTGAGTAGTGGTTGTTTCCTGCAGAGTTGTCTCTGGTGTTGTTGTTGCAGGCTCTGTTTGAATTTCAGTGGTTGTTATTGGTAATTGGGTAGTAGTTGTTTTCTGCAGAGTTGTCTCTAGTGTTGTTGGTGTCTCTGTTTGAATTTCAGTGGTGGTTATTGGTGATTGGGTAGTGGTTGTGTCCTGCAGAGTTGTCTCTGGTGTTATTGCTGGCTCTGTTTGAATTTCAGTGGTTGTTATTGGTGATTGAGTAGTGGTTGTTTCCTGCAGAGTTGTCTCTGGTGTTGTTGCTGGCTCTGTTTGAATTTCAGTGGTGGTTATTGGTGATTGAGTAGTGGTTGTGTCCTGCAGAGTTGTCTCTGGTGTTGTTGCTGGCTCTGTTTGAATTTCAGTGGTTGTTATTGGTGATTGAGTAGTGGTTGTTTCCTGCAGAGTTGTTTCTAGTGTTGTTGCTGGCTCTGTTTGAATTTCAGTGGTTGTTATTGGTGATTGGGTAGTAGTTGTTTCCTGCAGAGTTGTCTCTAGTGTTGCTGGTGTCTCTGTTTGAATTTCAGTGGTGGTTATTGGTGATTGGGTAGTGGTTGTGTCCTGCAGAGTTGTCTCTGGTGTTGTTGCTGGCTCTGTATGAATTTCAGTGGTTGTTATTGGTGTTTGAGTAGTGGTTGTTTCCTGCAGAGTTGTCTCTGGTGTTGTTGTTGCTGGCTCTGTTTGAATTTCAGTGGTGGTTATTGGTGATTGAGTAGTGGTTGTGTCCTGCCGAGTTGTCTCTGGTGTTGTTGCTGGCTCTGTTTGAATTTCAGTGGTTGTTATTGGTGATTGAGTAGTGGTTGTTTCCTGCAGAGTTGTTTCTAGTGTTGTTGCTGGCTCTGTTTGAATTTCAGTGGTTGTTATTGGTGATTGGGTAGTAGTTGTTTCCTGCAGAGTTGTCTCTAGTGTTGTTGGTGGCTCTGTTTGAATTTCAGTGGTGGTTATTGGTGATTGGGTAGTGGTTGTGTCCTGCAGAGTTGTCTCTGGTGTTGTTGCTGGCTCTGTTTGAATTTCAGTGGTAGTTATTGGTGATTGAGTAGTGGTTGTTTCCTGCAGAGTTGTCTCTGGTGTTGTTGTTATTGGCGATTGGGTAATGGTTGTTTCCTGCAGAGTTGTCTCTGGTGTTGTTGCTGGCTCTGTATGAATTTCAGTGGTTGTTATTGGTGTTTGAGTAGTGGTTGTTTCCTGCAGAGTTGTCTCTGGTGTTGTTGTTGCTGGCTCTGTTTGAATTTCAGTGGTGGTTATTGGTGATTGAGTAGTGGTTGTGTCCTGCCGAGTTGTCTCTGGTGTTGTTGCTGGCTCTGTTTGAATTTCAGTGGTTGTTATTGGTGATTGAGTAGTGGTTGTTTCCTGCAGAGTTGTTTCTAGTGTTGTTGCTGGCTCTGTTTGAATTTCAGTGGTTGTTATTGGTGATTGGGTAGTAGTTGTTTCCTGCAGAGTTGTCTCTAGTGTTGTTGGTGGCTCTGTTTGAATTTCAGTGGTGGTTATTGGTGATTGGGTAGTGGTTGTGTCCTGCAGAGTTGTCTCTGGTGTTGTTGCTGGCTCTGTTTGAATTTCAGTGGTAGTTATTGGTGATTGAGTAGTGGTTGTTTCCTGCAGAGTTGTCTCTGGTGTTGTTGTTATTGGCGATTGGGTAATGGTTGTTTCCTGCAGAGTTGTCTCTGGTGGTGTTGTTGGTGGCTCTGTTGGGATTTCAGTGGTTGTTATTGGTAATTGGGTAGTAATTGTTTCCTGCAGAGTTGTCTCTGGTGTTGTTGTTAATGGTGATTGGGTTGTGGTTGTTTCCTGCAGAGTTGTCTCTGGTGTTGTGGTTGCTGGCTCAGTTTGAATTTCAGTGGTTGTTATTGGTGAATGAGTAGTGGTTGTGTCTTGCTGAGTTGTCTCTGGTGTTGTTGCAGGTTCTGAACTTGTAAAGGATTCAACTGTTGTTGTTGGCTCTGTTGGAATTTCAGTGGTTGTTATTGGTGATTGAGTAGTGGTTGTTTCCTGCAGAGTTGTCTCTGGTGTTGTTGTTGCTGGCTCTGTTTGAATTTCAGTGGTTGTTATTGGTGATTGAGTTGTGGTTGTTTCCTGCAGAGTTGCCTCTGGTGATGTTGTTGCTGGCTCTGTTTGAATTTCAGTGGTTGTTTTTGGTGATTGAGTAGTGTTTTTTTCCTGCAGAGTTGTCTCTGGTGATGTTGTTGCTGGCTCTGTTTGAATTTCAGTCTTTGTTATTGGTGATTGACTAGTGGTTGTATCCTGCAGAGTTGTCTCTAGTGTTGTTGTCGTGGCTGGTTCTGAACTTTCTGTGGAGACCTCAGCATTAGTGGTTGTTTGCAGACTTGTTAATTGTTCAGAAGTTGTCGGAATTTCAGTAGGCTGAAGTGTTGTTGATGAGTCTGCAGTAGTTGTTTCTTGTATTGTAGTCTCAACCGCCGATGATGTCAATGTTGTGGGCGATTCAGTTGTCACCGAATTAGTGTTCAAATCACTTACATTTGTTGCTGAAAGTGAAAGGGAATGATGCTTAATAATCCAGCAGTGAACATAAACAATACTTCTATATTAAGTATTCCAATAGTTAAAGATTCTATTGTAGCAATGAATTAGACTTCATTATTTGTGGTATTTTGGAAGGAATAAAAAAAAAAAACAGACTATATAAACTAGCCTTACCGGCATCAATACTTGATAAACTAATGTTTAAGGTGTTGGACGTGTTCAAAGCTTCCTGAAGTGTCAATGCAGCCTCAGCCGTGTCAGGCACCACTGTTTGGTTTTCAAAAACCAGCTCAGCATCCACTCCAACAGAGCCAGACCTAACAATGAAAGTGATTAGAGATTTTTTGGAACATAACATTACTATAAGTACCATAATAACATAACCCTTACAGAAACAAACAAAGAATCCAGAATTGTAAAAAATGTTCTTGAGAATTAAAAAAAGAAAACTGTATTTACCAAAAGTTGCGAATCCCACATCTTCGAAAGGTTTGTGGATATTTAAGCTTGTATGCTTTATCCAACTGAATAAAATCAAAATGTGGCATAAAAAGTCATTACTTTGCAATCATAGACAATGGTACTGGACACAATTAAACCAAAAACCCAAATATTTAATTGTAAAAAATGCAAGATCGTGTTACAGTACCTCAGATTTCACGTTGCCTGACAGTTCCAGATATTCAGAAGAGGCTGAATTTGAATACGCCTCAACAAAACTGCGAAGGAGCTTGAAGCGTAGATAAATGAGGCCCTCAACTTCTGTTGTAGTTGTTACCGTAGTGGTCATGAGTGTACTTGTGCTTGTGAGAGGAAGTAAATTTGATTGTTGCTCAGTTGTTGTTGCTGCTTCTGAACTTGTGAGGGGTTCAGCTGTTGTTGCTGGCTCTGTTTGGATTTCAGTGGTTGTTATTGGTGATTGAGTAGTGGTTGTTTCCTGCAGAGTTGTCTCTGGTGTTGTTGTTGCTGGCTCTGTTTGAATTTCAGTGGTGGTTATTGGTGATTGAGTAGTGGTTGTTTCCTGCAGAGTTGTCTCTGGTGTTGTGGTTGCTGGCTCTGTTTGAATTTCAGTGGTTGTTATTGATGATTGAGTAGTGGTTGTTTCCTGCAGAGTTGTCTTTAGTGCTGTTGCAGGTTCTGAACTTGTAAGGGTTTCAACTGTTGTTGCTGGCTCAGTTTGAATTTCAGTGGTGATTATTGGTGATTGAGTAGTGGTTGTGTCCTGCAGAGTTGTCTCTGGTGTTGCTGGTGCAGTTTCTGAAGTTGTGAGGGGTTCAGGTGTTGTTGTTGCTGGCTCTGTTTGAATTTCAGTGGTGGTTATTGGTGGTTGAGTAGTGGTTGTTTCCTGCAGAGTTGTCTCTGGTGTTGTTGTTGCTGGCTCGGTTTGAATTTCAGTGGTGATTGTTGGTGATTGAGTAGTGGTTGTTTCCTGCAGAGTTGTCTCTGGTGGTATTGTTGGTGGCTCTGTTGGAATTTCTGTGGTGGTTATCAGGGACTGAGTAGTGGTTGTGTCCTGCAGAGTTGTCTCTAGTGTTGTTGATGGTTCAGTCGTGGCTGGTTCTGAACTCGTGAGAGATTCAGCTGGGGTTGTTTGTTGGAGAGTTGTGGACTCTTGCTCACTTGCAGTGAAGACCTCAGCATAAGTGGTTGTTTGCAGACTTGTTACTAGTTCAGTAGATGTTTCAGTAGGAATTTCAGTAGTCTGAAGTGTTGTTGAGGAGTCTGCACTGGTTGTTTCTTGTATTGTAGTATTTGGTACTGCGGTTGTTTCCAGCGATGTCTCAACTGGTATTGCTGTTGTGGATGAAGTTGTGGTTGGTTCAATACTGGTGGGGAATTCAGTTGTGGCTATTGTTGTCAGAATCATTGATGGTTCTTCATGTGTTGACGTTGGAACTTCAGCAGTGCTTGTCACTACTTCTACTGTGGTTGTTTCCAGCGATGTCTCAACTGGTATTACTGTCGTTGTGGATGAAGTTGTGGTTTGTTCAGTACTTGTGGGGAATTCAGTTGTGGCTACAGTTGTGACCAGTTCACTTGAGGTTGTTGCTGAAATTGAATGTGAATGTTACTCAACAATACAACGGTAACATTAGTTTATGCGTAACATGGAATATGATGACTTTTGTTGATCTCTTTGTAGGTTTTGTGCCCTGTTGTCAAATTATACAAAGGTTTCACACTAAAAAGGTAGACTTACCGGCATCAATACTGGATGCAATAATATCTAAGGTGTTGGAGGTGTTCAAAGCTTCCTGTAGCGACGCCACTGCTTCCGTTGTGTTGGGCGCTACTGTCTGATTTTGAAAAGTCACCTCAGCATCCACTCCAACAGAGCCAGGCCTAAATAATAACAGGATAGTTTAAACATAATGTATCTATTACTACTTGTGTGTTAAATGTGTGTACTCATTACTGTTGCAACACAAGTCCAGCAACAACAAGTCTAGTAAGTAAATGTCAGCTAACTTGGGGTTCTATTTGAAGGTCATGCATAGGCACAATGACATTTCAGAAAGCAAATGTAAAACATTTACCCTTCATATAAATGTTTATGTTGAAATGTGGATACTTTGGCTTTCGACTCTGTAGCTCCATATGTTCAGATTTATTTGAATTTAAACACCTCTGAAAATCAGTTGTTCCAAAAGACTTGACAAGTATGAAGACAGGTTTAGACAACATATGGACCAAACTTTAGTTGTGAAAATTTTTATTTTCAATGTTCACAACTTTATGGCATATACTAAAATAGATTTTGGTGTCTCATTGTCCACATGTAGCTTAATACTTACCAAAATCTGGTGATCACACATTTTTGGAAGGTGTCGGGGTATTTCAGTTTGAGTCCTCTTGTCACCTGAAAGACAAATTCAAATGCTTCACATAAAAATTGTTATAATTTAAAGATTTATATTTTTTTTATAAATTTATAATTTAAATCACATTAGCTTTTACTCACATTTGAAAATTAGCCAGATATTAATTGTAAAATAATTTCTAAAAGTAAAAACTGTAAAAAAAAATATCCAAAACAATAATAAGTGGATTGAGGTACCTCATCGGCCACGCTTCTCGCCAGTGCCTGGTATTGAGTTGTGGTTGAATCAGCATATTCGGAAAGGAAAGTGCGAAGCATCTTGAAGCGTAGATAAATGTATGCTACATTTTGTGTCACATGTTCAACATTTGTGGTGGCAGCTGTTGTAGCTGTAGTTAATTGCTCTGTTGATGTTGGCGCTTCAGTGGTGTGCAGAGCTGGTGCTGTGGACTCAGCAAGTGTTGTTGGAGATTCGGTTGTGGCTATTGTTGTCAGAATTGTTGATGGTTCTTCATGTGTTGTGGAGACCTCGCTGGTTGGGGTTGTATGCAAGGTTGTTACTTGTTCTGTCGTTGATGTTGGAACTTCAGCGGTGCTTGTCACTACTTCTGCTGTGGTTGTTTCCAGTGATGTCTCAACTGGTGTTGCTGTTGTTGAGGATGAAGTTGTGGTTGGTTCATTACTTGTGGGGAATTCAGTTGTGGCTATTGTGGTAATAATTGTTGATGGTTCTTCATGTGTTGTGGAGACCTCGCTGGTTGGGGTTGTATGCAAGGTTGTTACTTGTTCTGTCATTGATGTTGGAACTTCAGCGGTGCTTGTCACTACTTCTGCTGTGGTTGTTTCCAGTGATGTCTCAACTGGTATTGCTGTTGTTGTGGATGAAGTTTTGGTTGGTTCAGTACTTGTGGGGAATTCAGTTGTGGCTACTGTTGTCAGAATCGTTGATGGTTCTTCATGTGTTGATGTGGGAACTTCAGCGGTTGTGCTTGTTAGCGGAGAAGTTGAGTCTTGCTCAGCTGTTGTGGGGACATCAGCCAGTGTTGTTTGCATTGTAGTTTCCGGTTGTGTAGTTGATGTTAGAACTTCAGTGGAGCTTACCGTTGAGGTTTCCTGCACTGTACTATCAAGTGTTATGCCTGGTGTCGCTGTAGATTCGGCTGTGGTTGGTTCTAATGTGGTTGTTGTAAGGAAGCTTGTTTGTTGCTCTTCTGCAGCTGAGGTGGTTGAATGTGCAACAAGCACTTGTTCTGTAGTTGATGTTAGAACTTCAGTGGAGCTTACCGTTGAGGTTTCCTGCACTGTACTATCAAGTGTTATGCCTGGTGTCGCTGTAGATTCGGCTGTGGTTGGTTCTAATGTGGTTGTTGTAAGGAAGCTTGTTTGTTGCTCTTCTGCAGCTGAGGTGGTTGAATGTGCAACAAGCACTTGTTCTGTAGTTGATGTTGGAATTTCAGTGGAGGTCTCTGGTGATTGTACAGTGGTTGTTGTTTCCATAGTTGGCACTGTCGTTGCTAGTGACTCAGTTGAAGGTTCTTGTTCTGTAACCACAGAGGTGCTTACCTCTGATTCCGTGGTGGCTGGTTCCTGCGCTGTAGTCTCCAATTGAGACGCTATTGAGGTTGCTGGAAGAGATGATTGTGGCTCGTTTGTCGTCGCAACTTCAGATGACAGATGTGTTTCATGCTGAGTTGTTGCTTCTTCTGTAGCTGATGTCTGAACTTCAGTGGTGTCTGCCACTGATCCAGCAGTAGTTGCTTCCTGCACTGTGGTCTCAGGTTCTGTTGCTGGTGTGGCTGTAGTCGTAGTTGTTAACTGTTGTGCAGTGGTCTGTACTGTAGTCTCCAACAGATTTGTAGTTGTTGATGGTGTTTCAGCTGGTGTTTTAGTTGAAATTGATTGTTCTGCGGGTGTTGTTGGGACATTAACTGTGGTTGTTACCAATTGTCCTTCAGTTGGTTGCATGTCAGTGGTGCTTGCTTCAGCTGCAGCCTCAGTGGAGACATTCGTAAGAGGAGTTGATGAGTGTTCAGTTGTCGGCAATGAAATCTCAGTGGTGCTTGTCGATGAACTTTCTGTGGTTGCCCTCTCTTCTGTAGTCTCAATGAGATTCGTAGGTGCTGGGCTTTCAGGTGTAGTTGTTTCTGGACTTGTGAGCAGTTCAGTTGGGTCTGTTCCAGTAGTTGAAACTGACTGTTGCTCAAATGTTGATTGGACAGCAAGTGAGCTCTCTTGTCCTGTGGGCGATGTTGGAACCTCACTGGTGATTGGATCTAGATTTGTAGTGGTTGTTTCCTGCAGTGTAGTAGTCTCAAATGCTTGTGCTGATGTAGATGTCGTTAGTGATTCAGCTGTTGTTACAGAACTTGAAGTCTCTTCTGGAAGGGAAATTGATTGGAGCTTAGTTATAAAGAAGTTCTAGTGTTGACTGAGTTCCTTCACTCCATTTTTTAAAAATTGCATTCTCAAATATAATTACATGTGTGTTGTTGTATGCGTTCTCACAGAAAAGAAAACCATACTCACCAGCTACAATGCTGGATGTAATGACATCTAATGAATTAGAAGATGAATTAAGAGCTTGCTTTAAACCCTCCTCAGTGTCTGTTGTATTAGGCATCTCTGCCTGGTTTGTGAAAACCAGCTGGGTAGTCACTCCTACTGAGCCAGGCCTTATGGTCGAGGGAAAAATAATCATTTTAAAAATGCTATACAAAAAATCTAGAATAAAACTCATCATTTCTGCAACAACCAGAGGAGTGGTTGTTGTAGTAATGTTTACTTTTGCCCAAGTAAAATGTTTCTTAAACAAAGATTTGTAATGTAATAAAAGTTCTTCTGAGATGTGCAGTAGGAGTACTTACCAAAATCCAACAATGTTGCATCTCAGATATGTCGTTGGGTATAAGAGTATGTATATTCTGTTTAACTAAAAATGAAATATGGTTAACATAAAATGCATAAAATGCTTGTATGAATAAAATTAGTATTAAAAAATCTTTAAAATAGGAAAGCAATACCTCAGTTGTAACATTGTTTGCCAGTGACCGATATTCACTTGATGTTGAATCAGTATAGGCTGGGATGAAACTAAGACCCATCTTGAAGCGTACGTTAAGGTATCCTTCACTTTCTGTTTGGGCAGCAGTTGAAGCTATTGTAGTAGGGCTAGAGCTTTCATCTGTATTTGTTGCTGGAGGTAAAGTGGACTGTTGATCAGGTGTTGTAAGATCACCAGCTAAGATGGTTGTAAAGAGAGTTGAGGATTGTTCTGGGTTTGATGGCACGTCTGTGGTGCTTAGCCACAAATTTCCTGTGGTTAGCTCACTTTCTGTGGTCTCAAATAAGTGAGTAGGTGTGGAAGGTGGGGCTGGGGTTTCAGTTATAGTTGACTCAGGACTTGTGAGCAGTTCAGTTGGATGTGTTTCAAGAGTTGAAATTGATTGTTCCTCAGATGTTGTTTGAGCATTAAGTGAACTTGTAGTTGATTGGTCTGCAGTTGACTCTTCAGTGGTGGTCGCTTCTACAGTGGTTGTTTCCTGCACCATCTGAACCGTTGCTGATGATTCAGGTGTATTTGTTTCTGATGTTAACAGAGCTTCACTAACAACTGTTGTTGGAGGTAAAGTTGACTCAGTACTTGTGGGCAGTTCAGTTGGATTTGTTTCAAGAGTTGAGATGTTTTGTTCCTCAGATGTTGTTTGAGCATCGAGTGAACCTGTAGTTACTTGTTCTGCACTTGGTGGCGGAACACTGGAGATTAGCAGAGATTCAACTGTAGTCGCCACTGGACTTGGTTCTAGAGTGGACGATGATTCTTGCTCAGTTGTAATTGGTACATCTGTTGAAGTTTCACTGTTTGAAATTATTGTTACTTGGTCTGTAGTTGACTCTTCAGTGGTGGTCACTTCTACAGTAGTTGTTTCCTGTACCATCTGAATCGTTGCTGATGATTCAGGTGTATTTGTTTCTGATGTTAACAGAACTTCACTGACAGCTGTTGTTAAAGGTAAAGTTGACTCTCGGTCAATTGTAGTTGACTCAGTACTTGTGAGCAGTTCAGTTGGATTTGTTTCAAGAGTTTGAGCATCAAGTGAACCTATAGTTACTTGTTCTGCACTTGGTGGTGGAACACTAGAGATTAGCGGAGATTCAACTGTAGTCACCACTGGACTTGGTTCTGGAGTGGTCGATGATTCTTGCTCAGTTGTAATTGGTACATCTGTTGAAGTTTCACTATTTGAAAATACTGTTACTCTGTTACTACTGTCTGTAGTTGACTCTTCAGTGGTGGTCGCTTCTACAGTGGTTGTTTCCTGCACAACCTCAACCGATGCTGTTGAATCAGCTTTGGTTGTTAAGAAGCTTGAAAGAACTGAAGTAAGAACTGAAAATAAGGTTGTTTGCTGTTCTTCCTGATTGCTTATTGTTTGCACATTATTGTTGGGTGATGTTGACTGGGTATCTGTGGTTAAATCTTTGATGTCTACAGAACCAGTCGTTGGGGAATCTGTGGTCTGAGTTTGTTCAGTCACTGTTGTAGGACTTTCTTCTGTGGCCGTGGTTGTGCTGTTCACATAATTCACTGCTGTTCCATTGTCTGTCGTGCTCGTTGTATTTAAAAGTTCTGTGCTGTTTGCGTCGGTTGTCTGTGCACTTGATGTGGTCACTGTAAAGCATTCATTATTGAGAGTTTATTATTATTATTATGTGTTAAAAATTCTTATTTATATTGCAAACTACCTTAATTTATTTTATTACGAATGAATGAATTAGTCATTCAGAATCAGAGATTTAGTTTTTTATATCTTACTTTCTTAGCAGATTGTATGAATTTGTTAGTATTTCTGTTAGTTGTTATTACCTGTTAAGCACACCAGTGCTATAATCCACGGTTTTTTCATTGTGTTTTATTAGTTTGGTACCTATGAGAGGAAAAAGAATAATCAGTGTAAGAGTCTCTGAAGTTTTGCAATAGTGATAAACATCTATCTAAAATAATAAGCAGATATCATATTGGGGTTCGTGCCTGGCCCATCCTTTACTATTTATTTAAAAAGAAAATGAGTTCTTACAATAAATCACATGCCAGTGTAGTGCAAAATGCAAAGTAGGATTCAGATTCCAAATGATTATTTATGAATGCAAAAGTTTTATTTAGCAATTTCTGCAGGAACCATGAACAGGAAAAAACATATTACGATCACATCAGGACACAGATTCTAGAAAGAAAACATTCAAATGAAGGCAATATTTACATTTCACATGTGCACTCACACATATATACACATACATAGAAATAGACATATGAGAATGTGCATGTAAAACCCATTAATGTTACAATAAGTACATTGTGTGTTATATGAAACCCATCCCCAATGGGGCCCAGTGTTTAATCAATATACAGTTACACCCAGTGTCCACTGGGGGGCAGTAACACATTCATGCAATGACTGGAGTGCACAGAGAAATCAGAAATCAGGGACCAGACATGAGTTTGTCAATTTGTCTAACTGTACTGTGTATATATATATAAATATAAATATTGACAAAAATGTGTGTGTGTAATATATAGATATATAAATATATATATATATATATATATATTATAAAATATATATATATATATATATATCTATATATATATATATACATTTTTGTCAATATTTTTTTTTCTAGATCAATTAAATGCAGCAGCTATCGTTTACATTGTGGAACAATTTCAAGATGAATGGACCAATAGAAATGCTCCAAAATAGCTTGGGAAACATTCTCGTTCCACTGACTTATAATAAAAGTGAAGACAGTTTTTGGCCTCTCCTGTAAAGTTGCCATTTCGAAGACACCTGTTTTTCATTGGATAGCGATGATATACAGAATATTTATATTTTCTCTACAAAGAAAAACATGTTTTTTTTTATAATATAATTTTTCATCATTTTTTATATCATTTAAACCTGACAGCTGATCTTTACGTTTTGCAAAAACTTCATGATTAATGGACCAATACAAATACTACACAAAAGCTTTGAAAGTTTTCTGGTTCCACTGACTTTTTGGCCCCTACTGTAAAGTATATATATATATATATATATAAATAATAAAATTCATTGGTAAAGTTTGAAATCAGAATCATTTTATGTTAATTACAACTTATAACGTGTTGTAAGTGTTTGGAATAAACTAAAACACAGTTCTGCACCACTTCACTGGTTTAAAAATAATTAGCATGACACTATATAAGAGAACTGTATCTGATTCTAAAATTGTTTATTAAAAAGTTGTTAGAAACGTTCTTAGAAAAAAAACGTGATTTAATAACATTTTTGTTTATTAAACTTTATATTGTCTAAGTCATTGTTGTACATTAAATAAGTTGCAATAAGCAATACAAGTAATTCCTGTCATACAAACGGTATTGCATTTGATCACTTTCTTTAAGACCCAGACTGCTTGCATATTAGAAGAGCTCTAGCTCCCCCTGCTGTTTAATTTGCATTTTTTCTGTTTTATCATCACTTTCATCACTTGTTTCAACATTTTTGTTAGTTTATAGCAATTATTAGAAGTTAAAACGATACAATTAGTAGGCTCACAAAAGCATCAGTGCCCAACAATGCTACAATATTATTATGCAACAATGTAATATAATTAATTAATTAATTAATAATTAATTATTACTCCAATATTAATATAAATTCACATCAAAGCACATTTCTATTTACATATGTAACAGATAGAATATCAGAACTACAATGATAGAATTGTTATATTTTAAATTCTCTTAAAATATATAATGTATATGTGTAATTCATGAAAATCAGATTTTTCCTTCTATTATTTGTGTGCTTGTATTATTTATATTAAATTATTATATGGCTTATGTATTTATTCCCCTTTAGCTGGCTACTCACACGCCACATAACTGTTTATCGCGATTGAAGTCAATATGTACTCACCTCTACTCTTAAATTACTCCAAAAATAAATATAATCCTCTGCACCTCGGCACAAGGATGCAGCTAAGTGCTCATGTTGCAGCTAAAGGACCCTCTGTTAGAGATGCAAGTCACTAGCTACTGACTACTCGAGCTCAATAGTCAATACAAGTATATATAGGAGGTGTGACACCTGAACAATGGAGGCAGACTCTGAAGTTGGTATGACACACGACATCACATTTGTTTTGAATGTTGCTTTCTCTCTCTCTCACCAACCCCCACCCCCCTTTTTAGTCTTTAGTAGCTGCTACAATGGACGTCTCTAGTTTTTCTTTTCCCTTTGTTGTATTTCTGGATGTCTTACTGCGCCTAGAAGATGTTGCAACGTGGAATTCTTGGTTGCACGCTATTACCTCAAGAACACCCACAGACACAGACTTTCTGTCGTCACTACAGATATCTGTGTATTATTATTATTATTATTACTATTAATATTAGTATTTGACATTTTAAGTTAATTGGACTTGAAATAAACATGTTAACACTTATTTATGTGACGCATGATTACTAATCTGATAAGCTGTAACATCCACCTTTTAAGTTTTATGACTATGTGATGTTTTACAGCGTTAGGACCAGTAAATAATTTCACAGATTTAGCAAAAAGTGGACGTAGCTTACTCATAGAGATGTTACGATCCCTTGTACTATCCAAGTCCATTTACCATCCATAACCAGTAGTGAACCCATACGTCTCTTCTGAGTTATATCTAGTTGTTGTGTGTCATGTTGACGTGAAAAATGTAGTAAATTGAATGTAAAGATATAATTTCCAGCTAATATTCTACCTTTACCCGTGTTCTTCCACCATAAACAAATGTTATAAGTTTATATTTTTAAATATCACCTAAAAATAAGAAGTTTAAGGCATCAGGCAACATATTCCTAGTCATTTTACATAATAAGTTTTCTGTGAGGTAGGTAATGATGTTCAAGCAACTGCTGGCATGCTGACCACTATGGGTGATTATCAGAGGAGGTCTCTTAGCAGGTAGATTTTTATTTAAGATGGCAAAAGACAGAAGGACACACTATATATATATATATAAATATAATATATATATATAATATATATATGATATCATATATTATATATATATATGTGTGTATGGATATTTGTGTGTGTGTGTGTGTGTATTGTGTCCTCCTGTCTCCTCCTTTATATATAATACTGGGTTTGTGGGGAACACAACAGTGATAGTTTGTAATAGTTTGACATACCACTCATTAAAAATTTTATATATATATATATATAAGATATATATAATATATATATATATATATATATATATATATATATAATATGTTTATTCCACTTTTGCAATCAACTGCAAACACTGGGATTATTAACCTCCCGACAGAGCGCCCCACCTCCAGCTAAGTAAAAATATTTGTATTTTTATTTATTTTTCATAGATTTTTAGGGATAAAAGATTGAAAGCTGATTTAAATTCGGTATTCTGTACATATTTGTTTAGGTTAGTGTATGCCGGGAATATTGTGAGTCATTTTTTATACTGTTATAATTATTATATCTATTATTATTACTATTATTATTATTATCATCACAATCATCCGCATTCTTATTACGTATCATTGTCCTTTGACTAAAGGTCCTTTATGGCTGCCCGTAATTCAGCACACTATTCATAATAATTGCTGCGGAGTTTGAATCGCTCATAAACCATCTCGGTTAGATTCCTTGTTCACATAAGCACACACGCCCTTCCTCTGAACACAGTTGTATTGTTGACATACTCTTGTGTCCATCTTTCACTTCAGACGAACAACAAAAAATCTGTTTGATCTCCTCTCAGCGATGGGTTTCACGTTTCTCTGCCTGTGCGCTGCTGCAAAGTGAGCAGTTGCTGTGAGTTGGTGATATTCAGCAGCGGTGCTTGCTTTGTTTTAGAAAATACTTTTCTCATTTCACAGCCGTTGTGCAAAGTCACCCTTATTCCGAGGATTCATCCTGTTCAGTCGGTGGTGCCTGATAATTGTCAGTGCATCTCAGTGAATCAGGGCATGTTTGCAGCATTGTGCATGTAGAACAGGTATCGTGTCTCACACAAATATGCTTTGTTGCGCTGATTGTGAAGTTGAGTCATAAAACATGCGGGCTCTTTGCAAATTCCGCGTAAGGCCTAATGAGTTGCTTGCGAAGAGAGAGAGAGAGATAGAGTCAAACTCTTATAACGTAAATTCTAGAAATCCACACCTATGTGCAGTGCACAAACACCTTCGCTTCAGCATCAATCAGCATTTATTTATATCACCCATGAGATTCAACAGGCCGGTCGTGGCCTAAAGGTCAGGGATCCGGTCAAAAGCCCTTGAGCAAGGCACCTAACCTCCAACTGCTCCCCGGGCGCCGTGGATAGGGCTGCCCACCGCTCTGGGCACGTGTGCTTACTGCCCCATAGTATGTATGTTCACAAGTGTAGGTATATGTGGGTGTTAGATAGAATAATTCTGAACTTAAGATAACATAAGTCACCGTGAGTCAAATTCAAACCAGAGGCTTCCAGAGGCTTCCAGCAACCGTGCCTGAGCTGGTAGACCACCAAACCTGTCCCTATCATACAAACAGCACCTACATGGAGAACATCAAGCGCCGCTCTTGCTTCCGATGTTCTGAAAACATCCACAAAAACAGTCTTTTATTTTTATTTTTACTTTAAAGCCCCTCGTCTCAGTGCTACCATGAAATATAGAGTTAATTGAATTCCAGATGTTGCGTAAACAGAGCAAGAATTTCTGCTTTATGCCCAGAAACGTATGATTATTACTATTATTATTATCCACTGTGAGAAGACAGCTTGACACTGTGGGTCTGAAAGGATGTGTTGCTGTATAAGAAGCTCCCTGACTTTACCTAAGAGCTACATTTGCACTATGTATATCAACCCTGAGCACCTGGACGCTATTGGCTGGTCAGAGAAAAACGTGGATCTCATGTATGTGTGAAGGTTTCATGGTGAGAGCATCAATAGAAATATTGAGAAGATGGGCTTTGCCTTCTCCTTTAAACGTACCATTTTGAAGATTTTAGAATTTAGATTTAATTTTGAAAATTCTAAATGTAGAACTGCTATTACTGGAAGGGCAACTTATAAGATTGGCTGTTGAAATAGAGGCAAATGGCTGGCATGCTAAATACTATATGAATGAATGAATGATTTTACCTTTAGTGTGTTTTAGCTTTTATTCCAGCACTGAAATGTATTTATTCTAATACTCGCCCTCTGCGTCTCAGTTCAAGATAAGATACATGTTTCTTCTTATCAGCAGACCAACCAGTCACACGTCTGATAGCAGAAACTGGTTAAGCATGATAACATGGTGTGCACTGTGGACTTCAATATGAAATATCATATACTTGGCATTGATGGAATTGATGTGAGATGTTAACTGGTCTGGCGCAGTAGTCTACTGTGTTAGGTATCATAAATACAAGCTTCTGTAAAATTGTTAGTGTGTGTGTGTATATATATATATATATATATATATATATATATATATATATACACACTACCGCTCAAAAGTTTAGGACCACTTAAGAACTTCATTTCATGCAATTTTCATGCACTTCACAAAGAATATTGTCCCATTTCACAATTACTTTAAGTGTAATCAGAATGATCAAAAGAATAAAATGTTTGTTATGTAAAGCCTATATTTTCTATAGAGGCTTATTATTGTATATAGTCCTATTATCAGCAATTCTCAGTCCTCTGTCTAAAATCTTCCTGGTACGGGCCCGCCAAACCAAGTTAAGGAATGTTATTTTGGGCTGAATGTGGTGTTTGGACACTCTTGGCTCAATTGTGAAGCACTGCTGAAAAACAATTCTACTGAATAAATGAGCATCAAAGGGAAAACAAACATTCTAGGTTAGTTTAGTATCTCTGAAGCATCAGCATTTGATGGCTTGCTGACCGACTCAAAATGACCAGAAAGAAACAACTTTCTTTAGAGACCCGTCAGTCCATTGTTGTGTTAAGGAAGGAAGATACTCCATTAAAACAAGAAGATTTCACTATGATCCCAAACTCTTGAGCAGTAGTGTATATATATAGCATCAATATAACTCATTTGCCCAATGTACAGGAAGCCTATGAGATGCCCAAGAAAAAAGATATGTGACGTTAATTACTTACAAATGTGGATGGGCGGTGTCACAGAATGTCATCCTTAAATCATATTGGGTTTGCCTCTCTTAAAGATGGGGTGGTGGACCACATGTCTGTCACCTGCCTAACTACACCTGGGTGTAACAGTGATAAGAATGTTCATAATTTAATTGCTGTGCCTCAGGGAAACATGTTTTCCAATTTACGTCTGAATGCTTGATAATGTCGCAAAAGCTACTGCAGAATGAAATAACGCCAATGTGAAACAATCGGCATGAAAATCACGGCTTTTTAATATCTTGCCAGCGCTAATGAGCCGTGAGTGCAGCCAGTTCTGGTGTATATCATGTCTGTTATATATTGGTTTTAGCTGCTGTCCCACCATGTACAGATTCAGGTCTAAGATATTGGGATTATGTTATCTGTTTAAACCCAAAGCATAAACTGAGGATCGCTATCATCTTCAATCATTCTTGCCTTTTTGGAAAAATCAGTTGGAAGATTTTGGGTTCAGTCCTAAAATTAGTTTTAATAACAATTCAAAAATGCTGTCCCATGTTTGTACGCCACTACCAAAACACAAATAGGTTTAGTCTGCAGGTATAGCCTTATTTTAGCTACACCACAGCTTCTTGTAGCATGAAGTGGATCTTCATCCCTGTACCTCATGGCAAGGTGAGCAATTAGATCCCATTGTTCTGAAGTAGACATATCCCCTAGTCTGGAAATCAGTTGTACCATTCGGAACTAGACCGTCACTAATAATTTAGAACATTAGTACTAACGTTGGAAAAAGTAATGGAATGGAAATAGTTTGCTTCAATGAAATAAAACTTACAGATGAATTAAGACGAAGTTAAAACGATAAGAATTAAAATTAAGGTATATGGTCATTCAAAACAAAAGGATATTGGTCTAAAGTCTAGGTTGCTTAGAAGTCCAGAAGGGTCTTTGAACCAGGTTGGTTGTATTAATTATATCCAGTCAGCTTGTGGATTCTCATGTTACAGTCGAGACTTGGCAGCTTTCCACTTTACCTTTCGTTTTGTTAGTTTACTGCTCATTGATTTATTCATAGGTTTACAGTAGATGTCTATTCTTTAATTCCATTCCTCCTGGAATCCAACATGTTCTTACCCTCTTCTGCCAAATATTTGCAACAATTGTCCTGCTCTCACCCGCAGCGTAGATGTTGTGGCCTGCTCCCTCCATCCAACATGATGGTAAATGACATCCAGCATTTGACACTCATTGGACATTCACAAATAACTTGTTCTCTACTGAAATAACAATGACTGTAAATGACTAATATATGTCAGACTTGCTTTAAATGGAGAGCGCTCTCCACCGCTGAGGCTGAGTCACCTTCTAAAGCCGGCAACATTTTTGTACCATGATAATGCAGTTCATGTTGTTTATGAGTTTATTACTTTTTAATTAAGTGTGTAGCTTGTTTCCCTTTATTTTAGTTATACAAGTTAATACAGGTTATCTGTTATTATTGTCATCTTAAATATATATAAAGTACTTGCAGGACTTTTCTACATGTGTGCACTCCTGCACACACTGCTTTGGTTGAGCGGCCGCCCCTGTGCATGATACTGAAATGTAGTCCTGTGCCGTGAGATATTGTGGTGAGTCCTGCAGAGTTATGCAGGGATGCATGACCTCTAGTCTATAGGGACCACTGTCTAGCATAGTGTGCTAGAGGTTTTGCATTAAAAGCTGTATTTCGGTAAAAGAGCTACAATGTCCACAGTGTGTGAGCTGCGGGGCATCAGGTTATACAGGGATGCATGACCACAAGTCTATGGTGACCACTGTCTAGCGTAGTGTGCTAGAGGTTTTGCTTTAAAAACTGTATTTCAGTAAAAGAGCTACGATGTTCACAGTGTGTAAGCTGCCAGGCATCAGGTTATACAGGGATGCATGACCACTAGTCTATGGTGACTAGTCTATGGAAACCTGAAAAAAAAATAAACGAGTGGTTGCGGCATTCTGTCTGTTCTTGATAACTTGGTGACGGTGGGCCTCCCATCAGCGTGGGCAAAGCTTGTGGACGTGTCATGGAAAGTCAGAGCTTCATACGCAGGACGTTGTAGGTGGTGGCACACCCAAGAATGCAACGTATCTTGCTGGATAACAATCTTGTCATTGATTGATGTTTGGTTTTGACATCAGCTCTTAAGAAACAAAAGCAATATGACAGACTATGCATGCCCCCGTCCCTACAGTGCATCACTGCCTTACAGCTTTAAAGGTTAAGCGTTCTTTCTCCCGCAGTTTAAGCAACAACAAGAATAAGAAGAAGTGATTATTTTAACTAGTGATATATATATATATATATATATATATATATATATATATATATATAGCTTAAGCTTTCTTCATCCCACGCTTTAAGCAACAACAACAATAAAAAATGATTATTGTTGTTGCTTAACAACAACAATATATATACATCACTTATTTATATAATATTATACTGGGAATGGACTGGTTTGTCTGTGCAACCATATAAAAAATGCTTTACATCATAATAACCAATTTAAATTTAAAAGCAATTTTTGGTTGAATAAGCAAATGTTTAGTAATGGACTAAACATTGTATATAGTTAAAGTTAGTTTTAAAATTAGAATTGTTGGAATAACAATTTTGAAAAGAAGCAACAACAACAATGAGAAGTGATCATTTTAAATAAGTGATATAATATATATATATATATATATATATATATATATATATATATATATATATACTATATATATTATTTAAAAGAATCCATATATAATATACTACATATATACTATATATATAAATATTAAAGCTTAAGCTTTACTCATCTTGCGCTTTAAGTAACAACAATAAGAAATGATTATTGTTGTTGTTGCTTAACAACAATATATATATACATCACTTTATTTAAAAAAGTCCTAATATATATATATATATATATATATATATATATAAAATATACATATATATATACTATATATAAAAATAGATCTTAATATAACATTATATACTGGGAATGGACTGGTTTGTCTGTATAAAAAATGCTTTACAACATAATAAATAAAATAAATTTAATTTTAAAAGCAATTTTAGATTGAATTAGCAAACTACTGATTTCTACAATGTAATGGACTAAACTTTGTATATAGTTAATGTACAAGTTATAATATTAGAATAGTTTGAATCATAATTTTGAAAAAGAGGAGACTCTTTGGCTCTTTTGTTCTTATACCGCTTGTGAAAAGCTCTGAAATGCTTAACGGCGTTTCTCGAAACACAGTTTCTGGCTGTTTTTGGGACCTATTGTCATTAGCGCGTAATATGTGGCTGAAAATTGGCTGAAGACTGGATTTCAATGGCTTTCACAGACACTTGTCATTATTATGCAATGAATTCACCAAAGCGTGGCAGTGGGAGTCACGGAGAATGAGGCGCAACAGGTTCATTCGCATTTCTTTGAACGCATACAATGAGAGCCTAATAAAGCTTGCTGCATGTGTGCCTGTATCCGCGTGATATAACATATGAGTGCTAATCTATAATACCATCAAGACTTTAGAGTTATTTTGCTTCATCTAAGGGTTCAGCTCTCAAATGTCTTTCTTTACTTCAATTCTTTTGGTCAAATATTGCTGGGGGTTTTTACATAGACCTATACGTTGAACATCGTATTCCAATGCCACAGATGTTGGTATGGAGTTGCTGTCCACAGGGTTTTGGAGTTTGTCTGTGGGAAAATGTGCAGACTTTAGTAGGGGTTGTTAATCTAACCTAAGAAAAGGTCCCAGCATCTCTAATTTAGTCTGAATGGAATTAAAGTTGATCATGTTACAACTACCCATAAATCAATTTAAATCTGAAACAGGTATTTGTTGGTATAACCCAAAAACTTTCTTTATGTGGCAGTAAGCAATGGAACAAGAAGATATTATTTGGGTGGTGGGTCCAGGGCTGGATTACTGACCAGGCCCAGGGGCCCTTGAGGTCAGGGGGCCCCGGGGGGGCCCTGACTCAAAACATTTTGCATTTTCCAGACACGTTCCAAACGCTGTAGAGTCCTGGGGCGTTGTACTTGGCATATAGGTTTATGGAATGGGAATCCATCACCATTCATTTTCATTAATATGTCACATGATGACTTTTGATGCGTTGAATAGTCAAGATATCAAAACATTATGACCTCTGTCATGACTTTTAGCGGCAATAGTTATGTAATAGAACTCAATCTGTAATATTATGTTTATTATATATTATGTAAGGTTATGTGTATCGCCACTGTCTGAAGAAAAACATGCCTCTCATTTTTTGGACATTTTTACTTTTCTACATTATTCAAATGCAACAGCTGCTGAAAATGAATAACTGGACTAATAGAAATGCTACAGCCAGTTAGCTATCTGAGATTGGTTCATGTGATAGAGTAAAATAAGTCAATGTTGCACAATGCCATGCAAATGTGTTAAGCTGTGTGGATTATTTTCCTTTTTTTATTCTTTGCATGCTGTACCATTATTGTTGCCCTTCACTAGAACAAACACCAAACAGCCCCGGTTCATTATCCCTCCTCCTCCAAACTTTGTGCAGTAGATAGTGTTCTCTCCAGACTCGTTTACCAGACATGTTCAAAATGCTGTAGAGTCTAGTGGTGTTGTACTTGGCATAAAGGTATATGTAATATTATGTTTATTACATGGTTATGTGTATTGCCGCTGTCTGAAGAAAAACATGCATCTCATTTTTTGGACGTTTTTATTTTCAACATAATTCAAATGCAACAGCTTCTGAAAATGAATAACTAGATTAATAGAAATGCTACAAAATAGCTTGGGGAAAAAATCAAGTTCCATTGACTTACATTGAACGTTAAGAATTTTGGAGACATGGCAACCATGTATATATATACAATCTTAAGAGTTCTTGACTTATTATTATTTATATTGTATATACTGTCCTGTTTATTTATCTATTTTCTTGTACTGAGTGCCTTGCTATCCCTTTGCTGCTTATCTTATCTTAATAAAGCAGATGTAAATCATATATTCATCAAGGATCAGTGACTTCTAAATTGTTTTTCCTAAAACCCTGGAAAGAAGAGATTAACATAAGCGTTTTACCTTTAAAAACTATGCACATAAGTAGCAAAGAGCATCAAAGAACTCATCTTGCAAAGTGAGAAAAGCCAAGAGGTGTTTTTTTAGGAGTGTAATTTTAGAAAAATACTTAATATAAAGAATTTAAACTTTAAAAGTTCTTCTCTCTCTTTAAAAGTTTCTTCTCTCTCACAAACCTGATTTTACAGCAACAGAAACACATACACCCTACTGATTATGGATGAATAGGCGCTTGATCTAAAGGATAGATATAGTTGTCCTACTTATGCAACTACAATTAAAGAACAAAACTCTTAAGTTGTGCTTAAACTTCTAACTTTCGGTCATAATGTAAGTTAAGCTATGATGTAGACTCAATGTAGATTTTAATTTTATTTAATATATTATGTAAAAATATGTGTAAATTCTTTTACAGCAGAGAAGCCAAACAGAAAGCAGTTAATGCGTTTCTCCCATGACAGTGACGCAGCTGGTTCTGCATAGCTGCTATTTTCTCAGACTATTTTGAGACCTTGTCCGTCCAGTTGTCATATTGAGCGCGTATAAACACTTCAGGTCTTCAGATATTATTATATTACAGTCAGTACACCTACTGTAGTCAGTATAAACCCATAGAACTGTAAGAATATTTACAAATAATAACATACGTTATGAATAACATATGCTGTAATAGAATTAAATCTTTAAATCAATAATAAAAGATGCCATAGAAGAGATTCTGACTGGTCTGAAATGCTAAGGTTTTGTATAGAGATGCGCTGGGTGAACATCTACCTGGATCTATTTCATGGTTTTGATTAAATGGTGATTTTATACTTTTATGCACAATCAAATAAAAATGATCTGATTTATCAACTGGTCCGAATAAGGAAGTGAAAGAAAGTGGCTTTTTCTTGCCAAATGATGGAATCAATATATGCTCAGGTAAGCTCAGGCCAGGTACACAGTCATACTACTCCTGATTCTGTTCATTCGAATAAAGGCCTTTAGTGATAGAAGGGACTAGAAACTATGAAAACATTATTCAGTGCAGACGCTCAGCTCCGGCAGTGTTTAGTTACAGGTTCTACAGGTATTCATTCCATCCCTACATGCTGTTTCTTCTGACAGCCTAAGGCAGGGGAGTCAAGCTCAAACCCGAGTGCCACACCCTGCAGAAATGAGGGATTTCCCTCTTCGCTGCAAATAATTGAACTCTTGAAGCCTCCGTCAGCTGCGTTAAATTGGGTAGAATATGAAATTCTGGAATGTTGTAGCCTTCCAGGTCTGGAATTCCACATGTCTCACCCAAATGCCTCAAGAGAGGAAGTGGCTACAATACCATTGCAAGATTGGAAAACATAATCATTACTAACTGCCATCATTTTATTTGACAGAGATGTATATTTATGTATAATTCTTATTATTTTGACACCCAAAGGTATTTTTATTGAAGGAATATCGAGATATTAGTTTTATTATAGCTTCATACTCAACGCCATGCAGGTTTTCAGCATCATTTAGAGCCTGCTCATTATTTTGGTCACACCTGTTTCTTAGGTAGAATATATATATATATATATATAGCTATATATACTATACTATAATATATGTATAAAATATAGAAATAAAATATATATATATATTAAAACATATAAATACATTAATACAAGATGAAGCATTAATGTTAGCTCCCAAAATAAAAAGGAAACAATGGACAATAATTAGCTCCACTCACTGGCCACTTTATTAGAAACACCTCCCTTTGTGATTTCACTCACTAGCCACTTTATTAGAAACACCTACCTTGTGATTTCACTCACTGGCCACTTTATTAGAAACACCTACCTTGTGATTTCACTCACTGGCCACTTTATAAGAAACACTTACCTTGTGCTTCCACTCACTGGCCGCTTTATTAGAAACACCTCTCTTTGTGATTTCACTCAGTGGCCACTTTATTAGAAACACCTACCTTGTGCTTCCACTCACTGGTCACTTTATTAGAAACACCTACCTTGTGATTTCACTCACTGGCCACTTTTATAGAAACACCTTTATTAGAAACACCTACCTTGTGCTTCCACTCACTGGCCACTTTATTAGAAACAGCTTTATTAGAAACACCTACCTTGTGCTTCTACACAACTGGCCCACTTTTATTAAAAACACCTCCCTCCCTTTGTTGATTTCACTTAGTGGCCACTTTATTAGAAACACCTCCCTTGTGCTTCCACTCACTGGCCACTTTATTAGAAACACCTCCCTTGTGCTTCCACTCACTTGCCACTTTATTAGAAACACTTACCTTGTGCTTCTAACATTGGCCACTTTATCAGAAACACTCCCCCTGTGCTTCCACTCACTGGCCACTTTATTAGAAACACCTCCCTTGTGCTTCCACTCACTTGCCACTTTATTAGAAATACCTACCTTGTGCTACCACTCAGTGGTCACTTTATTAGAAACACCTACCTTGTGCTTACACTCAGTGGCCACTTTATTAGAAACACCTACCTTGTGCTTCTACTCACTGGCCACTTTATTGGAAACACCTACCTTGTGCTTCCTACTCACTGGCCACTTTATTAGAAACATCTCCCTTGTGCTTCCCACTCACTGGCCACTTTATTAGAAACACCTACCTAGTGCTTCCATTCAATGGCCACTTTATTAGAAACACCTCCCTTTGTGATTTCACTTAATGGCCACTTTATTAGAAACACCTACCTTGTGTTTACACTCAGTGGCCACTTTATTAGAAACACCTACCTTGTGCTTCCACTCAATGGCCAGTTTATTAGAAACACCTACCTTGTGCTTCCACTCACTGGCCACTTTATTAAAAATACCTCCCTTTGTGATTTCACTTAGTGGCCACTATATTAGAAACACCCCCTTTGTGCTTCCACTAGCTGGCCACCTTATAAGAAACACTTCCCTTGTGATTGCACTCACTTGCCACTTTATTAGAAACACCTACCTTGTGATTTCCCTCTCTGGCCACTTTATTAGAAACACCAACCTTGTGATTTCCCTCTCTGGCCACTTTATTAGAAACACCTACCTTGTGATTTCACTTAGTGGCCACTTTATTAGAAACAACCCCTTTATGCTTCCACTTACTGGCCACTTTATTAGAAACACCTACCTTGTGATTTCACTTAGTGGCCACTTATTAGATCCAACTTTAAGGCATCCACTAGCTGGCCACCGATATAAGAAACACTTCTTGTGATGGACTCACAGTGCCACTTTATTTAGAAACACCTACCTTGTGATTTCCCTCACTGGCCACTTTATTAGAAACACCTACCTTGTGATTTCCCTCTCTGGCCACTTTATTAGAAACACCTACCTTGTGATTTCCCTCACTGGCCACTTTATTAGAAACAACCCCTTTATGCTTCCACTTACTGGCCGCTTCATTAGAAACACTTACCTTGTACTTGCACTCACTGGTCAGTGTTTTCAGCTGCAATGTAATACCCACTCTCTGCCCCAGTCCTCAGTTTCTGACCACAAAACCACCGTTACCCAGATATCACTAGGGCTCAGTGACAGTGACATGGTGTATATTATCTCTAATAAGAAAGTATTAATAGCAGAAGAAGCTTCCACTGAGACAAGTGGTGAAATTGGCTTTGAAGGCTAAAGTTGAAATCCAGAAATTACTGTTTTGGTGTCGTGTGGGGCTTTTTTTTTGCTGTGTCTGACTATAATAGAAGGGAAGGTCCGCTGGGGCTCATGGGTCGCTGACGTTTTCTTTACGTGTCTTGTACTTAAGAGGCTGTATTCTTCTGTTAGTAAATGCGAGCCGATCTACAACATTACTATGCATTCAGACGGCGTGAAATGACTAACCACTTAGAGAGCAAAGGGCTTTTTCACAGCCCCTTGTTTGAGAAAGGGGGAAGGGTTTGGTCAGAGAAGGCATTCATAAGCGTTAGGCTGTAGATACACAATGCACAGTAGAGGCTACAATGCTTTACAATAAGAACGAGTTTTTTTTGTTGTCATGTATGCTTTAAGCACTTAAGCTGTCTTAAATTAAACAAACACTGAGTGATGCTGTAACACAGGTTATTCTGCAAAGCAAGATTCTTGGCTCAGCAGGTTATCTTGGATGGGCTATTTTAAAAATAAAAAGCTTACTCGGATCTGTAAAGCTTATAAGCACATGCCTAAATAGTTAGTCAGTTAATTATCACTAGGATTAGAGTCAGGGTTAGGACTTTGGGTTAGGTTGAGGGTTGGAGTGAGAGCTTAAGAATTTAGAAGAAAGCTATTCAATACATATTTATTGGTCAGTCAAAGAGAATGTGAGCAGCTCTTTGCTCTCCAACAACACAATAGAGAAGATGGTGGAAGACCACCAACACTGTGCCCATCACTCCAAACAGTTCCACTCTCGCTTTAGATAAGAAGGAACCTACTAAACACATTAGTGCTGTGGTTCTAAGAGAAGGTCTTCTTGGCTTGTTTGGATTGAGTGGGATTGTAAAAAGCAGCACTAATGTCTGATTGCCCACTTGTACTAAAGTTCCAGCAACAGCCTCCACTCTTTTGGGAAGATGCTGGGAAGATCTGATTGCATTCAACCACAAGAGCATTAGGGAGGTGTGATTTAGTTCTGGATCACAAAGACCACCAGTTCCAGCTTATCCCATTGCATTGATGAGATGGAACTCTATCAGTTAACCCATTAACTTGGATTGTAGTCAACCCCAGTTGAAGGCTGCTTGCTTTGATACATTTTATGATATGATACCCTGGGAGGCTTCACCCCCGTCCGAGCCCCTCGCTCACAGTGATGTGAGGCATTTGATCTAGATAGATGGACATATCATTGCTGTCCACAGAAGCCCACATATCTCCATTTTGGTTGATTTTCTTTTTCCACTCCGTTTAAATGCAGCAGCCACCGTTTACCTTGTGTGAAGGTTTCATGATGAACAGCCCAATGGAAAGGCTCTAAAACATCTAGGAACAACTTCTGCTTCCATTGACTTGCATTGAAAGTAAAGACAGTTTTTGGCCTCTCCTGTAAAGTTTTGGAGATGAAGCCATCCACTGTCTCTACTACTACTAGTACTAGTCTATAGCCTTATAGTTATTATTATTATTAATACTATCTAATATCTAATTATTATTTGTACTAATCTGATTGTTATGTGTCTGCTTTTAAATAAATATTCATTTTTGTTATGGTGATGATGACGAGGGGAAGTAGGAGTGAGAGAGAAAGGAGCCAAAAGGAAGAGAGAAAGGGGGTGGGGGTAGGACGAGAGTGCCTGTGGCAGTTTTGCATAACTGTAATGTTCTGAGGACAAAGTTTTTTTATATCCTTACCTTGTATTTCCTGTCATGTTGCATATGCATGCACTGCTGCTTATTAGAGCAGAAGTAATTCGGACGAAAGTTTGAAGGTTGTTTAGTGTTTTTTTGGTGAATTTGTCTTAGAAGAGCATTAGAAGAACCGTGAATAGCGTCCTGTCTGGCCTGATACTCTGACTCCATGTGTAGAATGAAATTAGATGTTATGATTTTTATCAGATGAATAGATTTAAAGGCTGCTGTGCTGTTTATTATTCCTTTTGATGTTCTGTTACTCGAGTTCTGATTAGGATCTGACATCATGACATGGTTCTTCGAGATTGATTCGATCAGATCTCTCAAGTCAGCATAGCTCGTATTGTATTATTTTTCCTTTTTTTTGGTTCAGGGGTTAACGCTGCGCATGACTTGAACAGAAAGCTGCAAAAGGCCACTCCTGCGATTAGTGCTTTGTGCGTATGGCTGGCGTCAGAAACCACCGTGTCTTTCAATTTTGTTTGTACAGCTTGATTCGCCGCTTGCTTTTTAAAGTAATGAACATCCTTTCGCTTCCTCTGCGCTCGACCTCTGGAATTTTGTGTGATTTTAAATGATTGTGCCACCATCGCTACGTAAAACCCTATACCATCAGGCAGTAGTTGTCCAGTAATACTCAGGGACCCACAGCTCTTCAGTACACTATTAAAAACAAATCTGGGGTTGTGCAGAAGCAAGAGTGCAATAATCTTTGGAAAAGTAATAACAGCCTTAAAAAATGTCCCTACTCTATAGTACTTTAGTGACTTACTATAGTCACTCTAAAAGTCCCAGTAAATGTTAAATAAACATTGCCATAATAGTACGTTTTTAAAAGCAGAAATACAATGTTAATAACCATTCTTACTAGTACGATTTAAAGCCAGAGTACATGGAAATCACCATCTTGATCACACCAAAGGGCCAGTGTGGCTGCTGGTTTTTACTCCAAACAGGCTGCAGCACCTGATTCTACTTGTTTAATCAGTTCTTCTCAGTGTGATCTGCTGATCAGCTGCATTCCTGCTTTGTTGGAATAAAAACCTGATGCCACACTGGCCTTTTGTGGATAAGATTGAACACCCCTGCCCTAGTGATACCTTTAAAGTAAAGTAAGACTTAATAAAACCCTTAATAATACCTATATAGCAGAGTATGGTAATAATGCCCCTAATAGTTTTTAAAGCGGACTAAAAGTTAAACCATTAATAATACCTACAAATCAGAGTAAATTTTAATAATGCCCTTAATAGTAATTTTAAAGCAGAATAAATGTTAATAACATTCTTAATAGTACTTTTAAAGCAGAGTAAATGTAAATAACATTCTTAATAGCACTTTTAAAGGCACAGTAAATTGTTTAAAAACATTCTTAATAGTACTTTTAAAGCAGAGTAAATGTAAATAACATTCTTAATAGCACTTTTAAAGCACAGTAAATGTTAATAACATTCTTAATAGTACTTTTAAAGCAGAGTAAATGTTGATAACATTCTTAATAGTATTTTAAAAGCACTGTAAATGTTAACATTCTTAATAGTACTTTTAAAGCAGAGTGAATGTTAATACCATTCTTAATAGCACTTTTAAAGCACAGTAAATGTTAACATTCTTAATAGTACTTTTAAAGCAGAGTGAATGTTATTAAAATTCTTAATAGTATTTTAAAGCAGAGTAAATGTTAATAACATTCTTTATAGTACTTTCAAAGCAGAGTAAATGTTATATAAACGTTCTCCAATAGTACCTTTATAAAAGCAGAGTGAATGTTAATAACATTCTTAATAGTATTTTAAAGCAGAGTAAATGTTAATAACATTCTTTATAGTACTTTCAAAGCAGAGTAAATGTTAATAACGTTCTCAATAGTACTTTTAAAGCAGAGTGAATGTTAATAACATTCTTAATAGTACTTTTAAAGCAGAGTAAATGTTAATAACATTCTTAATAGTACTTTTAAAGCAGAGTAAATGTTAACATTCTTAATAGTACTTTTAAAGCAGAGTAAATGTTAATAACATTCTTAATAGTACTTTTAAAGCAGAGTAAAAGTGTATTCAAAGCAGAGTAAAAATATATTACATTAAGTGTTATATGATGGGGGCTTTATCATGAGGTGTTATATTATAAGAACTACTTTGTGGGGACTATGATATGGGCACTATATTACTCTACTGCTATACTATTACTACTATTATGGAGGCTGTATTATGGAGGTTATACTATTGATGCTTAAATGCTGGTGCTATATTATAAGGTCTTTGTTATGGGGACTGTTTTATAGGAGCTTTAATGGGTGCTGTATTTTTTTAGCTATATTATGGAAGCTGTGTTATGGGTGTATTTTGTGGGTGCCTTATTATGTGGCCTATATTATGAGGACTATAATATCAATGCTTTATTATGGGGGCTATATCATGAGGGCTGTATTATCAATGCTTTATTATGGGGCTATATTATAAGGGCTATATTATCAATGCTTTATTATGGGGGCTATATTATGGGGCTATATTATCAATGCTTTATCATGGGGTTTTATTATTAATGCTTTATTATGGGGCCTATATTATGAATGCTTTATTATGGGGGCTATATTATGAATGCTTTATTATGGGGGCTTTATTATGAGGGCTATACTATCAGTGCTTCATTATGGGGGCTATATTATAAGTGCTATAATATCAATGCTTTATTATGGGGGCTATATTATGAGGGCTATATTATCAGTGCTTTATTATGGGGGCTATATTATGAGGGCTATATTAACAATGCTTTATTATGGGGGCTATATTATGGGGCTACATTATCAATGCTTTATCATGGGGTTTTATTATCAATGCTTTATTATAAGTGCTATATTATGAATGCTTTATTATGGGGCTATATTATGAGGGCTATATAATGAATGCTTTATTATGGGGGCTATATTAAGTGTGTTATGCATGCTATATTATGAGTGTTATTTTATAGGTATTCTGGGGACTATATTATGGTAGCTATGTTATGGGGCTATATTGCTTTATATTATAACTATTGTTGCAGCTGTAATATGGGGGCTACTTTTAGGTCCTATATTATGAGTGCTGTGTAATGGTGGCTATATAATGGATGCTTTTTTATGAATGCTATATTTTGGGAGCTATAACATGGTCGCTATATTACAGGTGGCATATTACAAGAGCTAACTTTTTGAGGCTATTGCATGGGGGGCTTTATTATTGGTGCTATTATGTGGACTATATTATGGGCCTATATTACTGGGGCTTTATTATGAGGGCTATACTATTATATTATGTTATTTTATGCATACTTTATTATGAGGGCTATTTTATGGGTGCTTTATCTCTGGTACTGTGTTAGTAGTCTATATTATGGTGCTATAAGGCCTATAAGTGGTGAGATATTATTGCTGATATACAATGGTGGTCATGTAATTGCAGTATGTTATGGGGGCTTTATTATGGAGCTGTAAGATGGGTGTTTTATTATTGGTCCTATATTATGTGTGCTTTATTATGTAAGAAACTGTTGGAGCATGAAATTCTTCTATCTAAAACTACTGGCTGCAGAAATTCCCATTACTAAAGCACCTTAAAGAAAATGTAGGCCCTACAGCTTAACAGCTAAAGTTGTGTAAACGCGAAGCAAAAAGCCAGTGGAATGGTAGAATATCATAACACGTATCAATTCATTCTGCCTGCCGCCGTATGCCATCAAATTCTTGCTGGTAGACTTGGCTGATTGTGCTTTCGTCTAGTGGAGACGTGCTTTATTGCATACCATTTGCATGACACTTTTATTTTGATTGCCATTTTTTTTAGATTAAATAAACACTCGACTCTCGGTAACATCCACAACGTATCAGTGATGTAGCAGCAGTAGAGCAACTGAATAAATTCAATAGATAATAATTGAATAAAATCTGATCATAAAATAATACATTAGTTTGTTTTTCACTTCATTTGGAGAGTCTCAAGGATTCGAGGAGACTTTGTCATTCGCAACACATATGGTACAAGAGATGGAACGAAATTTAGTACCCAAGGTCCAAGTTTCACCCAAATACAAATATTCAGTATAAAATATAAAAAAGAAGGAATTACAATAAATAAAATATAAATATAAAAAGTAGCAGCAACATGGAGCACAGGTGTAGGTTCAGTATATGGTGCAGTATTATGAGAGCAGAAATGTCCTGCAGGTAAAGTGGCGTGTGAGATTTTAAGAATTAAGATGTTTATTAGTCTGCTGGTTTTACACTTGATACTCTGCAACCTCCTGCCTGAGAGGAGCAGCGTGTGTGCTGGGTGAGTGGGGTCCTTCATGATGCACGTGGCCCTCTTTCTGCATCTGGAGGTGTAGATGTCCAGGGTGGTGGGGAGGTTGATTTAGACAATTATCTGTGCAGATGTTAATCCCAGAAGTCACTTAACATGTAACAGGTATAATTCAGACTCTCCACACCCTCACACAAATCTCTCAGACATTCTGCTGACACCATCCTGCAACTGGGGTTTAACCAGATTAGGTTTTGGTTAGGGTTGGGATTATGGCCAGCGTGAGAATTAGGATCAGGTTTTGGGTTGATGTTAAGGTTATGGCTAGGATTAGGGTCAGGGTTAGGATTAGGTTTTGGGTTGAGGCTAAGGTTAGGGCTATGATTTGGAGCAGGGTGAGGATTAGGATTAGGTTTTGGGTTGATGTTAAGGTTACGGCTAGGATTAGACTTTTTATTTGAAATTAAGGTTACAGCTAGGATTAGGGACAGGTTAAAGGTTTGGATTAGGTTTTTGGTTGAGGTTTAAGTTACATATTGACTTTGGACCAGGGTGTGGATTAGGATTAGGTTTTGGGTTGAGGTTAAGGCTAGGGCTAGGCTTTGGACCAGGGTGAGGATTAGGATTAGGTTTTGGTTTGAGGTTAAGTTTATGGCCAGGATTAGGGCCAGGGTTAGGATTAGGTTTATGTTGAGGTTGAGACTAGGGTCATTATTAGGCCCTAGGTTAAGACCAGGATTAAGGTTAAAATTAGGGCCAGTGTAAAGGTGAGGAAAAAGTTTTGGGTTGAGGTTAGGGTTAGGGTTAGGGTTAGGATTAGGTTTTGGGTTGGAGTTAGTGTTAGGGGTGAGGGTCAGGATTAGGTTTTGGGTTCAGGTAAAATTAGGGCCAGTGTAAAGGTGAGGAAAAAGTTTTGGGTTGAGGTTAGGGTTAGGATTATGTTTTAGGTTGGGACTAAATTTTGGATTAGGTTTTGGGTAAAGTTAGAAATAATACATTATATTAAATAATATATAATATTATTATATTATATTATATAAGACATCTGTTAAATGTAAGAAATGTGTTAACCCTAAACCTAGCGAAGATATATTGCAGAATTTACTTAACTGCTATGATTTATAAATAATAAATCAAAATCAGTTTATTCATGTTCGCTCTACTTAATTAAAAAATACAAATTGTTGCAAGGACAACATTCTAAATACAACTCCTATTAGCTCCTGGGATCATCTATTTGTATGGTGTTTTAATTACCCTTGTTTTAATTTGTGTTGCCTTCCATTGTGTTTGTTGTATCTTCATTAAATGCCAGGGTAATCGACCTAGCCACACTGGTCTTGGCAGAAAGTGCAAGTGACATAGAGTTATAATTAAATGCCAAACCCGCTGGGGGTGAGTGAAAGAAATAGGCCTCTTCATGTTCTCTGTAGTATGTGCAGTATGTGTATGTTGGAACATTGACAGATGTTCTGTGAGGTAAGTTGATACTTGAAGATGCTATTTGTATGAGTTTTAAAGAACTAATTGTATTCAGGAAGCCCAGTAAGAAGAACATTACAGTGATAGGCTCTAGGGTTAGGGTAAGGGTTAGGGTTAGGGTTAGGGCTTGTGCCAACTACATAAGCAAGTTTCTCTGTGTTGCCCTAGGACAGAAAAGCCTGACCCTGAGTGATATGTCTTAAAACATAAGAAGCTACTTTAGTGACTCTGTTTACATGCAGATAAAGCAAAGCTCAGAGTCTAAGACTACACCTGGGTTTCATACTTTCAGGTTTGTATACAAAGCAAAAGAGCCTAGCTCTGTTTTTGTGATGTTCACTATGACTTTGTAAGCTCTGAATGCATTCACTGACCACAGACTTTAAAAGACAAGCTGAAATGGCTAATTGTGATTATCTGGTGACGTCTAGTGGAGAAATGCAATACTGCTTTCCATTCCAACAAATTAACTTAACTTACTCCATTGAATAGACAGTCAACACCTGCTAACTTGGGATCAGTTATAATTGGCCTGTTTTTCACACATTAAGTAACGGTATGTTTTTTTTCTAAACTCATTAGAACCACAACCCCATGTCCAAACAAAGCTGGGATGCAGTGCAAAATGGAAATAAACACAGGATTGTGATGATTGGGGGTCAGACAGTTAGCAAGATACAGGCAGTTTGGTGGCTGTAGGTTTAATTAAAACATAAAGTTTGGGTATGACTGAAAAATGAATAGGACCTAATGGGAAAAGATGGATGGAAAAAAAGACAAACATGAGTGTGGTTCAAAGCAACACTACAGTTGGGGTCGGGGGTCTGCTCTGAGTCAGTGTATGTGAAACGTTTTTTGTTGGTTGAGTGGAAAGTCAGTAGATTGGCATACACTTGTCAATCCTATTCATTCTCTATGGGGAAATCAAGAAATCTTCTATCAAGAATCTGTGCATCCGATCAAAACGCTGTGTAGAAGCCTGAATTACACAATCATACTAGACAATTTGGAGTTGGAATGGGATTGAAATCTTCAAAACTAAGATAAGATAAGAAAAATGAGGTTAATAGAAGACGGGAATAATATACCATGGATTAACAATATAGTAATGTACATATCCTCATAAGACCTGGTAATTCATTTTGAGTCTCCAAACGATATTTTAAAAACGAAATAAGGTTGTACCTGTTGTACCATGTAGAGGACATCCTGGTCTTTCCAGTGATGTATCATGTGTTGGGGTATGTCATTCATAACAGGAGTTCTGGCTTTTCAAAAATGGCCGCCTCTCAGTAACTACATTTTATGGGAGCAAAAGAAGCTAGCTGTCAAATAATATGTTTTTATTATGTTTCTAAAGCCAATAATTGATATGTTTTAAGTATAAAACTGTTGTTGCTATTGATATGCACAAACGTTTAACTACCTAACAGCATACTTTTTTTATGTCCTTCGTAGTGGACATTGGGACTGGGATGGTGTCACAGGTGACAGGAATTTGACTGAGGCAGAGATCATTTTGCAACATGTAAGCTCTGTAAACATGTAAATTCATTACTAATTTATTTTTAATTAATTACTAATTTAATTTATTCCTAATTTATTAAAAAATGTTACATAATTGTACATTTAAAAATAGAACATTAAAAAGAAATGGACCATAAGAGAAGTTGGGTACCACCTGTGGAAAGGGTGAAACTTTGGCTGAAGGGTTAGAGGGATTAACACAAGTCTAGCTAGTGTGGCTAAAACTGTTTAACCTGGATTTTTTTTTTTTTAATCAAAGTAACGGTAACCTTTGGAATGGGTTATTATTTGTTCCTGTTTATGTTAATATACAGTGCATTTGAAATATTTCTCAGTTTTCATTTACATTATTTTCTAGGATTGAGTTGGTGCTGATGTAGAAGAGATTTGGACTGATGCAGAACAGAAAATAAGAAATACGTCATCAACAATGTCTTGTTGTCAACTATAAAGGACATTCCATAAAAAATAATTAAAAATGTTTTTTGAAAAAAAACCCCAAAAAAAACATGATGACGTTTTTTTCATCTAGTAGACTTCTTTTATGTTGAAATTACTAAAATTCTTAGGACGATATAATAATAATAATAATAATAATAATAATAATAATAATAACTGTGTTTAAAGAGCACTTTTAAAACGACTTACTCGTAGTGTACTAAAATGTTTGACTGGTAGTTTTCTAAAACGTTTGACTAGTAGTGATCTAAAATGTTTGACTGGTAGTGATCTAAAACGTTTGACTGGTAGTGATCTAAAACGTTTGACTGGTAGTCATCTAAAACATTTGGCTGGTAGTGTACTAAACATTTGACTGGTAGTATACTAAAACATTTGACTGGTTGTGTATTAAAAGGATTGGCTGGTAGTGTACTAAAACATTTGACTGGTAGTGATCTAAAACTTTTGAATGGTAATGTACTAACACGTTTAACTGGTACTGATCTACAATGTTTGACTGGTAGTGTATCTAAAACGTTGGACAGATGGTGTACCAAAACATTTGGCTGGTAGTGTACTAAAACATTTGACTGGTAGTGATCTAAAACGTTTGACTGGTAGAGTACTAAATGTTTGACTGGTAGTGTACAAAAACGTTTGACTGATAATGTACTAAAAGGTTTGGCTGGTAGTAAACTAAAATGTTTCACTGGTAGTGTACTAAAACGTTTGGCTAGTACTGTACTAAAACGTTTGGCTGGTAGTGATCTAAAACGTTTGACTGGTAGTGTTCTAAAACGTTTGACTGGTAGTGATCTAAAATGTTTGGCTGGTATTGATCTAAAACGTTTAATTGGTAGTGTACTAAAACGTTTGACTTGAAGTGTACTAAAACGTTTGACTGGTAGTGTTCTAAAACGTTTGACTGGTAGTGAACTAAAACGTTTGACTGGTAGTGATCTAAAACGTTTGACTGGTAGTGTACTAAAACGTTTTGCTGGTAGTGTAATAAATCGATTGGCTGGTAGTGTACTAAAACGATTGGCTGGTAGTGTACTAAAACGTTTGACTGGTAGTGATCTAAAACGTTTGACTGGTAGTGCACTAAAATGTTTGGCTGGTAGTGTTCTAAAATGTTTGGCTGGTAGTGATCTAAAACGTTTGACTGGTAGTGATCTAAAACGTTGGCTGGTAGTGTACTAAACGTTTGACTGGTAGAGTACTAAAAGGTTTGACTTGTAGTGTTCTAAAACGTTTGATTGGTAGTGTACTAAAATGTTTGGCTGGTAGTGATCTAAAACGTTTGACTGGTAGTGTACTAAAACGTTTGACTGGTAGTGAACTAAAACGTTTGGCTGGTAGTAAACTAAAACGTTTGAATGGTAGTGATCTAAAACGTTTGACTGGTAGTGATCTAAAACGTTTGGCAGGAAGTGTACTAAAACGTTTGACTGGTAGTGTAATAAAACGATTGGCTGGTAGTGTACTAAAACGGTTGGCTGGTAGTGTACTAAAACGTTTGACTGGTAGTGATCTAAAACATTTGACTGGTAGTGATCTAAAACGTTTGGCTGGTAGTGTACTAAACGTTTGACTGGTAGTATACTAAAACGTTTGACAGGTAGTGTACTAAGACATTTGACTGGTAGTGATCTAAAACGTTTTGCTGGTAGTGTAATAAAACGATTGGCTGGTACTATACTAAAACATTTGTCTGGTAGTGATGTAAAACGTTTGACTGGTAGTGATCTAAAACGTTGGCTGGTAGTGTACTAAGCGTTTGACTGTTAGTGATCTAAAACGTTTGGCTGGTAGGGATCTAAAACTTTTGAATGGTAGTGTACTAACACGTTTAACGGATAGTGATCTCCGTTTGACTGGTAGTGTATCTAAAACGTTTGACTAGTAGTGTACTAAAACATTTGACTGGTAGGGATCTAAAACTTTTGAATGGTAATATACTAACACGTTTAACTGGTAGTGATCTACGTTTGACTAGTAGTGTATCTAAAACGTTTGACTGGTAGTGATCTAAAACATTTGACTGGTAGTGTATCTAAAACGTTTGACTGGTAGTGTAATAAAACGTTGGACTAGTAGTTTACTAAAACGTTTGACTAGTAGTGATCTAAAACGTTTGACTGGTAGCGATCTAAAATGTTTGACTGCTAGTGTACTAGAACGATTGACTAGTAGTGTACTAAAACAATTAGCTGATAGTGTTCTAAAATGTTTGGCTGGTAGTGTACTAAAGCGTTTGACTGGTAGTGTACTAAAACGTTTGGCTGGTAGTGTACTAAAGCGTTCGACTGGTAGTGTGCTAACATCTTTGACTGGTAGTGTACTAAAACGTTTGGCTGGTAGTGATCTAAAACGTTTGACTGGTAGTGTTCTAAAACGTTTGGCTGGTAGTGTACAAAAACGTTTGACTGATAATGTACTAAAAGGTTTCGCTGGTAGTGTACAAAATTGTTTGACTGATAAAGTACTAAAATGTTTCACTGGTAGTGTACTAAAACGTTTGACTGGTAGTGATCCAAAACATTAGGCTGGTAGTGTTCTAAAATGTTTGACTGGTATTGTACTAAAACGTTTGACTGGTAGTGATCTAAAACGTTTGGCTGGTAGTGTACTAAACGTTTGACTGGTAGTATACTAAAACGTTTGACTGGTAGTGTACTAAAACGACTGGCTGGTAGTGTATTAAAACATTTGACTGGTAGTGATCTAAAACCTTTGAATTGTAGTGTACTAACACGTTTAACTGGTAGTGATCTACAACGTTTGACTGGTAGTGTATCTAAAATGTTGGACTGATAGTGTACTAAAACGTTTGGCTGGTAGTGTACTAAAATGTTTGACTGGTAGTGTACTAAAACGTTTGTCTGTTAGTGTACTAAAACGTTTGACTGGTTGTGTCCTAAAAAATGTTTCACTGATAATGTACTAAAAGGTTTGGCTGGTAGTAAACTAAAACGTTTCACTGGTAGTGTACTAAAATGTTTGGCTAGCAGTGTACTAAAACATTTGGCTGGTAGTGATCTAAAACGTTTGACTGGTAGTTTTCTAATACGTTTGACTGGTAGTGATCTAAAATGTTTGGCTGGTAGTGATCTAAAACGTTTGACTGGTAGTGTTCTAAAACGTTTGTTTGGTAGTGTACTAAAACGTTTGGCTGGTAATGTACTAAAACGTTGGTAGTGAACTGAAACGTTTGGCTGGTAGTTAACTAAAATGTTTGAATGGTAGTGATCTAAAATGTTTGGCTGGTAGTGTACTAAAACGATTGGCTGATAATGTACTAAAACGATTGGCTGGTAGTGTATCTAAAACGTTTGACTGGTAGTGATCTAAAACGTTTGACTGGTAGTGATCTAAAACATTTGGCTGGTAGTGTACTAAACGTTTGACTGGTAGTATACTAAAACATTTGACTGGTAGTGTACTAAAACAATTGGTTGGTAGTGTACTAAAAGGATTGGTTGGTAGTATACTAAAACATTTGACTGGTAGTGATCTAAAACTTTTGAAGGGTAGTGTACTAACACGTTTAACTGATAGTGATCTAAAATGTTTGACTGCTAATGTACTAGAACGTTTGACTAGTAGTGTACTAAAACAATTAGCTGATAGTGTTCTAAAATGTTTGGCTGGTAGTGTACTAAAGCGTTTGGCTGGTAGTAATCTAAAACGTTTGACTGGTAGTGATCTAAAACGTTTGGCTGGTAGTGTACAAAAACGTTTGACTGATAATGTACTAAAACGTTTGGCTGGTAGTGTACTAAAATGTTTGACTGGTAGTGTACTAAAACGTTTGGCTGTTAGTGTACTAAAACGTTTGACTGGTTGTGTCCTAAAAAATGTTTCACTGATAATGTACTAAAAGGTTTGGCTGGTAGTAAACTAAAACGTTTCACTGGTAGTGTACTAAAACATTTGGCTGGTAGTGATCTAAAACGTTTGACTGGTAGTTTTCTAATACGTTTGACTGGTAGTGATCTAAAATGTTTGGCTGGTAGTGATCTAAAACGTTTGACTGGTAGTGTTCTAAAACGTTTGTTTGGTAGTGTACTAAAACGTTTGGCTGGTAATGTACTAAAACGTTTGGTAGTGAACTGAAACGTTTGGCTGGTAGTTAACTAAAATGTTTGAATGGTAGTGATCTAAAATGTTTGGCTGGTAGTGTACTAAAACGATTGGCTGATAATGTACTAAAACGATTGGCTGGTAGTGTATCTAAAACGTTTGACTGGTAGTGATCTAAAACGTTTGACTGGTAGTGATCTAAAACATTTGGCTGGTAGTGTACTAAACGTTTGACTGGTAGTATACTAAAACATTTGACTGGTAGTGTACTAAAACAATTGGTTGGTAGTGTACTAAAAGGATTGGTTGGTAGTATACTAAAACATTTGACTGGTAGTGATCTAAAACTTTTGAAGGGTAGTGTACTAACACGTTTAACTGATAGTGATCTAAAATGTTTGACTGCTAATGTACTAGAACGTTTGACTAGTAGTGTACTAAAACAATTAGCTGATAGTGTTCTAAAATGTTTGGCTGGTAGTGTACTAAAGCGTTTGACTGGTAGTGTACTAAAACGTTTGGCTGGTAGTAATCTAAAACGTTTGACTGGTAGTGATCTAAAACGTTTGGCTGGTAGTGTACAAAAACGTTTGACTGATAATGTACTAAAAGGTTTGGCTGGTATTGCACAAAAACGTTTGACTGATAATGTACTAAAAGGTTTGGCTGGTATTGCACTAAAACGTTTGGCCAGTAGGGTACTAAAACGTTTGGCTGGAAGTGTACTAAAACGTTTGACTGGTTGTGATTTAAAACGTTTGACTGGTAGTGTACTAAAACATTTGACTGGTAGTGTACTAAAACGTTTGTCTGGTAGTGTACTAAAACGTTTCACTGGTTGTGTACAAAAAAATGTTTGATTGATAATGTACTAAAAGGTTTGGCTGGTAGTAAAGTAAAACGTTTCACTGGTACTGTACTAAAACGTTTGGCTGGTAGTGATCTAAAAGGTTTGACTGGTAATTTTCTAAAACGTTTGACTGGTAGTGATCTAAAACGTTTGAATGGTAGTGTATCTAAAATGTTGGACTGATGGTGTACCAAAACGTTTGGCTGGTAGTGTACTAGAACGTTTGGCTGGTAGTGTACTAAAACGTTTGTCTGGTAGTGTACTAAAACGTTTGACTGGTTGTGTACAAAAAAATGTTTGATTGATAATGTACTAAAAGGTTTGGCTGGTAGTAAACTAAAACATTTAACTGGTAGTGTACTAAAATGTTTCACTGGTAGTGTACTAAAATGTTTGGCTAGTAGTGTACTAAAACATTTGGCTGGTAGTTTACTGAAACGTTTGACTGGTAGTGATCTAAAACGTTTGAATGGTAGTGTATCTAAAACGTTGGACTGATGGTGTACCAAAACGTTTGGCTGGTAGTGTACTAAAACGTTTGACTGGTAGTAATCTAAAACGTTTGACTGGTAGTGTACTAAAACGTTTGACTGGTAGAGTACTAAAACGTTTGACTGGTAGTCTACAAAAACGTTTGACTGATAATGTACTAAAAGGTTTGGCTGGTAGTGTACTAAAATGTTTGACTGGTAGTGTACTAAAACGTTAGACTGGTAGTGTACTAAAACGTTTGGCTAGTAGTGTACTAAAACGTTTGGCTGGTAGTGATCTAAAACGTTTGGCTGGTATTGATCTAAAACATTTAATTGGTAGTGTACTAAAACGTTTGACTGGAAGTGTACTAAAACGTTTGACTGGTAGTGAACTAAAACGTTTGACTGGTAATAATCTAAAATGTTTGACTGGTAGTGTACTAAAATGTTTTGCTGGTAGTGTAATAAATCGATTGGCTGGTAGTGTACTAAATCGATTGGCTGGTAGTGTACTAAAACGTTTGACTGGTAGTGATCTAAAACGTTTGACTGGTAGTGTACTAAAACGTTTGGCTGGTAGTGTTCTAAAACGTTTGGCTGGTAGTGTACTAAAACGTTTGGCTGGTAGTGTACTAAAGGTTTGGCTGGTAGTGTAATAAAACGTTTGGCTGGTAGTGTAATAAATCGATTGGCTGGTAGTGTACTAAAACGATTGGCTGGTAGTGTACTAAAACGTTTGACTGGTAGTGATCTAAAACGTTTGACTGGTAGTGTACTAAAACGTTTGGCTGGTAGCGTTCTAAAACGTTTGGCTGGTAGTGTACTAAAACGTTTGACTGGTAGTGTACTAAAGGTTTGGCTGGTAGTGTAATAAAACGTTTGGCTGGTAGTGTACTAAAACATTTGGCTGGTAGTGATCTAAAACGTTTGACTGGTAGTGATCTAAAACGTTGGCTGGTAGTGTACTAAACGTTTGACTGGTAGTGATCTAAAACGTTTTATTGGTAGTGTACTAAAAGGTTTGGCTGGTAGTGTACTAAAAGGTTTGACTGGTAGTGCTCTAAAAACTTTTATTGGTAGTGTACTAAAACGTTTGGCTGGTAGTGTACTAAAATGTTTGACTGGTAGTGTACTAAAACGTTTGGCTGGAAGTGTACTAAAATGTTTGACTGGTAGTGAAGTAAAACGTTTGGCTGGTAGTAAACTAAAACGTTTGAATGGTAGTGATCTAAAACGTTTGACTGGTAGTGATCTAAAACGTTTGGCTGGTAGTGTACTAAAACGTTTGGCTGGTAGTGTACTAAAATGTTTGGCTGGTAGTGTAATAAAATGATTGGCTGGCAGTGTACTAAAATAATTGGCTGGTAGTCTAGTAAAACGTTTGACTGGTAGTGATCTAAAACGTTTGACTGGTAGTGATCTAAAACGTTTGGCTGGTAGTGTACTAAACGTTTGACTGGTAGTATACTAAAATGTTTGACTGTTAGTGTACTTAAACGATTGGCTGGTAGTGTACTAAAACATTTGACTGGTAGTGATCTAAAACTTTTGAATGGTACTGTACTAGCACGTTTAACTGGTAGTGATCTACAATGTTTGACTGGTAGTGTATCTAAAACGTTGAACTGATGGTGTACCAAAACGTTTGGCTGGTAGTGTACTAAAACTTTTGATTGGTAGTGATCTTAAACGTTTGACTGGTAGTGTACTAAAACGTTTGACTGGTAGTGATCTAAAACATTTGACTGGTAGTGATCTAAAATGTTTGACTGGTAGTGTACTAAAACGTTTGGCTGGTAGTGTACTGAAACGTTTGGCTGGTAGTGTACTAAAACGTTTGGCTGGTAGTGATCTAAAACGTTTTGCTGGTAGTGTACTAAAACGTTTGACTGGTAGTGTACTAAAAGGTTTGACTAGTAGTGTTCTAAAACTTTTGATTGGTAGTGTACTAAAACGTTTGGCTGGTAGTGTACTAAAACGTTTGGCTTGTAGTGTACTAAAACGTTTGGCTGGTAGTGATCTAAAACGTTTTGCTGGTAGTTTAATAAAATGATTGGCTGGTAGTGTACTAAAACAATTGGATGGTAGTGATGTAAAACGTTTGACTGGTAGTGATGTAAAACATTTGACTGGTTGTGTACTAAAACGTTTGGCTGGTAGTTTTCTATAACGTTTGGCTGGTAGTGTACTAAAACATTTGGCTGGTAGTGTACTAAAACGTTTGGCTGGTAGTGTACTAAACGTTTGACTGGTAGTGATCTAAAACTTTTGAATGGTAGTGATCTAAAACGTTTGACTGGTAGTGATCTAAAACGTTGGCTGGTAGTGTACTAAACATTTGACTGGTAGTGATCTAAAACGTTTGGCTGGTAGGGATCTAAAACTTTTGAATGGTAGTGTACTAACACGTTTAACTGATAGTGATCTACGTTTGACTGGTAGTGTATCTAAAACGTTTGGCTGGTAGTGTACTAAAACATTTGACTGGTAGGGATCTAAAACTTTTGAATGGTAGTGTACTAACACGTTTAACTGGTAGTGATCTACGTTTGACTGGTAGTGTATCTAAAACGTTTGGCTGGTAGTGATCTAAAACTTTTGACTGGTAGTGTTCTAAAACGTTTGTCTGGTAGTGTACTAAACGTTTGAGTGGTAGTGTACTAAACATTTACTGGTAGTGTACTAAAATGTTTGACTGGTAGTGTACTAAAACGTTTGACTCGTAGTGTATCTAAAACGTTTGATTGGTAGTGTACTAAACGTTTGACTGGTAGTGATCTAAAACGTTTGACTGGTAGTGATCTAAAACTTTTGAATGGTAGTGATCTAAAACGTTTGACTGGTAGTGATCTAAAACTTTTGAATGGTAGTGTACTAACACGTCTAACCGGTAGTGATCTATAACGTTCGACTGGCACTGTATTTAAAATGTTTGACTGGTAGTGATCTAAAACGTTTGACTTATGTTTTCTTATGCCTTTAATCAATAGTGTGTGTGTGTGTGTGTGTATATATATATATATATATATATATATATATATATATATATATATATATATATATATATACATACATATATGTAAAGGTTCCTGATATTGACATCAGAAACAGTAAATTGACATAGGTACCTACCTGATTAAAGTCTGTGGGTGTGGCTAGCACAATTATAAAAAGAAGTGCAAACCGAATGAGAATATAGACTGCCTAAAGTTCGGTGCACGTAACCAGTTCTTGATGATGGCGAGGTCCAGCACTGTGTTGTGTAGGAGCGGGCAGCTTTTTTATCACATTCCATATTTGACAAGGGCATAACAGAACGCTGGCAAACAACACAAGATCCACAGTTACACGCACACAGGAACAATATCGGACCAAGACGGGCAAAACAGAGGGTATTAATAGAGACACTAAACAAGGAACACCTGGCAAAGCAGAGGAGATATAAACACAGAGCCGATGTGAGGTGGAGACATGTGAGGGGAGGCAAGGAGCACATGGCAAACATCAACAGAAGCACGTGGCTAGCAAAGACAGACAAGCAGGGAAACAGTGTGATTGGTGAGTTAGTGTATGAGCGGGGTATCTGCAGTCTCCTCCCAGATGTGTAGTGGGTGGGTATGCAGAGGGCTCTCCAAGTGATGTGAGTACTGTGTACGTCTTGGAAGGAGGTGAAAGAGGCGCTGATGATCTTTTCAGCTGCCCTCACAATGTGCTGGAGGGTCTTGCGGCAGGCGCTGTACCACACTGTGATACAGCTGGTCAGGTCAGCTTGATGGCACCTCTTTAGAAGGTGTACATGATGGGGGTGGGGCCTAGTTCTTTTCTCAGCTTGAGGAGAAAGTAGAGGCTCTGGTGAGCCATCCTGGCCAGTTTTGCTGTGTTGTTGCTCCAGGACAGGTCCTCTGAGATGTGCACTCCTAGGAACTTGGTGCTGCTCACCCTCTTCAGAGCAGTACTGTTGATGGACAGCAAGCAAGAAATCTGCTCAGAGCTGGACCCAAACAGAGTGATGATGTGCTGACTGGGAAACGAGTTGTAAAGAAGTCAGTACTGAGAATAATTCTTGTGTAAGAGGCAGTGTTGCTAGCAGGGGAGGCTGACGGAGGTTACTGCCATCTATCCTTCATTCATCCCTCAGTTATGTGGGAAGTCTGACCACTAGATGTCGCTAGCAGCCCTTTTTTGCCGATGGAAACTGTTCCAGCCACACCTGGTTAACGTCTTTCATGTGATTTTGCTAAGAGCGTTATTTGAAAACAGAACCATGATCAATAGATTATGCTTTACATTTACATTTATATTCTATAAGCATTATAAATACATTCCCAGTCTTTTTTACTACAGAACCTTGCTGCTGTAATAGGTGCCGAATCTAATCAAATCAAAAGTGTATTTTTCACATACATAGTCACACACAGTACAACCCAGCAGTGATATGCTTGGACAACTGTCTGTTCACATAAAACAAAAAGATGTAGGAATGTATCGTTGCTATCCAGAATCTCCAACTTTACAGAAATGACCAAAAACTTTACTTTCAATGTAAGTCAATGGAACCAGAATTCTTTCCAAACTATTTTGGAGCATTTCTATTGGTCCATTCATCATGAATTTTTTACCAAATGTAAACGGCAGCTGTCTGGTTCAAATGAAAATAAAAATGAACAAAAATGAAGATACATATTAACATATACATTGTACACTAATATACATAATTAAACAGTATAGGAATATGGAAAGTGTGTATTGTGGGGGAAAGAACTTTGTTGAAGTGCAAAAAGAGTAAAAGTGATCAACATAGTGCTGCGCTGAACACACTGCTCTCAGTAGAACCCGTTTGTCCTGCAGAGGCAGTGTTTCTGAATCATGTTCTGTATGTCACTGAACTATCCAGTACTGGTTTTGGGGCTTTCTCCTTTAAAAATAAGATCTTCAGATTCTCTGGATCTTTTAATGATAGTACTGATCCCTCTCCACCTTTACTTATGATAAAGTTAAAGTATATTTTCTAAGTATACTTTATGTAGTTAGTATACTAATGTCATTGTACTGGTTGTACACTTGTGTATGTACTATTTTAATACTTCTTGGGACAAAATCGGCCCACTTTTTAGTTCATTAATATGTATACTTTTAAGTATACTTTACTTGTAAGAGTAGTGGACTGTTAGTTTACATCTTTTGTATTACAACTACACGTAAAGTAAATGGGCTTATGTGTTTACTGTTAGTTTGCTAGTTTGTTAATTCCTCTGTGTTTAGTATGTAAAAAGTAAACTAATAGCATACTCAAGTTTTTTTAAGTTTTAAAGAAGTATACTAATGGCAGACTTGGATACTTCCTATGAATCGTGTGTTCCCGATGCTATATAAAGGCATCCATGCAAAAGGCATTGCGTAACATGCAGGTGAGGTAGATGCACAGTGCAATATAATACTTTATAAGTGTATTTATAAAGCATCATGTGTCACAAGCAATACCCGATCTAACCACCAGAGGCCCCATCCCCTAAATACTAAACATTGCCCTTGACACAGCCAGTTCACACACCTGTCGCCCATTGCTTTAATCAAGCCCACACACATATATACCCTCCTCTCCTCCTTGCTTGTCAGCATTGACATTCCTTTCTGCGATCCTGAGCTTTCTCCCAATTCGTTTTGTCCGTCATGGTTTTTTGATCCCGACTCTCGATTTTTGGATTTCCCTTTCTGGACTTTTGTGCCATCTACTGTGTTTTGATTGCCCTGGCTTACTACCTTTCTCGACGATGATTTCCTGCAGTGTGACTTTTTGTATGCTTGTGTTAGTGCTTCAGTAAACTATTATGGATCCTAATAACCAGCCCATCTCTGATTTGTTGCATTACAAAACCTGTTTTTATGAAGTCGTATACTTTTGTTGTATAACGTGTTGTCATTATAAATATTACTACTTAAGAGCAATTATAGATACACTGATATATATATTATATATATTATAAGGTGAGGTAGATGCAATATAATACCTTAAGTGCGTTCGAAAAGCAATACAAGTACTGGATTCATAGAAAGTGTTGCTATGTGAAGAGTCAGTGCTGGAAATAACTGTTGTATTAAAGCCAATGTTGTTAGCGGACAAGGCTGATGGAGGATAGGCTTCTGTCTATCCCTTATTTTATCTCTCAGTTCTTTTGGAAATCTGACCACTAGATGTTGCTCACATCCCTTTTGGGCAAAGGGGCCTGACCATGGTGGCTGCCAGTTTCAGCCGCACCCTGTTAACATCTCTCATGTGATTTTTGCTTTCATCATAGCAGGATGTGCCGTCACATGTGAAGAGTTTATGCCTTACCTGCTATTTGAAGCTACAGTAATGTTTCAACTTAACCCGGTTACTTATTTTTATAAAGTTCTCAATGTACATCAAATTTGGAATTTAGGCAAATTTTAACTACACAGAAGGTCAGTTCGTGTACAGAGGAGCTATAGAGTTACAGTGTATCAAAACGCAGGAGGAAACAAACAGGGGGGAATTCAACGCTTGTAACTTTACTCCAACTTTATGGAAAGTAGTGTCTTCGCACGTTGGACGTTGGAGCTGTTGCTTAACTCAAACAGTTGAAGGTATTGATGGCATTCGCAAGACTGGAAAGTGTGTAATTAGAGAGCTTGTCTTGTGCCATGATGGACATGTTGGGGATTTTTTTTCTTTCTTGTTCACGTACAAAGAACTCTCTAAGCATGTATCAGGCGCATGATGAACCCCTGAAAAAAAAAAAAAAAAGAAAAGATACTCTAGCTTTTCAGCAATGTGAACCTTCAAGTCTGGGGAGAAACGTAAGGACAAAAGGACGTCAGGAGGGAGTGTTTGTCTTGAGAGTTGAGATGCCGTGGCGAGAGGAGGTTAGAAGGGCCTTTCGTTTCTGTGTAAATGGCCCAGTTTCCCATAAACGTCTTAGCATTATAAGAGTCTGCATTGCGATTCTTGCTCTGTTGTATCTTTAGGCTTAGGCTTGGGAAACCTGGTCCTGATCTTTTTAGCTACACTGTAAAAGTTAGTGTAACCCCTTTGGGAAGCTTTCTACAAGGTTTTGGAATTTGAAGAGCATTTGTGAGCACAGATACTGATTTGTCCCACCACTTAACACAGGTTTGTTGATGGTGGAGACCCAGCGTCTCAGGGGGCCCTCAGGTCTATGTTGCTTCTTCTGGTTCTCCCCTTTTAGCCTATGTTGTTCTAATTAGATCTGCTATATAATTATATTTATAATCTATAATTAGAGTCACCAGCCACACTCTGAATTACTTCACATCCTCTACACTAATCCAAACCTGAAGCAACTATGTCTCTTTACTCTTCCTGAGATAATGACCGCCCTCATGTTCTGCCAAATGCTGGCGGAAGACTGACCATCAGGGCCTCCTCCTTACTCCTCAACTTCTATTCATTCATGCTACCTGCTACACCCTTGACTGAATCACTGAGCCATCAAGATGTGCCAGCATTAAGATATGATAGGCCTGTTTCAGCTCACTCTCACTTTCCACAAAGACAGGGAACCAGAGCATGTGTCCAGTCAGAGACTGCTTCTACCTGTGCAGGTTCTTAAGCTTTTACCATCCAGACTCCAAACAGAGATTCTCTTACTTTTATTTTGAATTTAGTTTAATAAACTGTATATACTGTTTGACCAGAGGAGGACAGGTCTTCCCTTGAGAGTCTTTGTTCCTCCCAAGGTTTTTTTTCTCCAGTCTTGAGGGAGTTTTTTTCTTGCGACCATCGCCTCTTGGTGACTGATGTGGAACGAGAGGTCCTGGCTCACAGTCTCCATTCCAGTTCATCCCAAAGGTGTTTAATGGGATTGATGGGGCCAGTCAGGTTCTTTCACACCAAACTCACCCGACCAGCCTTTATGGATCCTGCTTCGTGCACTGGTGTGACATCAAAAGGTCTATCCCAAAACTCTTCCCACAAAGTTGAAAGCATACAACTGCCCAAAATGTTTTGGTACACTGAAGCATTAAGATATCCCTTCACTCGAACCAATGGTCCATGGGCCACGCCTGAAAAACAAGTTAATTGCATTATTCCTCCTCCACCAAACTTTACATTTGGCACAGCTGAGTAACTCAGTTTCTTCTGGCATTCGCCAAACACAGACTCGTCCATCGGACGGGCCAGATGGAGAAGCATGATCGGTTACTCCACAGAACCTGTTTCCACTGATTCAAAGTTCAAGAGTTCAACTTTACACCACTCCATGGTATGATGTTTGGTGATGTAAGACTTGTTTTTATGCTGATGCTAAAGGCAGAAGAAGTTTGGTTCTAAATTTACAGCCTGTAGTTCGTCTGTTTCTCTGTATACTTTGTTACCTTGTTCTTCAACCCCCACAGGGACTCCCACAGGACCACTACGGAGCAGATATATTTTGGGTGGTGTTGTGCTTGCTGGTATGAGTGGATCAGGCACATTAGTGCTGCTGGAGTGTTTAAACACTGTGTCCACTTACCGTCCACTCTATTAGACACGTCTACCTTGTAGATGTAAAGTCAGAGACAGTAGATCATCTGTTGCTGTACAGTGTGTTCTCTAGTCTTTCATCATTGGTCACATGACGCTGCCCACAGGACACTGTTGTCTGGATGTTGCTGGACGGTGGACTATTCTCAGTCCAGCAGTGACACTGAGCTCTCCAGCAGCAGCACTGCTGTATCTGATCCACTCACACCAGCACAACACAAACTAACAAACCACCACCATGTCAGTGTCACTGCAGTGCTGAGAATGAGCCCCCTCCCTAATAGTATCTGCTCTGTGGTGGTCCTGTGGGGGTCCTGACCATTAAAGAACAGGGTGAAGGGGGATAAATAGTGTATGCAGAGAATCAGATGAACTACAGTCTGTAAGTGTAGCTCCTATATGGTCAGTGGAGCTGATATAGTGGACTGTGTGTGTAGATATAGGGAGGTGGTTTTAATGTTCTGGCTGATCTGGGAACATTAGTTGAACTGATAATACATGTTCATGTTACTTCATAACCAAAATCCATTTACACTTACCTTCCATTGGCAGAGCCTTTTATACATCCTATGAGTCTTGTATGCTTAATGCTTTAAAAATGAATTATATGGCGTGTGTAATAGTTTATGATGCTTGTCACAAGCTTGTGTAACTATATATTAGTAGTTGCATGTGTAAAACTTTATAAAAACAAGAATACACTTCTTCATTAAGTCAAGTTGCATAACACTTAACAATATCTGTCCATAAGAACACTCCAGGTAGTTGTTTATGCCAGGGCATCACAGGTTTTTGTGTGTGTGTGTGTGTGTGTGTTTAGGGGGGGGCGGGGGGGGGGGGGGGGTTCGAGTGAGGCTCTCAAACTGGTAGTACAGGATGTACCATATAATAATTAATCTATTCAGCAATGAAAACAAACAAGCAATGTCTTACACTCTAAACCCTTGTGTTTAAAAGCCTTTATTTCAGCAGTAAGTGTATGTTCACCAGTAAGAACACCAGATATCATTAGAACAGATGTAAATAATCATACATTCAATAGAAATCTCCAACCAGCTATAAATCCCAAAGTAAATATTAATGATTAAGATATTAATTAAATAAATGAATTGGTTAATATTTTTCACCATTCAATCTTGCTTTAAAAATTAAGCCCACATATATTTGCCATATATTTACTGATTTAACGATGGCATATTATACCCCTTTCTCCATGTTGACACAGTCCTTTGGGACCTCAATGGAATGTCTGTGACATGTGTTGTTCAAAATACCACAAGGCTGAAGGACCGCAACTTCCTCCTCGCCCTGTCTCACCTGAACAGCCCTGAGTGATGGTTGCGGTAATTGATAATGAAGCACAGCTCTCGCCCCAACCCTTACACCATGTGTTTCATAATATGCCCCCTGTAAGCCAGGGATTCTTACATACTCACAATCACATTTATCTGCTTTCCCACATGTTTTATCTACACTCTTGAAAAATTTCGTGGACTGAAATAAGAATTTTCTTTTTTTTTTTTTTTTTTTTAACGATGCATCTGTATTTTACTCCACAACCGGCTGCCTGTGTGATGCTGTCTAGTAAACAGTGGGGTGTGGTAACAATGTCACTTAGGTATTTTTAGTGCCCCTACCACTTGATGAACTGCATTCGTTTTCACGTTGGACCAGTTCACCAGGCCTGCTTTTTCCTTGTTCCTGACTGTTATTAGTCATACTTTATGATTCCTGGTCTGCATTCTTTGGCCACTGCTGTTGGGTTATCATGTGATATATGTTTTTTTTTTTCCCAGGCAGTACAAGTATAAGGCAAATAAACGCTGGGTCAGCCTCGTCATGGCTGTTTAAACTGACCGTTGCAGTGTAACCATACTATGATTACAGCTGGATGTGGATAATGGCAGAAGCTGGTCTTCCAAGGTTCCAGAGGGTTACCATAATTTACATATGGATTTATTCGCTACCAATGCTGGAGCAAAGTCTATAGCAGCATATACCCGTACAGTTTTCTGGGCGATTTCAAGTAGTTTGACGTTTGAACTGATGTTTGCTTTTGGGCACCCAGCCAACATGTTCATGTGGGCCCCATATAAGGATTATCAGGGCTGCATGCGTGGGCTTTACCTTGGTTTACAGTAGACTTTTGATTGGGTTGTACTTGGGCCCCCCAATGGGTTACAGCTATGGGCCCCAATTAGGCAGTAGTTATGGGTTCCAGCAGAGTTCTAGTTGTGGGTTCCATGTGGGTTACAGCTCCCATTTATAGCTCACACGGGACCAACACTGAGCCATTTCTGCCCCTAGTAGTGACCCATATGGGCTAACATCCAAGGGGAGCCATCATGATTTGGGCCAATGGATAAATCTTTGCAGACCCAAAATTAGTTGTATATTCTAAGACCCATGTGGGGCCTACATGGAGATGTTTGCTGGGAGTCCAATCTTCTGGTGCAGTCTACCTGGAACCTTGATCAAACCTGAACCTTGACATTAAATGATTAAGATTGACAGAGATTAAGAGAGATTAAGAACACTTGGGCAGGACTCCTAACACTACCTTCACCACCCTGTGTAAATGTCAACAGTAAGTTGCTCCGGATACGAGGTTCTGCCAAGTGCTTGGTAAATGTAAATTGAGATAAAACAATCCTTAGTACGAGTTCCCTCTTCCAAGTCAGAAAAGCGATTGAAATAGACCTTACTTGGTAAAAATGAAAGCTGACTGCACGATGATGGACCAGATAACCAATTTGTTTTCCTCATGTTTCATAACATAAGGGAACTACGTTTTTGTTAAAGATCTAAGCCACGGCTGTTATCTTGATGGCGGATAAGGAAGTTATCATTCCAGTAGTACAAGGCAGCTGGAACATTCTACATTTGCAGACAGAGTACACAAATGCTGTACTTGAGTGAAATACATATCAGTGTAGATGTACTGCTAGTTCTACCAGCACTTGTATATATTTCATTTTAACAAACAGACCAGTGTGACTGTTGGAGGAAATGAAAAAAAAGTTTTAAAAAGAGGCAGTTGGGGAAGGCAAATTGCCACACAGCTCTTTCCAAGCAAATGTACACAATGAAAGAGAGCAGAAATACCTAGCAATGGCCTGCATATAGGCAAACTTGCATTTCACCCCTCTGCCATTTCTCACTCAGTTCGAAGAATGATAGTCAGCTTTATAGCTTCCATATCAGTGCAGAAGATCAATCGAATCGGACAGATCACCCCGCAGTACACACTGGTCATAGCTAGCTGAGTAGATAACCATGTTATTTTGATACGTTTACAGACAATAGACAAAACATGAGCTTTTGGCAGCACTAATTTAAAAATACACACCCACACACACATATTTAAAAAAAATATTTGAACATTTAAAAAATAAGTTGTTTTGCTGAGCAAATAAAAACTTCTGGTTTTTTTTGTTTTTTTACAAGGCTTACGTAGATCTGTAGATCTTAGATTTTATCTGCACACGTGAGTCCATGTGAAGCCTAGATAACGAGGGTGTGCAATTACATCACATGCAGCGTAGCGGTTTGATGTTTTTTTTTATTTTTCAGGCCTATACAACCTTTTTTTGGCACGTGCACTAAGCCCCACCTGCATTTAGACAACAACCATTCTGCCGCTCCCAAAGTAAGTATAGCTACAGGCTGGTGGCACTGACTCCATTTGCAGTGAAGTGCCTTGACAGACTTCTTTTGGCCTATACATAAAACAATATACTCGACATACCATCTGTTCTGCCATCCATGCAGCTCTAGAACACCTGAAGGTCTATAGCAACTGCGTGTGAATGCTGACAGGTAGACACTAGTCTGTCAGGATTGGAAGCCACACCTCCTACCACTGCAGAGCTATCACCCCTCCAGGATACTCAACAGGCCCCACAAGATTATCAGGTGCAAGTGCAAGACACAACCTCCTCATACCTCCCCTATCTTGAAATCTGGGACTACCAGATTACAGAAGAGTTTTACCCTCGGCCCATCATGGCTTTGAACCCTTTCCACCCAGTGGCCCATCCTCCAACCACCAATATACCTCACAATCGACTGGCATAAGCATCTGACCAATACTGTGGTCCTAGAATGTGCCCCTGTGGTTAGGAGATGTGTGTAAATATATATGTTCAATACATTCTTGTCCATCAGTACATTCAGTTTGCTTAATTTTATTACCACAAAACCTTGCTGAGCCTTGACCTGACCAACCGAAGCACCTCCAGGTCACAACGCTGCCTTCATAGGCTTGTACAGTGGGCACTATGCATGATGGGGGCCTCTTCAAAGTTCTTCATATGTTCCTTAAATGGAAGTAGCTTAATTAAGAAGATACATGGATCGAAAGAACCAGAGAAATGTGAAGGTAAGAAAAAATTAGAAGTCTGGAAATATTGAAACGTTGCTGATATGCGCACATTGCTAAAACATGACATATAGGAAAGCGTTGCTAAAGGAATGAGCCTAAGGTCATCGTGCTCAATGACAGGCATTGACTAGTGGTGTAAAAAGCCCCCAGCACTGGGCTGTAAGTCAGTGGAGCTGCATTCTTTGAAGTGATGGAGTAAGATCGCAATACTTATTTGTCGTGTAAATATCGAAATTATACTTATGTGTGTGTCTTTGGCTGTTTAGCACTAACTTTAACACTGAGATAACATGTTAATGGAGATGTCATTTTTTGGGCATTACTTGATGCAGGATCCTCTATTATTTTGCAAGTTGAATGTTGCAAGTGGAAGCTGCACTCGCATCGGCACACTCCATGGAAGAGTGTGGCTCATTATCACTTAAAGGAACAAGTGCTCAAACCAGACGGTTTGTAAATGGGTGTGACCGCATCTGATGTTATGAGTATACAGACTGTGAATAATTAGACCTGGGAAAGTTCATATGGGTATCTCAGTCACATCATGCGACTGCCTCATGGGGTTCTCTCCAGCTGACGGAAGAGTTCAACACTCTTCAAATGTCTGGTCAATAACGGTCAGGAGTAAAGAATGGTTTGTTTCCATCCAGTTTTTAAGTTTTTAATAATGGCTATTACTCACAAGCAATTGAAGTCCATATAGAAGGCAGTATATAGTTAAATGATGTACAGGATGACCTCTGTAGAAGTGAAAAACTTAGCGTAGTGTCTGTTTCTGCATATTTTAAATGGCTTTAAAAAAAACATCCTTAAAACACTTAGTAATTTGGAATCATGTGGGTGGATTGTGAAAGCGAAAGGGTTAAAATTAAGCACAAGTTTTTCCTTGTACGTGGGGTGGGGCTCGTTTTTTGTGATGGAACGTTCTATGACGGCAATCTTTCTCACTATTTTGATTCACTTTCTAAGGCCTCTTGTAGAAAGCTCACAGTCCCATGATGACTTACAGTGGCAAGAAAAAGTATGTGAACCCTTTGAAATGACCTGGTGTTCAGCATTAATTGGTCATAAAATGTGATCTGATCTACATCCCAAGTATAAAAAAACTCAATGTGCTTAGCCTAATACCATACAAACAATAATAATATTTTCATATCTGTATTGAACACATCCATTAAACATTCACAGTGCTGGTGGAAAAAGTAAGTGAACCCTTATGCTAATGACTTCAACAAAAGCTGATTAGAGTCAGGAGTTAGCAAACCTGGAGTCCAATCAATGAAACTAGATTGAAGTGAGGTGTAGAGCTACTTTGACTTTTTAAATTCTCTTTACAAGAAGCATCTGCTGATGTGAACCATGCCTCACAAAATAGAGATCTCCGAAGACCTACGATCAACAATTGTTGATTTGCATAAAACTGGAACGGGTTACAAAGTAATCTCCAAGACTTTAGGTATTAACCAGTCCACAGTTAGACACACTGTCTACAAATGAGGACTAGTTAGTACTCTGACTACTCTCCCTAGAAGTGGGCGCCCTGCCAAGTTGACTCTGAAGGCACAACGCAGAATGTTCAGAGAGGTAAAGAAGAACCTTGGTGAAGAGTAACAGCTAAATATTTGAGGGAATCATTGGAACTGGTTGACATCTCTGTTCATGAGTCCACCATACACAAATGGCAGGACACCACAGAGGAAGAACATGATGTTTGCCAAAGAGTACCTTGACTCTCCACAACACTACTGGGAAAATGTTTTGTGGACCAATAAACCAAGGTTGAATTGTTGGGAAGAACAGGCAACACTATGTTTGGCATTGAATGGGCACTGCATAGCATCAGGAAAACATCATCCCAATGGTGAAGTACGGTGGTGGGAGCATCATGATTTGGGGTTGCTTTGCTGCTTCGGGGCCTGGACCGCTTGCCTTCATCGAGGGTAAAAAAAATTCTCAAGTTTATCCAGGTATCCTATAGAATAATGTCAGGGTGACTGTCCATCAACTAAAGCTCAGTAGAAGTTAAATGGCTTCAAAAAAAGAAAATCCGCCTTTTGGAGTGGGCCAGTCAGAGTCCAGACCTGAATCCAGTGGAGATGCTGTGGCATGATCTCGAGACATCCTAAGAATATGGCTGAGCTGAAGCGGTAATCTGTGGAGGCAGTAATACAATTCCAACCGGCGGTGATACAGATAAACATATTACATAAATAGGTGTAAGCAGTAGCAGGCTGACTGGGCAGATGCATTATGTGAAGAAGTCGGTGGGGGGGGGGGGGTGCAATCTACATTCCATATCTCCGTTTCCAGGGCGTGTGTTCTTGCATACGTCTGTGTGCAGTGTCAAAAGCCACTCCTATGCCCTATTCTAAGACTACTGTGAGGCTGGTTGCTTGCCATTACGCAGGAGTGCTCTGTCTCAAATATGACGCTACACTGATGCTATGCTCGTTTTGCTCACCCACCCCATCTCATCACGACCAACCATCACTGGTGACTAATGCATGTGCTTGTTGTTTGGTGGCCCAGGTAAAAAAAAGAAAATGGCAGCTGCTTTGAAGTAAGCGGTAGCATTCCAGTATAGTAGTAAATGAAACGGAGGTGGGGAAACATCCTACCATATGAAGAACTTCTGCTCGACTCAGGGCGGACCCGCGAGCATGACTGTAGAGTTGGTTTGACCCACACTTTCTTTCCATCCCTCTTTTTTCCCCCCATAGAGCCCCATTCATTTTCGAGCGTAGCCAAGAATTAGGGTTTCGTTCAAGCTACAGCCTCCAAACTGCCTGGACTCACTTGGGGGCCTGATCCCCAAGCACTAATCCACAGACACATTGACCCGCACCCTTTGATTTGTCGTTTATGCGCAACCAATCCACTTTTCTAGTTTATATCTAGTTGCAGTATCACTTGTACAAAAGAAACGAAACAGAGGAACAACGTGTCACCAGGTTCACTTGGGCTTTTGTACTGTAGATAAAATAGCTGTATTGGAGATGTAGGCATTATGACGCCAGGTTCCATTCACCACCAGCATAAAGACAGCCGGGTAGGTGTGATAATCTGCACTGAACGTTTCACAGCTCGCGATGCTTTGGTGACCGCCTGGAGCGCGGAAATATGCCGAACATTTGAACACTCTGAGGAATTTCCATTTTAAGTGTGGAAATAGTCCTACCGCCTGTTTTACGTGCAGTGTGACCCTGATTTTAGTCATCTATTTACACTGCACACCTTAAGCTTGGGGGCCCCACCCTGCTCTCGGTGATCTGTCTCCTCAGAGACTGTAGTTTCAACACCTCTGCCTCTGATATAATCAGGCCTTGATCAACTGGATTAGTGTGCGCTGGATTACAGTTGGAACTAAACTCTCCAGGGTGGTAGATCACGTAGAGCAGGGCTGGGCTCCCCTGGTTTACGCCGAATAGATTAATGGTGGGACCTCTATGAACTACTTCCCTCCATCTGAAGTATATACATCTGTTGTATAGCAAACTACAGTACTAAGTAGTAACAACACATAGGGATTTGCATTCACTACTCAAAATATTGAACTTGTGTCAGAATGGAATATAATTCACTGTGAAGTGGAATCAAAGCACAGCTGTATTGCTTTCCGCCCCGCGGGGCCTCAAACACCTACGCCTCATTGCAGTGCAGTTACTGCATGCAGGTACATGCAATGCACACGAGACTTTGTTTCAGTAGGTGATACCTGTGGAAAATCTGGCACAACACCAAGCAAAAGATGGATTGCACTGATTTGAAACATAAAATTGAAGAACTACAATACATCGTTTGATTTAGCTCCATTTTTGTCGATTTTTATTTTTTCACTTCATTCAAACACGACAGCGGCTCTTTACATTGTGTGAAATCTTCATGATGAATGGACCAATAGAAATGCTCCGAAACAGCTTGGAAATATGTCCGGTTCCATTGACTTCCATTCAAACTAAAGAGGGTTTTTGGTCTCTCCTGTAAAGTTGGCATTTTGGAAAATACGTGTTTTTGTTTGGACAGCAACGACATATAGGTTGCCATTCAAAAGGTGTCTGCTTTAAAAAGCAGTCAGCTCAAGCTCTACTTGAGCTGGGGTGCGGCTGAGAAACAGTGGCCGGATGCGTCCGCAAACGCATCCAGAGAAAACTCTGCGGCAGATGAAGAGCAGAAATAAACACTGCAAGTCTACAAGCTGAGGACGGTGCAGTTAGACGCGTGTACATGCTGCTGAATGTCAAGTGGCCTTTTGAGAACATTGGGCTCTCAGTCAGTGGTGGACGCAGCAAAGGTGCTGAAGTTCATTCTGGAACAGCTCCAGGCACCAGCGCCCCAACCGCGAGCAGGCCCTTAAACACATCTGCCCCATTCAGCAGCTATATTAACTATTTTAACCTCAGAGTAAGAGTGCCAGCCAAGCCGAGTTAGGTATTTATTCACAACTTCTGATTCTCTGAGTGGAGTTCCTCCTTATTCTCAAAATCTTATTCTCCGGCTGGAGTTCCTTCTTATTTTCAGCGTCTTATTCTCCAGCTGTGGTTCCTCCTTATTCTCAGCGTCTTATTCTCCAGCTGTGCTTCCTCCTTATTCTCAGCGTCTTATTCTCCATCTGTGGTTTCCTCCTTGGCTGGAGTGGCTCTTCATTCATTCTGTTCACGCACAAGCACCAAGCCACACGGAGCTCCAGCCCAAGCCCTCTAAGCCCCCCATCATTTCGGCTCACTTCCGATCATGGTCAATGCTAGCAAAGACACTGTTACGTCTTGTTCTATAGGCATAAACAAATTGTTGCTCTGAGAAATTGGAGCTCGTAAGAAACTTCCAATTGAAAACTCAGAAGTGAAAAGCCATTCCACTGATTATTTTCCAGATTAAAAGTCGGAACAGAAAGTTCTGACATGCTCAAATACCACTGCATTGGCCTTGAAATCTAGTAATCTTTTGGATGATCTTTTCTTCCACCACTCCCTTCTTTTTCAACAAAGCCTTCAGTAAACCTTGAACTCAAGCCAAACCTTAATCTGAAGCCAAAACCTGGTTATAAGCCTGATGCTGAAAATCAATCATCTAGTTTTACCAGGCAGTTTTTTGGGTTGTTTTTTTTTCATAAATAAAGTGGAAGAATCTCTTTTTGCCTGTTCACAGTTTGACAAACCTTCGTATCATGAAAAGGTTCTAGAATGTTCATCACAAATCTCTTAAACCCAGTTGGCTAAAGAAGCCATTGTTTCACAACTACAGTCGTTTTTAGGAGCGTACACAAAATATGAAAGCTAGAGAGAGAGAGAGAGAGAGAGAGAGAGAATGGCAAGCCACAGAAGTGGAGAGAGAGAGAGAGAGAGAGAGAGAGAGAGAGAGAGAGAGAGACTCAAATTCGAAACCAAGAAGCCCTCATTTCATTTTTGCTTGATCATGTTTAAAGAACCGGCATGTGATTGTTCCGCCTATGGCGCAGGAGTTTTGGGAACTGTGTTGTGTTTCAACCTTCTTTTTTAAGCAAAAGGAAGCACGAGCATGTGACCGCAGTCTTTCATAACAAGCATTTTGTTTGCTGCGCTGGAAGACCGTTGTGCATCAGCCTAAGTTTATTTTTAGATTGGTTTTAAGGTCTTGTTTTCAGTGGTGTCAAAAGTACTTCTACTACTTTTGTAGAAGTTGAAGTACCAACTCAAGCTTTTTACTCCAGTAAAAGTGTAAAAGTACTGCTTTCAAAACTACTTAAAGTAGAAAAGTAAAAGTAATGTAAGGGAAAAAATGCCATTAAGGACAAAAGCTTAGGTCACACCACAGGGGTCTATAGTGCACTAGCCCACCTACCCGAAAAAGATAATTCTTCTAAAAGTCATAGTAACTATAATATTATATTAAAATGTTAATGTTGATAAATTTGGGATGTGCTAGGCTTCCTGTCTCATATACGTCCATTGAAAATGAATGTAGTTTAGTACAATGTAAATATATTAAAGAAGCATATCTGTGTACTACTGAACATTAACATGTGTTTCATGGAGCAGAAGATATGATGACTAGTTGACTTTAAGTATTGTAATAGAGCAAAAACTTCAAAGACATGTTATCAATAATCTTTACTGGAATGTAAATGTACATGAATGTAAACAAGCTGTAAATGAAATAGCAGTAACAAGACTATTTTTAAAATGTAAGGAGTAGAAAGTACTGATAATGGAGTGTTAATGTAAGAAGTAGAAAGTACTGATAATAGAGTGTAAATGTAAGGAGTAGAAAGTCCAGATAATGGAGTGTTAAGGAGTAGAAAGTACTGATAATGGAGTGTAAATGTAAGGAGTAAAAAGTACAGATAATGGGGTGTAAATGTAAGGAGTAGAAAGTACAGATAATGGAGTTTAAATGTAAGGAGTAGAAAGTACTGATAATGGAGTGTAAATGTAAGGAGTAGAAAGTACTGATAATGGAGTGTAAATGTAAAGAGTAGAAAGTACTGATAATGGAGTGTAAATGTAAGGAGTAGAAAGTACAGATAATGGAGTGTAAATGTAAGGAGTAGAAAGTACTGATAATGGAGTGTAAATGTAAGGAGTAGAAAGTACTGATAATGGAGTGTAAATGTAAGGAGTAGAAAGTACTGATAATGGAGTGTAAATGTAAGGAGTAGAAAGTACAGATAATGGAGTGTAAATGTAAGGAGTAGAAAGTACAGATAATGGAGTGTAAATGTAAGGAGTAGAAAGTACAGATAATGGAGTGTAAATGTAAGGTGTAGAAAGTACTGATAATGGAGTGTAAATGTAAGAAGTAGAAAATACAGATAATGGAGTGTAAATGTAAGGAGTAGAAAGTACTGATAATGGAGTGTAAATGTAAGGAGTAGAAGTAAAAAGTCGTCTGAAAAATAATTACTCCAGTAAAGTATAAATAGCCAAAATTTCTACTTAAGTAAGATAAAGTATTTGTACTTCATTACTTGACACCTCTGCTTGTTTCTAAACATTTTATTTTGCTTGTTCTGGTGTGTTTTTTTTTTATATTTTTTTTGGAACGACAGCAAATTTTCTCACTATACGATTATTTCAACTTCAAAAGAAGCAAAATGACCTGATAGTATAGTGAGGGAATTTGGCGGGGTCAAAAAAAGCCCTTAGGTCAAGTAGAAAAACGTGTAGCAATGAGTATAAAGAAGCTCCAATGAGAAATATAAGATCAATTCTATACGAGATTGCGCTTGCCAAGATAATCATGTGCTCATGTTTCCCTACTACTAGTAAGGAACTAGTTGTGTGAACTACTGTGCTAGGAAGACTCGCTTAAAAAGGCCCACACCTGTTTCTTTAAGATGAACTGTATTTATCCACACCAAATCCGCCTGGGGCAAATTCTTGGGGGCCGGTATTTCAAACGGGAAATCGAAGGGCAGAAAAAAACAAAAAACACAGCGAAGATGCACATAGAATGTGTAAAGGCGACATTTTTATTTCAGGGCGGTGACCTCTTCAGTAGAACAGCGTCAAAAGCCGAATGTCACTGGCTGCTGGATAGAGGGTTAAACCGGCACATGCAAAGACGGCCCGCCGTGATAAGCAAAACAATGACGTGGAATGCAGTTGCTCCAAATGAGCCACGTAACACAGCAAAACAAAACTGTGCGTCAGTGCCCAATCATTCTAATTGAGCCCAAATATGTATGAAATCTGAAACTTCAAACCGATGTGAACTAGGGTACTGAGCACAAAGCCTAGGCCTCAGATACTTCAGGAGCAAAGCTGTGAGCTTGCCTGCTCACAACTGATCATGACAGTGGATGTGTTCTTAGGATAATGTTGAATTTTCTGTTTACTGTTCAAAACCAGTTTTCCGAGAAGGTCCGGAGCTTCTCCAAAGACGCCTCTGGTCAAATGACACAATTTGTTGCTTTTCTAAGTGGGAACACAAGCACTGCCTTTGCATGGGACAAATGTTGGATTTGAGTTTGCTGAACGTGTAAACTTCTATTATGAAATGGGCAATTGCTCCTTGTTTGAAGGGTTTTATTCTCCTGGCTAAAGTAACTCCTTATTCGCAGGGTCTTATTCTCTACCTCTATCTTGTACATTTGTTTGGAGAGCCCACCAACCCACAAACTGTGAAATAAGACAATCGGTTCTTTGAGGGCTGTCTAGGTCCGAAGACATGGGATTCAACCAACCATTCAGATCCAGTGTAGCTCTGCCTATGATTTCAGCCCCCCCACAGTTGTTGGACCTGCTAGTATAATTTTCGAAGCTAAGATTTAAGGAACAGCTCTGTTGTCGGCTGCAGTGGCTTCTTTTTTGCCAGCGCTTGTTTAAATGTTTCCGTTCCATCTTAAATAGGGCACATTTAACTCAGGCAACAGAAAAAGTGCTGTATGGTAAAGTGAAGTGCCGGTATGGTGGTACAATGAAGTGCAGTGCTGCTGTGGTGGTATAGTTAAGTGCTGATATGGTGAAGTGGAGTGCTGTTATTGTGGTATGTTGAATGCTGGTATGGTGATACGATGAAGTGCTGCTTTGATGGTATAGTGAACTGAGGTGGTGGTATGGTGAAGTGCCACTTTGGTGGTATGGTGAACTGAGGTGCTGGTATATTGAAGTGCTGGTACAGTGAAATAAAGTGCTGGTATTGTGAAGTAAAGCGCTGGTATGGTGATATGATGTTGTGAAGTGCTGGTATGGTGGTGAAATTAAGTGCTGGTATGGTGGTGTGCTGAAGTGAAGTGCTGGTATGGTGGTGAAGTGCTGGTATGGTGGTGAAATTAAGTGCTGGTATGGTGGTGTGCTGAAGTGAAGTGCTGGTATGGTGGTACAGTGAAATGTATGGTGAAGTTTTGAAATGGTGGTGGTGTAAAGTGTTGTTATGGTGGTACGATGAAATGCTAGTATGGTGGTGCAGTGAAGTGCTGGTACAGTGAAGTGAAGTGCTGTTATGGTGATATGATATTATGAAGTGCTGGTATGGTGGTGTGGTGAAGTGCTGCTATGATGGTACAGTGAAGTGAAGAGCTGTTACAGTTAAGTTCTTGTATAGTAGTATGGTAAAGTACTGTTATGTGGTACAGAGAAATGTATGGTGGTATGGTAAAGTTCTGGTATGGTAATAAGGTGAAGAGCTGGTATGCTGGTTTGGTGAAGTGTTGTACTGTGAAGTAGAGTGCTGTATGTTGAGGTGCTGATATAGTGGTATGGCAAAATGCTGCTTTGGTGGTATGGTGAACTGAGGTACTGTATGGTGAAGTGAAGTGCTGGTATGGTGAAGTAAAGTGCTGGTATGGTGATATGATGTTGTGAAGTGCTGGTATGGTGGTGTGGTAAAGTGAAGTGCTGGTATGGTGATATGATGTTGTGAAGTGCTGGTATGGTGATATGATGTTGTGAAGTGCTGGTATGGTGAAGTAGGGGTATGGTTGTATGGTGAAGTGAAGTGCTGGTATGGTGATATGATGTTGTGAAGTGCTGGTATGGTGAAGTAGGGGTATGGTTGTATGGTGAAATGAAGTGCTGGTATGGTGATATGATGTTGTGAAGTGCTGGTATGGTGATATGATGCTGTGAAGTGCTGGTATGGTGGTGTGGTAAAGTGAAGTGCTGCTATGGTGGTTTGATGAAGTAAAGTGCTGCTATGGTGAAGTAGGGGTATGGTTGTATGGTGAAATGAAGTGCTGGTATGGTGGTACAGTTAAATAAAGTGCTGGTATGGAGGTTTGATAAAGTGAAGTCCTAGTACGGTAGCATGGTGAAGTGCTGCTATGGTGATACGTTGAAGTAAATAGCTGGTATGGTGAAGTGGGGCTATGGTGGTATGGTAAAATGAAGTGCTGCTATGGTGGTATGGTGATAGATTGAAGTGCTGTATGGTGATGCCGTGAAGTTCTGATGAGCACACTGATGAGAACACTGATGGATTCTAATATTGTGTAAAGCCAGTGAGTGGAATATTTGTATTCCCATTGTTTAGATTTCAGTATACTGGCGGTATACTGAAATCTATATTGGAATATTTTAGAGGGGACACGCTCCCCTAAATATATAGTGTGATTACTGCCTTAAGCATTTTGAGCTCAAGTGAAACGTGACAAGCCTGAGGCCGGTTTCAGCTATTACTAAGCTGTTTCACTACAAAAACTCACCTGAAAACTGCCATAGTACACGGAAAAGAAACAGTACACGGGAACATCTTTAAAAAATGCAAGCAACCTCATACCATGAAGTGACGAGAAAAGCTCTTTCTCGCCTGTCGATCAATTTTTCAAGTATGACAGGAACTAAGGTTTTAAGAAACATTCCGTGCATTCCGAGACTAGCTTTGGCTTCATATGCATTCTATATGACACTACAGATGCAGCATCATATCTAATTTGTGAATGACCATGTCTTGAGTATAAGGAGTTTGCCATTTAATACACACAACAGCAAATGTGCAGTAAAACCAGACATCTGGCATCAAAAAGACATCAGTAAAGTCTAATGCATGTGTCCAATAAAAAAAGGCAATAAACTAGCTCTATATAATTTAGGACACAACATAATCAATGACTGTCAATGAATATTTAGCCTGTAGTATTTAAGTACCACCTTATTGTACATCTTTTTTGAATCTTTATAGATTCTTCTTAAAAACATCAACATTATTAAAATAAAGAGGATAAATAGTTAAATAAGTAAAATATTGCAGAACTGTGTACGTGTTTAATCTCTTTATTATCTATGTTTCATTTCCAGTTAAACCATAGGCAGCCTTGCTTTACCTGGTCCAGTGGGTAAGTTGAAAATGCGTCAGAAAACAGTGCCATTATTTTTTTTTTTTCCAAAGCTTGTTGTTTTTCTAGTCTGTCAGGGTAAACACTGTGCAGCCGGCCTCTCATTGGACACTCTGTCAAGCCATGGGATTGGCTGAGTTGCTGTATACCAGACCGTTCTTGCTTTACAATTAAATGCCCCTCTACTTGCTCTGGGCTAACACTTGCACTTTGTCGCCGGTCCGAGAACTTCACTCAGCTCACAAACAACCGCCACCCGTCTGTACAGGTGAGTCACAGACAGCTTTAGGTAGCAGGTTAAAGCACATTAGGGAGAATGCCAAGAGCTTCTGATTAATTTGATTCAGTTCATTGTTTATTTAATTGATTCATGAATTTGATATCTTTTTTAGATGGACATTTTTCATTCAAATCTAATTCCAAAATGATTTCATTAAAAAAATGTTTAGAATCATTTGTGTTTATGTTGAAGACTTAAAACTTGTTTAATTCTAAAGTCAAAAGCTGAGATGCTGAGAAGCTGAATATTTTGTTATGTGGCATGGGTGGAATCCAGAACTAATTTTTTAAAAAGCTGCTACAGACTTTGTCATGAACTGAAAATAAAATAGACATTAGTTTTTATTCCTGACCGCAGGACATTTGAATACCCTTGGTCAAATGATATTTTTTGTTGGGGCTCTATGCAAATTTCAAATTTGCAAATTTAGCGCTAACAAAACATTTCATTTGACCAAGGAAATATTAGATATGTATAAGATATAGCTTACATTGAAAGTAGAAAGTAAAAACAGTTCTTGTTCTCTCCTGTTGCGAATTTGAAGATACTTGTTTTTATATTGGACAGCGACAATATATATATATATAATTTTTTACTTTATTACTTAAGAAAAATGTTTTTCTAAAATGTAAAAAAGCAAAACATGCATTCGACCACAGCACCCAAACTTTGGCATTAAGCTATGTTTATGAATAATAATAATAATAATACATTTTATTTGTAATGCACTTTACATTTTAAGCAAATCTCAAAGTGCTATTAAGAGTTTTATTACAAATACTAATTTAAAAATACTTGAAAATACTACTTTGATAAATATCTTTTCATATACACGTTTCAATATATTTAATAATAGAATCTTTTCTATTTTAGGCTAAGGACCGTACAATGGACTGGAGAGCTATTCTGGCTATTTTGTTCCTGATTGGTAAGATTTCATTCATCATCAGCCACTTGTCACTCTGAGAATGTGATTCTTTTCCAATTTCCTGGAACAGGATGTCATTATTATGACAAGCTCAGTCAGTAAATTGATAGAAAAAAACCCGGTGGCAATTAATAACATGCCATACATGTCTTATCTGGAATAACCAGTTGCGCTTAGTAGAGTTTGCATGACTGCAACACATTTTATACCATTTAACAAGAATGTTCTATATTTCAAGCCTTCAGTTTCATTATATACGCAACTCTGTTTATAAAAACAAAAGGTGTGATGCTGTTCAAAATGTTAAACACATAACACAATGCAAAGATGTGCAGATCATTTAAACCCTGAAAGCAGTACAAAAATGTGGTTCTGAGCCCCCAGTGAGCGCTGCCTGGGTTAAAAATGGCAGAAAAACCTTCCTTGGATCAAGAGGAAGAAACCTTGAGAGGAACCAGACTCAAAAAGGAGACTCCATCCTCCTCTGGTCAACACCAAACGTGTTTAATAAGATAATAATACAATAAAATCAAGATTAATTCATTTATGCATAAATGAATATAGAGATTAAAAAAGGAGGAAATTGTTGGAGTACCAGCAGGACCGGTTTAGAACGTAAGAAACCACTGATAAAATCTTTGGTGGTATTAGTGGTATGCAAGCTAGTTTTCCACAAGGCCCTGGACAACACGGAGCTTCATGATGAAAAAACTGGTCCAGGATGCAGCCAAACAGGGGCACCCAGTCCTGTCAGACGAAGCAGCAGCATCAGATCGCAGGATGGGCAGCTGTTTAACAGTATATATTCAAGAAGGTGCAGTAGTGACTCTGGCAGGCCCGGCTATTCCAGCATAGCTGAACGGCCAGTAACGTTGTGCAATGCTAAAGAAAAGAAAAAACATCTGGTGGAACATCTCACAACTAACTATGCTAAATGGTAACAGGTTGGTAACAGGGTATTTGGAGTCTTTCAAAGGTAAAGACGGGGAGGGGTCACCACTCTGAAATAGACTCAGCAACCAAACAGTTCAAGACTTCTGGATCATCTACCCTACATAACATCAATAAAAGGTTTAAAGAATCCGGAGAAAGCTCTGTAAGTTAAGGATAAGGCCAATGAACAATGATGACTCTGATCTTCTGGAAACTCTACCATGCAAAAAGGAAACGGGATATAATCAGACCGAGAAACACCGCCACTGCCTTCTCTGGAACCAAGCTCCTTTAAGATAGAATGAGTCGAAATGGAAACATGTCCTCTGGTCAGGCAAAACGAAGTGCATCCTCTAGGCTAAAGAGGGAAGGGACCATCTTACTTGCTACCAGCTCTCAGTCCTAAAGCCAGCCGGACATTCGTGGACACACGGCATGGAAGACTCACACGTCTGTGAAGCTCTGTTAATGCTGAACACTGTATACGGGTTTTAGAGCTACATACGCTGTCATCCAGACTACGTCTTCTTCAGGGAAGTCTTTATTCTTTCAGCAAGATAATAACGAACCCCGTTCAGCTCATATCGCAACAGCTTGACCTTTCATTTTCAGAACTACAGCAATCGCCTAGCTTAAAGAGTGCCATTAAAAGAAGTGCTAACGAACATAGCGGTAAACATGAACCTGTCCCAGCTTCTTGGAAACAACTATTTCCCAACAAAGCAATGCGATTTCTCAGTTTCATGCTTTGATGTGTTGTCCCATAAACATTCAATTCAGTATAGGGTTTAAATGTTAGCACGTCATTGCATTCAGCTTTCAGATTTCCAGTTTGCTTTGCATCCCAACTTCTTTGGAAACAGGATTGGACGTATTTGCCTGTACACACATTGCTGTTTGCTTTTAGCATGGAGCAGCAGTTTCTCACTGGGCTTATGGAACGTCCAGTAGGACCAACCCAAACCTCAAAACATTTCTGGCATTTTATGAGCACAGGAAGCTTCTCTGAGAACAGTTTTATATTCAACAGTGTCAAAAGTATTCACATTCATTACTCAGGTAGAAGTTCTGTAGAAGTTGAAGTATCAATTCAAGCTTATGAAAAGTGTAAAAGTACTGCTTTCAGAACTTCTTAAAGTATAAAGTAAAAGTAATGTACACCATAGGGGTCTATAGTGCGCTAGCCTACCTGCCCCCAAAAAATCATTCTTCTAAAAGCCATAATGACTATAATGTTATATTAAAATGTTGATGTTGATAAATTTGGGATGCGTTAGGCTTCCTGTTTCAGCCACATATACGCCCATTGCTAATGAATGTAGTTTAGTACAATGTAAATATATTAAAGAAGCATATCTGTGTACTACTGAACATTAACATGTGTTTCATGGAGCAGAAGATATGATGACTAGTTGTCTATAAGTATTCTAATGAAGCAAAAAGTCAAACTTCAAAGACATGTTATTAATCATCTTTACTGGAATGTAAATGTACACGAATGAAAACAAGCTGTAAATGTAAGGAGTAGAAAGTACTGATAATGGAGTGTAAATGTAAGGAGTAGAAAGTACTGATAATGGAGTGTAAATGTAAGGATTAGACAGTACTGATAATGGAGTGTAAATGTAAGGAGTAGAAAGTACAGATAATAGAGTGTAGATGTAAGGAGCAGAAAGTACTGATAATGGTGTGTAAATGTAAGGAGTAGAAAGTACTGATAATGGAGTGTAAATGTAAGGAGTGGAAAGTACAGATAATGGAGTGTAAATGTAAGGAGTGGAAAGTACTGATAATGGAGTTTAAATGTAAGGAGTAGAAAGTACTGATAATGGAGTGTAAATGTAAGGAGTGGAAAGTACAGATAATGGAGTGTAAATGTAAGGAGTGGAAAGTACTGATAATGGAGTTTAAATGTAAGGAGTAGAAAGTACTGATAATGGTGTGTAAATGTAAGGAGTAGAAAGTACAGATAATGGAATGTAGATGTAAGGAGTAGAAAGTACAGATAATGGAGTGTAGATGTAAGGAGTAGAAAGTACTGATAATGGAGTGTAGATGTAAGGAGTAGAAAGTACTGATAATGGAGTGTAGATGTAAGGAGTAGAAAGTACAGATAATGGAGTGTAGATGTAAGGAGTAGAAAGTACAGATAATGGAGTGTAAATGTAAGGAGTAGAAAGTACAGATAATGGAGTGTAAATGTAAGGAGTAGAAAGTACTGATAATGGAGTGTAAATGTAAGGAGTAGAAAGTACTGATAATGGAGTGTAAATGTAAGGAGTAGAAAGTACTGATAATGGAGTGTAAATGTAAGGAGTAGAAAGTACAGATAATGGAGTGTAGATGTAAGGAGTAGAAGTAAAATCTACCAACATTTCTACTTAAGTAAGGTAACAAAGTATTATATGTTTATTACATATGTTTATATTCATATCTCAAACCCCAGCAATCAGTTAATAGTTTTAAGAGGTGTAGCATAGCTTCTGGGTGAAATAATGGGAGGCCACAGGAATACCCCTATTAGCCTTATTTTTTGTTAAATACAAGATGACAAGAAGAGTAATGGAAGGAATAACAAATATTCAAAATGTACAATAACTGGGATCAACTTTCTGTGTTTCATCTATTTGATGTTTGTTGAGTTACTTGCATCACTCATACAAGTTCAACTAGATTTACTGCAAAATGTTTAGTATATTGTTATAGTGTGCAAGGCAGAGTGATGCATCATTTCTATATACATTTTGATAACAATCCAATCTCTCCTTTAACAGAGGGATGTGCCCTTGAAGACAACAGTACTACAACTGCATCACCAGCGAATGCCACTTCGGCGCAGTTGATTAACACATCTCCAAACACAACAGACAATTCCTCCACTACACCAGTGTCTACTACCCCTGTTCCTACTCCTGCTACCAATGCTACCCAGGTTACTTCTGCTGCCAATGCTACCCAGCCTACATCTTCTGACAATGCTACTCAGTCTACTCCTGCTGCCAATGCTACCCAGCCTACTCCCACTGCCAATGCTACCCAGCCTACTTCTGACAATGCTACTCAGTCTACTCCTGCTGCCAATGCTACCCAGCCTACTCCCACTGCCAATGCTACCCAGCCTACTTCTTCTGACAATGCTACTCAGTCTACTCCTGCTGCCAATGCTACCCAGCCTACTCCCACAGCCAATGCTACTCAGTCTACTCCTGCTGCCAATGCTACCCAGCCTACTCCTTCTGACAATGCTACTCAGTCTACTCCTGCTGCCAATGCTACCCAGCCTACTCCCACTGCCAATGCTACCCTGCCTACTCCCACTGCCAATGCTACCCTGCCTACTCCCACTGCCAATGCTACCCTGCCTACTCCCCCTGTAAATGCTACCCAGCCTACTCCTTCTGACAATGCTACTCAGTCTACACCTGCTGCCAATGCTACCCAGCCTACTCCCCCTGTAAATGCTACTCAGTCTACTCCTGCTGCCAATGCTACCCTGCCTACTCCCCCTGTAAATGCTACTCAGTCTACTCCTGCTGCCAATGCTACCCTGCCTACTCCCCCTGTCAATGCTAGCCAGCCTACTCCTCCTGACAATGCTACTCAGTCTACTCCTGCTGCCAATGCTACCCAGCCTACTCCCCCTGTAAATGTAACTCAGTCTACTCCTGCTGCCAATGCTACCCAGCCTACTCCTCCTGACAATGTTACCCAGACTACTCCTTCCACGAATGTTACCCAGCCTACTCCTCATGTGAATGCTACCCAGCCTACTCCCCCTGTAAATGTAACTCAGTCTACTCCTGCTGCTAATGCTACCCAGGCTACTCCTCCCACTAATGCTAGCCAGCCTACTCCCCCTGTCAATGCTACCCTGCTTACTCCTCCTGCCAATGCTACTCAGTCTACTCCTCCTGCCAATGCTACCCAGGCTACTCCTCCTGTCAATGCTACCCAGACTACTCCTCCCACCAATGCTACCCAGCCTACTCCTCCTGTCAATGCTACCCTGCTTACTCCTCCTGTCAATGCTACCCAGACTTCTCCTCCTGCCAATGCTACCCAAACTACTACTTCTGTCAATGTCACCCAGGTGACTCCTGCTGTCAATGCCACCCAGGTGACTCCTCCTGCCAATACTACCCAGACTACTCCTCCTACAAACGGAACCCAGCCTACTCCATCTGGCAATGTTACCCAGGCTACTCCTGCTGCCAATGCTACCCTGAGTACTCCAACTGGCAGCGTAGTTCCAACTACCACAGCTGCAGCCGCACCCACAATGCCGTTTTTCCCTATGTCCTTCAGCTCACCTGAAACATTCACGGCTGAATTGCAAAGCCCAACCTCTACAGAATATAAAAACCGTGCACAAAAAGTCAAGGAAGCGGTAAGTTTAAACACCTCACAACTTTTTGAAAGCTTTTATAAACTTCTGTAAATAAACTAATCAACTGCTGATGCGCCAGTAAAAGCTACCTTGTGATAAAAGATAAAACAGTGTGGTTAAATGGGAGTGTATTCACATGTCAAGCAATGAGAAAAGAAGAAGGTGGAATCAGAGCATGCTTAGTTCGACTTTAAGGTGTTTTACCCTTGTTAGTTTTGGGCTGCTTTCTAGCATCTGCAGGAACTTTGATTTTGAAGGGCAGGTCTAGGTTCTGCTGTGTATGTCTTTTTTAGCAAGCAACAGGAGCCTAGCAGTAAACAGTACAAGCTTATAGGTCCCAGAGGTGGCAGTAGATGTGAGGACAAAGTTGTAGAGAATTGGGCCAAACAGCTCTGGGAAGACTTTCCTCTCCTGAAGATGGTAAAAGACAGCAGTAAGCAGGTGTGAAGGGGCTTTGTATACGTCCCCACATGTGGTAAAGACATTAAGGCTCCTCAGCTGCCAGTGCCGGAAGAGGGGTCACTGTGCTGGTCAATGTTGCGAGCTTAACCTAGTGAAACAGAAACCTAGAAAACAGAAGCAAGGCAATGCTAAGCCTAGAAATGAGATAAGCAAGGGCTCCGGGGTACCCAAAGGGCAGATTGCAGCTAGGATGCAAACTGATTCTTGATCAGCACTTTAGCAGACCTGGGATGCCTCTGCCTGCAGCAGTATTTTGCCCATTTAAAGGTGTTTCATTATAAACTGGGTGCAATTAAATGTCGCAACACTTAAAAACAGTTGCGTTCTGAAATCAGCTGAAGGTAATGCATAATAGAGTAAATTAAAAAAAAGTGTTTTTTCTCTTTCCTACTTTCAGCTAGAGCCTGCATTCAGAAACAAATTCCACAACTTCGCAAAACTTGAGGTGCTAGCATTCAGGTAAGTGGCATGTAATTAGAAAAGAAGGAAATACCTACTTATACAAGTTATGAGTGTCTATAGATATGATGCTGCTCATCTTACAGTTAAAAGGAAAATCACAAATAGTTTAACGTTTTTTTTTTGGGTTTTTTTCAGGAAAGGCTCTATAATTACCGATACACAGGTTGTGTTCAGTACAAATGAAGCTCTTCCTGCTTCTGCCAATATAACTGAGGCAGTGAAGGAGGCAGCAAGCAATACATCATCAGGCCTTAACATTACGGCGGACTCTGTAAACACCAGCACAGCAGGTCAGTTGTGTAAAGCAGTCACTGTGTAAAAGTCATTGTCGTCCTGGAATCGGTCGTGTGAAAAATGCTGTTATATATACATACAAATGTACTGTTATTCCATTCATGGCTGTTACTGTACTAGTACACTCACAATCCTGATGCTGGTCTAATGTAGTCTAACAAGCAGTGTTTGGAATGAGTTACACTGTATTCAATGAAATGTTTTGTTTGTCATCTGTTTAGTCATACCCTCAGAGTCAACCACAGTCTTAGCTACAACAGTTGTGACTACAGCCCCAGTCTCAGTAAATGCGACCACACCTGGGGCAAATGTGACCACACCTGGGGCAAATGTGACCACACCAGCGGCAAATGTGACCACACCAGGGGCAAATGTGACCACACCAGGGGCAAATGTGACCACACCAGCGGCAAATGTGACCACACCAGGGGCAAATGTGACCACACCAGGGGCAAATGTGACCACACCTGGGGCAAATGTGACCACACCAGGGGCAAATGTGACCACACCAGCGGCAAATGTGACCACACCAGGGGCAAATGTGACCACACCAGCGGCAAATGCGACCACACCAGCGGCAAATGCGACCACACCAGCGGCAAATGTGACCACCACAGCGGCAAATGCGAACACGTCAGCGACTCCGCCAATACCACCTACCACAGCTGCTGTTCCAAAAGCGTTTTTCCCTATGTCCTTCAGCTCACCTGACAAATTTACAGCTGAATTGCAAAACCCAGCCTCTACAGAATTTCAAAACCGTGCACTAAAAGTCAGGGAAGGGGTAAGTTTAAACACTTACATCCTTTCAAAAGCTTTTATAAACTTCTGTAAATAAACTTGTCAACTGCTGATGCGTCAGTAAAAGCAACCTTGTGATAAAAGTTAAAACAGTATGTTTAAATGGGAGTGTTCACATGTCAAGCAATGGGAAAATAAGAAGGTGGAGTCAGAGCATGCTTAGTTCTACTTCGGGGTGTTTTACCCTTGTTAGTTTTGGGCTGCTTTCTAGCATCTGCAGGAACTTTGATTTTGAAGGGCAGGTCTAGGTTCTGCTGTGTGTGTCTTTTTAGCAAGCAACAGGAGCCTAGCAGTAAACAGTACAAGCCTGTAGGTCCCAGAGGTGGCATTAGATGAGTAACCGAGGACAAAGTTGTAGAGAACTGGGCCAAACAGCTCTGGGAAGAGTTCCCTCTCCTGAAGATGGTAGCATTGGCGAGACGGAAGGGGTGGTGGGGGAGTTGCGCCCTGGGGAAGAGTCCCCAACAAAGTGTGGTCAAAGACACCCCCCCCCCCATAACTCAATGAAGTCTCTCTGAGTTAAGTTGGGCAGGGGGGACCAAATAGAATCAGTGCATCTGTCTTCGAAGCCAGAAGGTTCAGGTCTCCCCACTTACTTTGCTAGAACTTGGCACAGCCTCACAGTCGGCTTAGGGAGGCAGTTTGCTGAGCATGCGTGAGCCATGCACAATAAGCAAGAAGCTCATGAGACTCACCTTCTGAGAGCTTGGCTTTGTATACGTCTCTGCAAGTGCTAAAGACAAAGACTGCAGTTTCTGAAGCCAACTGGCCTGGAGAGGGCTTTCCAATGGGCACAAGTGATGGAGGCAAGTTTGGGAGAATATGGGGGCTGAAGACAGGTTTGTTCAGTGGTGGTCAGACGGCAGAGGGGTCAATGTGCTAGTTAATGCTGCAAGCTTAACCTAGGGAGAAAATGTAAGCAAAGCAATGCTAAGGGTTGAGACACGGGGAAGACTGCAACATTCCCTAAGACTTCTTCAAAACAGATGGGTTTTAAAATCAGCCGAAGGTAACGCATAATATAGTGAATTAAAGGAAGTGTTTTTTATTTCTCTTTTCTACTTTCAGCTTGAGCCACTTTTAAGGAAAAAGTTCCCCAACTTCACACTGCTGAGAGTGTTGAGATTCAGGTGAGTGACACGTACTTTGCAAATGTATAAATACTTCAAAGCTTACTTATGCAAGATATGAGCGTCTGTAGATATGACGCAGCTCAGTTTTCAGTTAAAAGGAAAATCACAAATGGTTTAGCGTTTTTTTGTTTTTAACTCTTTTCCCAGGAACGGCTCTGTTATTACCGATACACAGGTTGAGTTCAATACAACTGCAGCTCTTCCTCCTTCTGCCAATATAACCGATACAGTGAAGGAGGCAGCAAGCAATGCATCATCAGGCCTTAACATTACGGCGGACTCTGTAAACACCAGCACAGCAGGTCAGTTGTGTAAAGCAGTCACTGTGTAAAAGTCATTGTCGTCCTGGAACCGGTCGTGTGAAAAATGCTGTTTTATATATACATACAAATGTACTGTTATTCCATTCATGGCTGTTACTGTACTAGTACACTCACAATCTGATGCTGGTCTAATGTAGTCTAACAAGCAGTGTTTGGAATGAGTTACACTGTATTCAATGAAATGTTTTGTTTGTTATGTCTTTAGTCATACCCTCAGAGTCAACCACAGTCTCAGCTACAACAGTTGTGACTACAGCCCCAGTCTCAGTAAATGCGACTACACCAGGGGCAAATGTGACCACACCTGGGGCAAATGTGACCACAGCAGCGGCAAATGCGACCACACCAGGGGCAAATGTGACCACACCAGCGGCAAATATGACCACACCAGGGGCAAATGCGACCACAGCCACTGCAAATGCGACCACAGCAGCGGCAAATGCGACCACAGCCACTGTAAATGCGACCACAGCCACTGCAAATGCAACCACAGCTCTGGCAAATGCAACTACAGCAGCGACTACGGCAATACCAGCTACCACAGCTGCTGTTATAAGACCGTTTTTCAATATGTCCTTCAGCTCACCTGACACATTTACAGCTGAATTGCAAAACTCAGCCTCTACAGAATTTCAAAACCGTGCACAAAAAGTCAAGGATGTGGTAAGTTTAACCACTTACATCCTTTCAAAAGCTTTCATAAACGTCTGTCAATAAACTCGTCAACTGCTGATACTTGTGATAAAAGTTAAAACAGTATGTTTAAAAGGGAGGGCAGGTCTGGGTTCTGCCGTGTGTGTCTTTGTAGCAAGCAACAGGAGCCTAGCAGTAAACAGTACAGGCCTGTAGGTCCCAGAGGTGGCATTAGATGAGTAACCGAGGACAATGTTGTAGAGAACTGGGCCAAACAGCTCTGGGAAGAGTTCCCCCTCCTAAAGATGGTAAAAGACAGCAGTAAGCTGTCTAGCATTAGCGAGACGGTGGGGTGGTGGGGGAGTTGGGCCCTGGGGAAGAGTTTGTGGCACACAAGACAAAGGAACGCGGTGCCCCTCAACCCATGTGTACGCTAGCATGGGTAACTTTTGATAGGACAATTAGGTATTAAACTTAAGATCTGATGCTAACCCAATGCTGCTACCAGTCCCCAACACTGTGTGGTCAAAGACACCCCCCCCCAAACACACACACACACACACACACACACACACACAAACAAAACTCAATTAAGTCGGTTAAGATGGGGAGGGGGGGACCAAATAGAAGCAGTACATCTGTCTTCAAAGCTAGAGGGTTCAGTCCTGTAAATACTTTCAGGTCTCCCATCTTACTTATTAAGTGGAATTATTAAAGGAAGTGGGGTTTTTTTCCCTTTTTTTAACTTTCAGCTTGAGCCAATTTTCAAGAAAAAGTTCATCAGATTCCTACTGCTGAGAGTGTTGAGATTCAGGTGAGTGACCCGTACTTTGCAAATGTATTAATACTTCAAAGCTTACTTATGCAAGATATAAGTGTCTATAGATATTCCACTGGTCAGTTTTCAGTTAAAAGGAAAATCATAAATGGTTTAACGTTTTTTTGTTTTTGTTTTTTTTCCCCAGGAGCGGCTCTGTACTTACCGATACAGAGGTTGTGTTCGATACAACTGAATCTCTTCCTGCTCCTGCCAATATAACTGAGGCAGTGAAGGAGGCTGCAAGCAATACATCATCAGGCCTTAACATTACAGCGGACTCTGTAAACACCAGCGCAGCAGGTCAGTTGTGTAAAGCAGTCCTGGAACCGGTTGTGTGAAAAATTATTATATTATATGTAATTATTATATGTACATACAAATGTACTGTTATTCCATTCATAGCTGTTACTGTACTAGTACACTCACAATTCTGATGCTGGTCTTATGTAGTCTAACAAACAGTCTCAATTAAATGTTTTGTTTATGTCTTTAGTCATACCCTCAGAGTCAACCACAGTCTCAGCTACAACAGTTGTGACTACAGCCCCAGCTGCAACAAACGTGACTACAGGTACAGCAGCAACAAACGTGACTACAGCTCCAGCTGCAACAAACGTGACTACAGGTGCAACAGCAGCAACAAACGCCACTACAGGTGCAACAGCAGCAACAAACGCGACTACAGGTGCAACAGCAGCAACAAACGCGACTACAGCAGCAACGAACGCGACTACAGCTGCAGCAACCACATCAACTCCAGATGCTGCAACATTCAACTTGACCTTCAGCATCAATGAAACGTTTAACTCCAACCTGTCCTCAAGCTCCTCCACTGAGTTTACAACACTTAGTAAGAAGATCATCGATCAGGTGACTGTCCATTTGTCAGCACCACTGACAAACGCAATACAGACATAACATCGTTGCCCAAAGACAAACATTTCTCTCCATTTTTCTTGATTACATAGTAGAATAATTGGCTAAAGGACCAATAGAAATGCTCCAAAATTGAAATAGTTCTGCTTTTCATTGACTTACATGTAAAAGTAAAGTTAAAAGTAAAGTTTTTGTTCTCCTCTATAACGTTGCCATTTCGGAGATACTTGTTCGGTTTTGGGCAGCGATGGTGTAAAGGAATCTTCTGGATATGGGTTCATTTGGTAGCTTCTTAACTCTTAAGTGAACATCGGGCTCTAAACTCGTTGTTTTCGTTCGTGTTTTCTCCCTTCCAGCTCGAGCCATTTTTCAAGAAGGCCTTGAAGAGTTTCAAGCGCATGATCATCTGGAGATTCCGGTGAGAAAGCAGATGCAGTTCTGAGCAACACTTGTTGGTCTTTGATGACGATCCAGAGTCCGTATCCCGTATAACCAACGTGCTTGTATGTTTGCAGGAGGGGCTCCATCGTGTCCGATTCCACGCTCAGCTTCAGCGCTAACGACACGAACGCGACTGCCGTGAAAAACGTGGTTCTGGATGCGATTAAAAGTGGAAACTTGACCATCAACATTGATTCCAACTCCGTCAACGTTACCCAGACTTCAGGTCAGTATCTGTCCCTGTTAATGCAGCATCCTGCCCGCCACCGAATTCCTACTCTCGCCACATTCTTCTAAATGCTTCCAACTTTGTGCTCGTCTTCGCAGGGAACTCCATGGCACCCAGGATGGCCGGCTCACTTCTTTTGCTGTCGCTGTCCCTCTTATCCCTTATGCTTTCGGGCGCGCTGCGCTTCTAACCACGGTCCAGATAAGAGTGCCCAGAGCGTGGACCTGCAACGAGTGGAAGGCCGAAGTATTGTGTCTGAATGAACATTGTGTATTTTTCTAGCTGTCATCCGCACTTTTAAAGTCGTGTTAAACACAGTCTTCATCAAAAACAGAGGGGGTCCTTTTATGTGAGGCAATCTAAGTATTTGTTATTGTATTTTGTATTCTTTTTTTGTACTAATGTAATTGGATATTTAATGATGGTGGCATCCTAATGGCTAGGCCCTGCCTGAAAGTTCCTCAACCTCTGACTAATCACCAAGGTTTGTGTCTGCCGTTACATGACTTTTGCATTGCTGCAGTGCACTTAACACTGCAAAGCGACATATGAAGGTACTCAGCACTACATACAGCCTCTATATAGCCAAGTGTACTAAAAGGCTGTATCAAATAAAATTTGCACATTTAATTTACTTCAGTAAGTGAGATTTTTTTTTTATCCCGTCTACAAAATGTTTGGTACATGCAAAAGCGGTTTATAGTTCGTCATGCCACAGAAATATGTGTTATAAATCACCCAGCCAAATCTACAAAGGCTACAAAATCCTAAAGAAACACATTCTAGGTATGTGTTCCATGGTTTATACAATACCACATAAATGGAAAATAAACTACAATATGAATACAATACGTTATGCGTGAAGAGACTATTTTTACAATTCTATAAATATATAAATATATTATTTTTCTACATGATTTTAAGTATACAGAGAAACAAACTACAGGCTGTAATTATAGAACGACGAAGTGCTCCCAAATGTCACGGGTTAGGTGTACCTAATGAATTGGCTGGTCGGTGTACATGCATGCCAGCATAGTCTGCCTATACAACATAAAAAATACGCCGCCTGACTATGTACGAGTTTCCCACTGTGTCAAATATCTGTATTATTTTTCCTCTATATGTTTAAATATGAATGAAATAAAGATACATGTTATTAAGAGACACCATGACATTCAAACTGCATGCTCGTAGCTTCATTACTGATACTGAGCTGTTGGCGTGCACAACAGCAGTATGTGTAATTTAAGTAAACTGTTGACAAATGATCATAGTTCCTCTTTGTTTTTTGTTGGAGTAGCAGCATCTGAGACTAATAATGTAAATGGCGTCATGGATATTGTCTGTAAAACAGAGGTAAGTCACAGACAGTCGACAGTTACTGAACCCAGGAGTCAATAAAGAGTTACATTAAATGAGATTGTTGTGCAGTTGTTTTGAGAACATATGACATTACCTTGCTACGGTAAATAGTAAAAAGTAGCAAAAATTAATTGACCTTAATTTTGGAAACATGTTCATTTTCAGCTAGTAGGATGAACGGAAAAATGCATTCACGAATCAAAAGGTTATAATTATTAATATCCAATGATTAACGTAACCGTTCCGAAAAGCCATTAGAAGGTTGGGGTATCCAGCCCCATCGTAAGAAACAAAGGAATGCATAGTCCCTCTTCCGTTGTTCGACAATTAACAGCTGTTTACTTACTAGTCTAGAGATGATATTGTGAGTTCAGAATCAATCTTCATCACTTTATTCTCCAAGAGCCTCTCCAGGGATGAAAAGCAGCGCCAATGTTAACTCTTGTTCTCTTGTGCGCTTGCATCAGATGTTAGAACACAGATGTTAGCGCTACTTCTTTATCTTCTCATGTTTGACTGATTCAACTCAACGCTACAGTGACTCGCCATCACTATCTCTTAAGGTACAAAGTGGCAGACAATCATTTTTATGATTGGAATTATTATAAATAAACCACAAATGTCTTGCATACCGTACCTTTTACATGCATCCTTTTAGTTTCCCAACTGTATTACTTTGAACCTACGGTCAATGTGAGCTCAAAGGCTGAGCCATTTCCACCAAACTATACCAGGAACTAATTTAAGGTAAAGAAGTAATGAAGAGCTTTAGTGATACAGACTGTCAATCTTTTGTTTAAACTAGAGCTACTTTTGGAGATGGGTACTGTACAACATAGTAAAGCATTAGGAAGTAGCCATCTACTTGGGTTTAGATGTTTATTGTTTCCTTTGTTAAATTAAGAATAATATTACAGGCTAATGTTTCCTGTCAAAAATGAAGAATTGGATTTGAAAAGCAAAGGCAGAGATGTTTAGTGCAGAACCTTAGTAAATTTGTTTCCTTAGCAGATCAGATCACATCAGAAACCCCTCATCCTTTACTTTTACAGATCTAGTGTACATAGAATAACTGTTCACGTATATCCATCGTTGTGTCAGATTGTATCCTCAGAGCTTTGCCTCCTGTACAGTTATAATTAAATAATATCATAAATAGAGCATCAAATAGAGTGCAAATGAACTCCAGGTTCTCCTTGTGTGGTACTTCTTCGGACAGCAGCTACAGTCCATGTCTAAAGCCTGTGTAGATGCTGTATATCAAGGTGATCCAGATCATCGTCATCGTTCCTGAGAAGCTAGCAGCTCCTGAGCGGGTGGTGCTCGCGGCTGTACTGGTTGTTGCTGTTGTGTTGGATGCAGCCGTTGTGTTGGATGCAGCCGCTATGTTGGATTTAGCTGTGGTGTTGGATGCAGCCGTTGTGCTGGATGCAGCCGTTGTGTTGGATGCAGCCGTTGTGTTGGATGCAGCTGTGGTGTTGGTAGCGGTAGTGGTGTTTGCTGTGGTCGATGTAGCTAAGAGTTTTGTAAGAAAGACAAGAAAATTAGTATAAAACTGCTGTCAACTATCATACAAGCCCAAGTTTGAAAAAAATCATTAATTTCATTTAATAATACACATCCACTCCTGCATTTTAGGCCTGCAACACATTCCAAAACATGTTGGGATGCTAAAGCGTTTACCACTTAGTAGTACTGCTATTCCTTCTCACAACACTTAAATGATGGTTTAGCACTGAGGATACTGAGTGATGACTGTTTCTGGTGTTCTTTTTTACTAGAAACACGTCTTAAGGTGTTCAATATTTTTTGAGGACCATTGTTTTTAATTATTTTAATAGGCAATACTCTCAGGCATCTGTTGACAAACTGGAGAGCCTCTACCCATCTTTGCTCCTGGATACTGCTTTCGTTTCAAATCAAGTTTGTTCACATCACAATCACATCATCACTAGCTGGTTTTGCAGGTTTGAAATGCAGGAACAGATGTATGTATGTATATTACCAGTAGAAATCAAGTTGACCAGACAAAACATGACAAACTGTTCCAACTTTTTTCTGATATTTAATAAGATCAACAAACTCACAGGCCCTGATGGAAGTAGGGTCCACGCTCAGAAATGTGTTTCCTTTGGTTATAGACTCATTGAGAGCAGTTTCAGTTTGTGATGTGTTCGGAACAACAGACTGGTTGTTGAAGATCAGCGTCATGTTGACGATTACTGAGCCCGGGCTGGAAAACGCAAACAGATGATCGTTAATGTTGGACGGGGCGGGGGTCAGTTTGCAGCTTTCGCTCTCTGACTGTCATTGCAAAAAGAAAGTACTCACGAAAATTTCAGGATCCGACACCTCTTGTACGTGGAAGGGAAAATAATCCTATAACCTCGATTGACCTGTGAGAGAAGATAAGATTATTCAGATGGGTTTTCAGATTGTTGCATGACTAGAGAAGATAAACATCTTGGAAACTTTCCATTTAAGTCATTGTACCAATATGTCGGTGCACTGTAGTGATAAGAAAGATATACCACCCAAATAATACCTGCTTTAGGGTAACAAAGTATACAGGGAATCAGATGAACTAGTCTAAAAGTGTGGAACTACAAATTCTCCTATACGTTGAGTACAGCTGATAAATAAACAATGAGTGTAGATACAAGGTGTATCTTTAACATATTGCATTAACATATCACGGCTGTTGGGGCTGTTTTTGACATAATTTCCCTGTACACTGAAATATTATTATGATGGGTCCAATACAAATGGTCTACAATGATCTGGAATAATGACTTTCTCCAACGACGTCCATTAATCTGTTTGTAGGTACGGGGTTTTATTCTAACAGCAAGGATATATATTTAACCTAAAAATGTTTACTGATAAATGTTTTCTTACCTCTGTGGTAACATTTGCTGCCAGTGCTTTATATTTTACTGTTGTTTCATCTGCGTAGTCCTGTTCAAACTGCTGCAGCATTCGGAATCCAAGCTCCACGGAGCCCTCACCATTTGACGGAGGGGCTGTGGAATCTGTTACTGTAATTGTGGCACTTGTGGTTTGTTGCTTGTTTGTTCTTTGTATGAGAGAAGTAGAAGAGGCTGTTGCTGTAGGACGAGCTGTTGGTGAAGATGAAATAACACGATTGGCAGAGGTGGAAATACTTGCAGCACTTGACTGAGTAGATCCTGACCCAGATGTTGGGCGTTCGGTTACTGATAGAGTAGAGCCGGTAATGCTTGTAGAACTTCTTGCAGTTGATCCTGGACCTGTGGTAGAAATCCCTGAACCACTTGTTGTTTTTAGACTTGGAGTTGATGCAGCAGACATGTATGTGGAACCAGGTGCAGGAGAACTCCGTGTTATGGAGGAACTAGCAGTTGCTGAAAGGGACATTGGAGTTGAAGCTGCTGTTGAGGTTACTGAGCTCACAGTTGAGGTAGAATAGCTCACAGCTCCTCGTGTATTAGCATTGCCTCCAGCTGTTGTTTTGGACGCAGCTGTCGTGTTGGCAGCGGTAGTGGTGCTCGCTGTGGTCGATGCAGCTAAGAGTTTTATAAGAAAGATCAAAAAGTTTGTATCAAACGGCTGTTAACTATCATACAATCCCAAGTTTACATGATAATATATTGGGTTCATACTGTCTGCAATGAAATAGAAGTCTAAGTAATTGTAAGAAACTCCTTTATTTGTAGTTTCCTTACTCTTCCAACTTTTTTTCTGATTCAGGGTTAAAGATTTTTAATAAGATCAACAAACTCACAGGTCGTGATGGAAGTAGGGTCCACGCTCAGGAATGTGTTTCCTTTTGTTATAGACTCATTGAGAGCAGTTTCAGTTTGTGATGCATTCGGAACAACAGACTGGTTGTTGAAGATCAGTGTCATGTTGACGATTACTGAGCCCGGGCTGGAAAAAACAAATAGATGATTGTTAATGATGGACAGGGTGGGGGTCAGTATGTGGCTTTCACTCTCTGTCGGTCATTGCAAAAAGAAAGTACTCACGAAAATTTCAGGATCCGACACCTCTTGTACGTGGAAGGGAAAATAATCCTATAACCTCGATTGACCTGTGAAAGAAGATAAGATTATTCAGTTGGGTTTCCAGATTGTTGCTTGACCGGAGAAGATAAACATCTTGGGAACTTTCCATTTAAGTCATTGTAGTGCTAAGAATGATACACCACCCAATAATACCTGCTTTAGGGTAACAAAATATACAGGGAATCAGATGGACTATAGTCTGTAAGTGTGGAACTACTAATTCTCCTATACGGTGAGTACAGCTGATAAATGAACAATGAGTGTAGATACGAGGTGTACCATTAACATATTGCATTAACATATCATGGCTGTTGGGGCTGTTCTTGACATAATTTGAAATTACCAGCTTCCCTGTACATTGGAATATTTTATGATTGGTCCAATACAAATGGTCTACAATGATCTGGAATAATGACTTTCTCCAACAACTTCTGTTTGTAGGTACGGGGTTTTATTCTAACAGCAAGGATATATTCAACTTAAAAATGTTTACTGATAGATTTTTCTTACCTCTGTGGTAACATTTGCTGCCAGTGCTTTATATTTTACTGTTGTTTCGTCTGCGTAGTCCTGTTCAAACTGCTGCAGCATTCGGAATCCAAGCTCCATGGAGCCCTCACCATTTGACGGAGGGGCTGTGGAATCTGTTACTGTAATTGTGGCACTTGTAGTTTGTTGCTTGTTTGTTCTTTGTATGAGAGAAGTAGAAGAGGCTGTTGCTGTAGGACGAGCTGTTGGTGAAGATGAAATAACACGATTGGCTGAGGTGGAAATACTTGCAGCACTTGACTGAGTAGATCCTGACCCAGATGTTGGGCGTTCGGTTACTGATAGAGTAGAGCCGGTAATGCTTGTAGAATTTCTTGGAGCTGATCCTGGACCTGTGGTAGAAATCCCTGAACCACTTGTTGTTTTTAGAATTGGAGTTGATGCAGCAGACATGTATGTGGAACCAGGTGCAGGAGAACTCCGTGTTATGGAGGAACTAGCAGTTGCTGAAAGGGACATTGGAGTTGAAGCTGCTGTTGAGGTCACTGAGCTTACAGTTGAGGTAGAATAGCTCACAGCTCCTCGTGTATTAGCATTGCCTCCAGCTGTTGTTTTGGACGCAGCTGTCGTGTTGGCAGCGGTAGTGGTGCTCGCTGTGGTCGATGCAGCTAGGAGTTTTATAAGAAAGATCAAAAAATTTGTATCAAACGGCTGTTAACTATCATACAAGCCCAAGTTTACATGATAATATGTTGAGTTCATACTGACTGCAATGAAATAAAAGTCGAAGTAATTGTAAGAAACTCCATTATTTGTAGTTTTCTTACTGTTCCAATTATTTTTCTAATTCGGGGAGGAAGATTTTAAATAAGATCAACAAACTCACAGGCTGTGATGGAAGTAGGGTCCACGCTCAGAAATGTGTTTCCTTTGGTTATAGACTCATTGAGAGCAGTTTCAGTTTGTGATGCGTTCGGAACAACAGACTGGTTGTTGAAGATCAGTGTCATGTTGACGATTACTGAGCCCGGGCTGGAAAACGCAAACAGATAATTGTTAATGCTGGACGGGGTGGGGGTCAGTTTGTGGCTTTCACTCTCTGTCGGTCATTGCAAAAAGAAAGTACTCACGAAAATTTCAGGATCCGACACCTCTTGTACGTGGAAGGGAAAATAATCCTATAAACTCGATTGACCTGTGAGAGAAAATAAGATTATTCAGTTGGGTTTCCAGATTGTTGCTTGACCGGAGAAGATAAATATGTTGGGAACTTTCCATTGTAGTGCTCAGAATGATACACCTCTCAAATAATACCTGCTCTAGGGTAACAAAGTATACAGGGAATCAGGTGGACTACAGTCTGTAAGTGTGGAACTACAAATTCTCCTATATGGTAAGTACAGCTGATAAATGAACAATAAGTGTAGATAAAAGGTGCACCATTAACATATTGCATTAACATATCACGGCTGTTGGGGCTGTTTTTGATATAATCTGAAATTACCAGCTTCCCTGTACATTGGAATATTTTATGATTGGTCCAATACAAACGGTCCACAATGATCTGGAATAATGACTTTCTCCAACAATGTCCATTAATCTGTTTTTAGGTATGGGGTTTTATTCTGACAGAAAGGATATAATCAACTTATAAATGCTGACTGATAGATTTTTCTTACCTCTGTGGTAACATTTGCTGCCAGTGCTTTATATTTTACTGTTGTTTCGTCTGCGTAGTCCTGTTCAAACTGCTGCAGCATTCGGAATCCAAGCTCCATGGAGCCCTCACCATTTGACGGAGGGGCTGTGGAATCTGTTACTGTAATTGTGACACTTGTAGTTTGTTGCTTGTTTGTTCTTTGTATGAGAGAAGTAGAAGAGGCTGTTGCTGTAGGACGAGCTGTTGGTGAAGATGAAATAACACGATTGGCTGAGGTGGAAATACTTGCAGCACTTGACTGAGTAGATCCTGACCCAGATGTTGGGCGTTCGGTTACTGATAGAGTAGAGCCAGTAATGCTTGTAGAATTTCTTGGAGTTGATCCTGGACCTGTGGTAGAAATCCCTGAACCACTTGTTGTTTTTAGACTTGGAGTTGATGCAGCAGACATGTATGTGGAACCTGGTGCAGGAGAACTCAGTGTTATGGAGGAACTAGCAGTTTCTGAAAGGGACATTGGAGTTGAAGCTGCTGTTGAGGTCACTGAGCTCACAGTTGAGGTAGAATAGCTCACAGCTCCTCGTGTATTAGCATTGCCTCCAGCTGTTGTTTTGGACGCAGCTGTCGTGTTGGCAGCAGTAGTGGTGCTCGCTGTGGTCGATGCAGCTAAGAGTTTTATAAGAAAGATAAAAAAAATTGGTATAAAATGGCAGTTAACTATCATACAAGCCCAAGTTTGAAAAAAAGCTGGGACTCTTCTTACTTTTACAGTATGAACCCAAGATATTGTCATGTTTTGTCCGCTCACCTTCATTTCATTTATTAATACACATCCATTGCTGCATTTTAGGCCTGCAACACATTCCAATGCTAAAGCGTTTACCACTTAGAAGTCCTGCTATTCCTTCTCACAACACTTAAATGATGGTTTAGCACTGAGGATACTGAGTGATGACGTGTTTCAGGTGTTCTTTTTTACTGAAAACACGTCTTAAGGTGTTCAACAGTAGGAATCTTGTTTTGAGGACCATTGTTTTCAAACATTTTAATAGGCAATTCTCTCAGGCATCTGTTGACAAACTGGAGAGCCTCTGCCCATCTTTGCTCCTGGATATTGCTTTTGTCTCAAATCAAGTTTGTTCACATCACATCATTACGAGCTAGTGTTGCAGGTCTGAAATGCAGGAACGGATGTTTGTATGTATATTACCAGTAGAAATCAAGTTGACCAGACAAAACATGATAATATATTGGGTTCATACTGTCTGCTATGAAATATAAGTCAAAGTAATTGTAAAAAAACTCCTTTATTTGTAGTTTTCTTACTGTTCCAACTTTTTTCTGATTAGGGGTTGAAGATTTTAAATAAGATCAACAAACTCACAGGCCGTGATGGAAGTAGGGTCCACGCTCAGAAATGTGTTTCCTTTTGTTATAGACTCATTGAAAGCAGTTTCTGTTTGTGATGCGTTCGGAACAACAGACTGGTTGTTGAAGATCAGCGTCATGTTGACGATTACTGAGCCCGGGCTGGAAAACGCAAACAGATGATCGTTAATGTTGGACGGGGCGGGGGTCAGTTTGTAGCTTTCATTCTCTGAGGGTCATTGCAAAAAGAAAGTACTCACGAAAATTTCAGGATCTGACACCTCTTGTACGTGGAAGGGAAAATAATCCTATAAACTCGATTGACCTGTGAGAGAAGATAAGATTATTCAGTTGGGTTTCCAGATTGCTCTTTGACCGGAGAAGATAAACATGTTGGGAACTTTCCATTTAAGTTAGTGTAACAATATGTCAGGGCACTGTATTGCTGAGAATGATACACCTCACAAATAATACCTGCTTTAGGGTAACAAAGTATACAGGGAATCAGATGGACTATAGTCTGTAAGTGTGGAACTACTAATTCTCCTATACGGTGAGTACAGCTGATAAATGAACAATGAGGGTAGATACATGGTGTACCATTTACATATTGCATTAACATATCATGGCTGTTGGGGCTGTTCTTGACATAATTTGAAATTACCAGCTTCCCTGCAAATTGGAATATTTTATGATTGGTCCAATACAAATGGTCCACAATGATTTGGAATAATGACTTTCTCCAACAACAGCCTATTAATCTATTGGTCTATGGGGTTTTATTCTGACAGCAAGGATATATTCAACTTATAAATGCTGACTGATAGATTTTTCTTACCTCTGTCGTAACATTGGCTGCCAGTGCTTTATATTTCACTGTTGTTTCATCTGCGTAGTCCTGTTCAAACTGCTGCAGCATTCGGAATCCAAGCTCCATGGAGCCCTCACCATTTGACGGAGGGGCTGTGGAATCTATAAATGAGGCACTTGTAGTTTGTTGCTTGTTTGTTGTTTGTATGAGAGAAGTAGAAGAGGTTGTTGCTGTAGGACGAGCTGTTGGTGAAGATGAAATAACACGATTGGCTGAGGTAGAAATGCTTGCAGCACTTGACCGAGTAGATCCTGACCCAGATGTTGGGCGTCCAGCTGTTCCTGTACTTGCTGACAAACGACTTGTAGCAGAAGCCCCAGAACTGCTTGCTTCTATGAGACCCCGAGATGCTGGAGAGAATCTTGTGAAACCAACTGAAGTTGCTGCAGAACCTGTGTTTGAAGCCATGGAGTTAAATGTTGTTTTAACAAAACTCATGGGTGCTGCAGAAGAACTTCTGGCTGTTCCTGCAGTTGGCCTGGAAGCCCCTGAACTGTATGTTCCCACTAGACCCTTCGATGCTGGAGAGAATCTTGTGAAACCAACTGAAGTTGCTGCAGAGCCTGTGTTTGAAGCCCTGGAGTTAAATGTTGTTTTAACAGAATTCATGGGTGCTGCAGAAGAACTTCTGGCTGTTCCTGCAGTTGGCCTGGAAGTCGCAGAACTGTATGTTCCTACTAGACCCTGGGATGCTGGAGAGAATCTTGTGAAACCAACTGAAGTTGTGGCAGGACGTTTAGTTGAAGCCATTGAGTTAAATGTTGATCTAACTAAACCTGTCTTTGTTGCAGGAGAACTTCTAACTGTTCCTGTTCCTGCAGTCGGCAAATAATTTTTAGAAGAAGGTCGATAACTGCTTGTTACCATCTGGCTCTGCGTTGCTGAAGGAGAGCTAATTGATCCAAATGTAGTCGCCGCAGAAGCTGTAGCTGAAGTCGAAGATCTTGCAGGTGCTGCTGTACTTGTTGATCCATTAATTGTTGCAGAACTGCTTGCTACAGTTATGTTGTTAGTTGATGCTGATCCTTGGGTTACTGTAGTATTAGTCTGAGCTCTGATGCTGCTTATAAGGAATGATGCGCCTGTAAAACAATACACAAAGAAATTGATAATCCTTTCAACCAAAGTGAACTTTGTTCATACATAATCTCAAACCAATCTGCAAACTGTGGTACATTCTCTTATAAAGTCACTTTGGATTACATCCCCCATCCATTACAGTGTTCATTGTTTCGATAGTTTTCAAAATGTTTATACTAGGAATGCATCTCTTCCACAATTTCAACGATTTTGATTTTCTCGCACAATGCAGTTTTGCACATTGTTAAATGCATGTTTGTATCCTGAGGTCAGTTTCCCTGTGGCAAAACTGTTTATATAGCCCTTCTATAGATGCATGGATGTAGATAACTCTGGATGTGCAGACCACCAGCTATAACGCACTTTTTGTTTGCAATTAATTGATTTTGTATAATTTTTTTAAAGCACAGATTTTAGGTATATTAGTAATAATATCAATTAACTGTAATCTTTTCAATTTAGGACTTTTTGCCAAGCATCCAGAGGAATTTGACCTCATAGTTTAACCTATCCATGCAGTGAAACATCCACAAACACACTAGTAAACACGCAGATTGGGGGGCGGTAAACAGCCCTATACACAATGCCCAGAGAGCAGCTAGGGGTTAGGTGCCTTGCTCCAGGGCACTTCAGTCATGTCCTGAAGGTTCACAAGGCTAGTTCCCCTAAACTCCATCCCACATCTGCTATTATAGCCACCTATAGTGGGGATTCTGTATACTGAACCAAGTAATGTACTGTAGTGGTTAGACTTGGTATTGAGACATAAGGACACATTACAGAAGCCCTTTTAGTTTGCTAACTACTAGATGGGGTAAATGTTTAGCACCATTTTTATTATTAAATTATTATTACTTGGCAAGATTTTTGTGATACCCAAGAGATCAGGTTGCAATTGCGTTCTGTTGTGTCTGCTTTGAGTCTAAACAAATAGGCCAAAAACTAACCAAGCTACCGAAACTCCATACTAGTGTGGAGATGTCTGATATTGAAGTATTGAATGGCTTTACTGTTGGAAAGCTTGACGCTCGATCCAGTACCATGCAAATGATTTTCAAAGTGTTAGACATCAGCAAACTACTAGTGGATTAGTGTCGAATGACCGGATAGCCATCAGATTCTAGACAAGTTTTAAAGAGCAGTGTAAATCCATTGGTCATTGTTGCTGACCAATGAGAAATGTGTATCTTCACTATTGTTGTTTTTTTGTTTTTTTTTACATATTTTAAATGTGACAGCTGCCATGTATATTGTATGGAAATTTCATGGTTAATGGACCTGTAGAAATGCTACAAAAAAGCTTGAAAAACATTGGGTTCCATTACAGGTAAAGTATATAGTTGCTCTCTCTTGTAAGGTAACTGTTTCAAAGATGCTTATTTTTCTTTGGACAGCAAAATCTATTTTAGAAAACTATAAAACAGACTCAAGAACATGTACTTTCACAGGCGATCTAACAAATAAAAATCAAGGCATGCATCATGAGATAAGGCTGCTCCAAAGCAAAAAACACTAGGTGGCATTGTTGTCAATGCTTCAGATCTTCAGCATAATAACCAAAATTATTCACAAGGCATGATCTGCCTAACACTGCTGACAATGTGAAACCAAACAAGGCATTCACACAACAGAGGCTCAGAAATGTAGCTGCAACTGCATACAAGACAGTCAGACAAAAGCAGGGGGTTAAACCCGGAATGTTGAATGAGTGAAAAGAAAGTCAGGTGTGTTGGAGCAGGTTTTCTGGGCGTGGTAGTGCTCAGAAGAAAGAGCAGCCGCGACAACACTTGTAGAGGTTTCTTTATTTCTCAATTTTTCTCTTTTAGGGTTTTATACAAGCACGAAAACATAACCATATAACCACTAGTTTCAATGACTTCTAGGCAGTGGCCTTAGGCCATCAGTACGGATGTGTCTTGGTGCAGACTTTACCACTGTAGTGGTTCTCATCAAAGACAATGATGAGTCAGTCTATCCTAAGGCGTGTGGAACCTTCCACCTCTGAGCATCACTTCATTTTACAGAGGAATGCTGCGCAGACTGCAAGAGGACTATAGTGGATTGTCAGGCCTCTTCAAAACAGCTGAACCATCTTCTCCCATGAGTTGGTTAGATTACTGAACCCACTGCCACATCCCCAAAATCCTAATCTAGACACTTTTCATTATCAACCATGGACTGATTAACCATCACTGCACACCCACAATTTATTAAGGCTGGCCATGCTTAATTCCAGAATAAGTCTGGCGCCCTCTGGCTCATTACTGTCAGTAAATTAGTCGCCATCAAAGCATGAATCTGAAAAATGCCAATGACTCCACACAATCTGATAACCAGGGCCATAATCAAGCTTTGAAAGCAGGTTCATGCAATCTACTTCACATAGTAAATAATCCATCAAATATGTCAAATATGTGTGCAGCATATTTATGTACTTTTTAATTTCCCTCCATTCTTCCACAAACTGCTGTTGTGTCTCTATAAGCTGTTACTTACTTTGCCTAATGTTTTTTTCAGCTGTTTTAGGTATATGTATTAAATCAATTGTGCTTTGGCCTTATTTGAGCAAGCAATAATAATAACAAAAGTGATGATAATGAGGATGATGAATAAAAAGTCTAGTATTATTTTCACTCGTGAAATAATGATGGTAAAAGTTTATATTTATTTTGGTAGTGCTATTGACATAATAAATATGGTTCAATCATGTGACTGATTTATTGCTAATGCTATGACTGTGCCCACTTCAGTTTCTTGCTTTCAACTACACTGCCATCTACTTAAGCTGATTTTATAAGCTAAAATAAAGTGGGGTTGCATTTTAAAGCATGAATTATTTTGCTCATCAACATTTTCTCACATGTTCTGGTCCAAACACACATACATTAATTACTCCAGCCTATGGCCGGTTAAGGTATCCACTTATGGTTTCTTAGTCAACAACCACGACTTCTATATCTACAAAGTTCATGCCTAAATGATTCTTGGCATAGTGAAAGCCAGCATATATCGGTCCACTTGCTTGATAAGGTTGGCATTCCCCTGACTGCTTGCCACTGCTTGTCCACCTTAGGAAGTCTAACCAGTTTTTAATCTCCTCAAGCACACTTTAAATGTGTATAGCTTTTCATTTTAGGGAATAAATTATTTCACAGCAGATAAAGAAAGACAGATAAATGAATAACTTAGACTACGAGTTAAAAAGGAGTGATAAAAAACTACTTTTTGTCCAACATCCTCCTGTCGGGTGGTCCAGAAAATGCTGAGCAAAAGGCCAGCTTCTGTTTTAGTGGGCAAACACTGGTCAACCAACCTCTTGGTATCAGGGTTCAGGTTGATGGAGGATGTGTATGGTTCTATAAGGTCTAAAAAGGTTTTGCTGTTGATATGATGTCATGCTTGTAAAAATTAAGAGCCCTCTCTGGTGCTATAGAAACCATACACAACATGTACTCCACCAATTTCACCATGAAAATAACCAGCAAGAACTGCTTCTCTGTAAAACTTATAGTTCCAACTAAACCATTTCCATCACTAAAAAACCCTTGTAGAACCACATCATAATTTCATTCAAAACTAAAGACAGCCAATACCCTTTCAAATGAATTAAGTGAAAGTGGTGACCGGCCGAGACAGAGTAAATCTCCTCAGAGTAAACAACATGGCGGACGGTGCTGTCAGTCCTGCTGACCAAGACATTTACAAGCGTAAGTTATTTATTTGTCCTTTGCCGTTACTGTTTTGAATGACTGTCTCGCTTGTTTGAGATATTTGTGTCTACATGCCGCTCGAAATCGTCCCTGTGGTTAAATTCAGGCGGGTCGTGTGTCTAACGCGACCTGACCGGTTAAAGCTGACGTTATTTAGCATAGCTAACGGGCTAGCTGTGTAAACACGCCGGCGCTTCAGAGGAAGAGAGCTCTGTTTAAAATACGTGCTGTTCAGTATTTAGTAGCGCTTTTTAGATTTTAAACAGGTTGTCGATTTGATTTTATACTCGTTTATACTCGTAGTTGAGATGTTTCTATCCTCGGCACTTAGGATGTAAACTGACAGGTGGGGAATCGGCACGTCTGGGTAGATTCTTTGCCAGTGACTCAGTGAGTCGATTCTTCGACTCGGTATTTTTTTTTTAAGTGTAGTGACTCGATGGACGATCTGATAGAGGCGAGTGTGAAACAAGAGTCGAATACAAACCTAACTTAATGCTGTTAAAGGTGCCATAGAATGGATATTGTATTTACATGATCTTAGTGTTAAATCTTAGAGTTTAGTACATAGAACTGATATACCATGAATCTCAAACACTGTTGTCCGTCCTTCAAATACTAACCCTGCATTTCCAAAAGAGGAACAATAAAACTGGCCGATTCCAAAATACTTAACACTTGACTCAGTAATATTAACAATCCCAATATGTGTATATATAGCAACAAAGCAGCAGTAGATGTACTATGTAGAATAATCTATATGTTCATTCCCTACTGAAGGAACCGAACTGTCAAGCGGTACAGCGGACATGAATGTTCTTCTTTGGTTGCTTCCTATTCTCTTCGTTCCACCTTAAATGCTGCAGCTTGTACACTGCCACAGCACCATTTAAGGTGGAACGGAACATTCACCCTGAGAGCGTCTGCCAAATACCATACATGTAAATTAGGGCTGCAGTTATTGATTAATTAAGCAATCGAGTATTCTATCGATTATTCATTCGATTAATCGAGTGATAAAATATATATTTTTTAAATTAAAGAGCAATAGTAAATATATAAGATAAAATAAGACAGGTTTCTTAACATTTATTGCTTACATGTTTGCTTAATTTTCACCTTGTAAACTATGTAGGCTGTATGTGTATAGCATTTAGCATTAACATAGATTAATGTGCCAGTCATGCTTCATATACTGCTTGTTCCTACCGAGGCTCTTCATGGGCTTACTTGCCAGAGAACCTCACAATTTTATACCTCTGGTTTTGCGGCTGTCTTTCATTTAGATCCTGTTCTTGATATCGATATAGTTGTGGATTGACTCCTTTGCCTCTGGGACCACCTTGCTTTAGATCTCGATCTCCAGTTCTGGTAGGTCACGTAGCCTTAGATTCCAGCTTCTTTGCTATCTTTTGCTTTGCTTGCTTTTTTCCAGTTCTGTTTCAGGTTTTCTGCACCTCAGAAAATCAGGTCTTTCCTTTAGTGCGTTAATACACTCTGTATTTTGGCGGAGCATGTTTCCGGGGCTTGTTGGAACAGCGTTACATGAATGACACTGTCCTGAACCTGATAGTTTTAGCTTTTCTTTGTTTGCCAGTGTTGTGTCTGACCGTGTATTAAAAACTAAGATGTAGGTATGTAGGCATTTCAGCCACGTTTAACAGCGTCCACTTGTCAGACACTACATTCGTAAATGTGGCTTCATAAAAAGAGCGTGATGCATCTGTTTAAACTGGAAATTGAACAGTTGATCTGTTTTATTTCTTTTGGGAACTCTATCGTAATATTTAAAACATGCACACAACTTTTAATGGTTAACATTCCAATGACTTTGTCCTGAGCTTCAGTATCGGCATCAGTCTGTTACTGGCCAAAATCACTGGATCTGATATTGAAAGAGAAAAGTATATAAAAGCCAAAACTATCATGCAAATACTCATGAAACATTTTGCAGTTTGTTACAGTTTAAATTTGATTTTGAATGTTTGAAGGTGCTGACCAATCAAAAAAAACTAATAGCATTGCATAACTGCTTTGCACTGTGAGCATTGCACTGTGGGCTACATGGTTCCTCCTGTAGCGGAGGAGAATATCCCAGTTTGAGCGTGATGGCGTTATTAAGATGGCTGCTTAGGTAAAGAGCATCCAGACTAATGTATTATTCAGAGCTTTAAGAGCGTGAAGAGACAGTATTGGGATGGCATGGTTGTCGACAGATTTCAGTATGAAAAAGTGGTATCGAGCCACCCCTACATAATTCACTAGCACGCCTCATAGCGGTTTGTTAGCCTCCTCTTTTAGTAAATAATTCTAAATGTAATGAATTTATCATTTATTACAAACTGAATAATCTTTTGATCTCTAGGGATGTGTACTATGTATTTACGTTAATAGCTTAATTTTTGATTTACAGATGTGTGAACCAGTATATGAGTATATGAGTCTGTCAATCACTTTGGCAAAAACAATCAAAACATTCACTGCAACATGCAGTCTCGTAGAAAATACTACTATGTGTCCATAGAGTGCATGCATTGTTCTAGTACAGACGTATATGGTCACTGCACCTCAAAACATTCACTGCATCATGTAGTCTCTTAGGTAATACTATTGGGTATGTCTATTAGAGTGCATCCATTGTGCTAGTACAGACATATATGATTCCAGCATCCCAAAGCGTTCACTATAATATAGCCCAGTATGAGGTACTACGGGGTTTGTCTGTTAGAGTGCATGCATTGTGCTAGTAAGTTCACCACACCATAGATTAAGGGCCTATTCACCTCAAACATCAAGTTTTAATAACTGAAAACGTGTGTTAATGCCTTTCTGCATTGTTTGGCTTTCAAGACTGTTCATGTGAACAAAGAACTTTGAGCTGTTAGCTTCCCTCCCTAATCAGCACTCCTTAAAATGAGGGGAGCAACAAGCAAAACCAGAGCCCTGAATATATAGAATAGAATAGAATAGAATAGAATAGGGTGTGTGTGGTGTACAGTGCTGTATGATGCAATATGATTAATTAATCATCATTTTTCCTTTTTCTTCTCCAATGCTTAGATTAGGTGTAAAGATCAGGAGAAAATATACAAATAACTCCAGCCTTGCAACCTGCATCGTTAGATTAAAAATTACTATAAGTGAATCATGGTCACTCGCATGGCTATGTCAAGCTTGTTTCACCATCTGCGAACTAACCACGAGACGTAATTTGAAGAATATTAAAGCACATATACACACAAAAACATACTCAGAACATAGAGCATCGTCGTTCTGCTATGAAAGCGAGGTAAGTGATTCAGTTTTAAGTACAGAAATAAGACCTGTTTTCTTATGTGGTCAGGATTAATATCATTAGTAAGCAATAGCTAATATTAACAAGAGCGAGTTGTCTACAAATTTTGAGACATCATCTTTTGCCAATTTCACAATTTTAACTCTTTGATGCCCAAGCTAAGCAAACCCCTACTAATGCAAACATGGTTGAGCCACATTCATTACCTATAAATATATTGTTATTCATTTTTGGCTTCCTGACAGATCTTTGCTGCGTAACTCGTCCCACAGTTTTTCGCAATATCAACACCGTTCCAGCTCCAGATTTTCCACTCTGATTGCGTGGGCTTGTATACAGCTTTTTGATCTGATGCACGGATTCCGGAAAACAACAGATTATTTGCAGATTTTTTCCCATGGAGTGTGAATGGGATGGAATTTTACATGGTGATTTAAGGTACTTCTGCTTGTATACACTAACTCATTCAATTTAAAGCGCAGCCAAACATTATGGTTTTGTTAAACATACAGTCACCAAAACTGTATGTACTCACTTAGGGAAGGTCCCCAAACACACTGACCCACGCTACTTGTCGTTTATTGATCCCTTGTTTGTCGCACTGCTTAAGATGTGCAACCATTCAATTTTCTAGTTTCCTATGTTATTGTATGTATTGCTCAGTATCTCTTTGGTATATCTGTTGAAATCAGTTCATGTCATTTTTTGATGCTCCAAGCGTTCATTAAAAATCTTGTTTTTGATCTTAAATCATTATTTTATTTTTTATTAATTTACTTCATGAACAAAAATATGTTTTGTATGTTCCTGATTGCGAATGTTTACAAATGTTGACAGGTCCTATAAAATTCCATAGTGAACACTATAGTGGAAACCCATTGTGTTATAAGGGGCAATAATACAAACATTATTTTTATTAAAAAAGTACAAAAATAAGACTGAAATATGTATTTGTGCTGATTAGAAACAAGTAAATTGAGGAATTCATGGAAACTTAAACTATGAAATGAATTTATCGCGAAGATATAGAAACTAAAATCTAAAAGTCAGGTGACATTTTACCCAGGTTGAGCATCAAAGGGTTAATAAGGGTTTCAAAAATTGAATGGCCACTGTTTAAAACAGCTTCTAAAAACTATTTGAACCAGAAATAGCCAATAAAATGTATAAAAATATGTTTAGTTTGAATGATTTATTTGAACATGCTATATAGTTAGAGGTTGAACCGACACCATTAGTAGAGCTATAGTTATGATTGGTATCACATTTTTATGATCACCACCACCAATACACACATATACGTATACAATGACAGATACAGCAGCAACATCCAAAAAAGAATATTATTTTATTTATTGAATTTGTGAGCTACTCACCAACGATTAGGTACAGTTTCATTGTCTTCATATTGATCTCCGTTATTTTGCTCTGGCTGGAATGTAGGATAAATTGAATTTACTAATATTATTCATTCATTACTTTTACAGATGTACTAAAAATGACCAAGAGTAATATGTTATCACAAATAATCAGGTAATAAAGAAGCAATACAAGGTCACAGTGCTGTTCAGACTGAATAATGCAAAGGCTGGAGATTCCTGTATGACAGCTAATACAAAAAAAGTTGTTGACTGTGGGTGGGCAGGATTAAACCATTCCACATTGACATGACACTGATTTTTCTATGATTTATGTTTCTTTTTTCTTATATACTTCAAATTTTATATTTTATATGATGCAGTATAAGAAATATAAGAAATTGTGAAGAAATTATTTCTTACACATTATTACACCTAATTACATTTGATTACATTCCCATGTTCAGTACTAATTGACAGAATTTCATTATGAATAGCTAGTATGTGTGTATATATATTAAAGAAATATACTCACTTATTTCTTCCTCAGTGCCTTCACCATCACCTCAACTGTCAACTGGTTTTTCTGAAATCACTGGCTTTAGAGTCTTTCTTTATATTGAGCTCCCAACCCTGTCCACCCCACCCTGACTCAAAG